>CABFPE010000058.1:1536673-1596525 GCA_900660155.1 Hofstenia miamia | reverse complement strand
ATATCATGCATGAAAGATACAGAACCATGCAAAATTTTGAATATTCGGAAATCGAGAAAAAAGTATTATTTCACTCACCGAATCTCTTTAGTGACCCCCAGGTGTGTACATATCCCCTTCTTGTGCTTCGGTGGTGTCCTTGTACCCCTTCTTAATTGCTCTAATGGTCTTTCTCCTCTTCTTGGTCGCCTCTGAGGACTTCACAGTGGATTTCGCAATCCTTGCATGGTCTTTGGCGACGCAACCCATAGCGGTGTAGCCTCCATGGAATCCAAGTTTTTGGAAGATCCGAATTATGGATTTGGCTCCATCATTAAAATATGATACAGCTGTAAAAACTGCATGTTCAATAGTCTCTTTCTCCACAAAGTATTCCTTAGAGCAAAGATCCCATATCATCTTGTTGAGGCATTCATTCATTTTAATGGGTGGTTATGATCTTAGCATGCCCATAACTACTAAATACTGGCTCCAAGTTGCTTACTGACACTTGTAATATGTAGAAATATGACTATACTATCAATATATGTCACTTTCTCATATGGTGATTTCCTTCATTTTTATCACTAGTGAGGGGATAGATCTACCTTAAAGGTTTCGAACATTTGGAAAAAAAATAATTAAGAAATTATTGTAGTTTTTTAAAGTGAATATTGACAACAAAGTNGTCGCGTCCCCCAAGTCGTCGAAGACTGGTTTTATGTATTCCACTACAGTCTCTGGAAGTCCATTTTTGTGTTTGTAATTTTCTTTATCTAGTTTGTATTTGCACCAGGAATCAGTAGGACAGAGATCGTGCATTAGGTTCTTCGCTGAGGATGCCACGTGGTACAAAACTGCCTTCACATCTGCTTGCATTTGTTCTAAATTACCAGCATTCTGTCTAATTGCGAATCCATAATAATTTTGAAGAGTGTCTATCTTTTTGCTTGTAAGTCTTCCCAATCCACCTAAACCTTTTCCATCACTGAGTTTCATCTTCATCCCTTTGCTTTCATTTACGAGTCGCCGACTCCCACATCTCTTCTGAACATGATCCTGTCTTTCTATTTCTCGTTTCTCTCTCTCTCTGTCTTCCCCATATGGTTTTGCTTCAGTCACCTTTTTAAATGATGCAGAGTCTCCATCCCCAAGGTATTGTGTATATCGAAGGTTCCTTATCTGCTCTGACTTTGCAAAAATCCTCACTGCCCTCACTGCCTCCATCGCTCCAGCGCTGCCAGTATGATTTATCGGACAATCATGTGTGAGTCGCCATTTCTCATACTCCTCCGTTCCTTTCTTGGTCTCCCAATGCCTGCACCCTTTGCATATATTTGACAGTACTTCAGTGTCCACACATTTACCAGTACTCACAGAAATTGATGTGACCACCCCATGATGACTAGCATGGCCTCTACGCTGCCAAGTACCATCCATCGACACGGCACAGCTTTCCACTTCATCTTCATCTTCACTAGATCTAGCATTACTAGTACTTTGCCTACTAGATCTAGATCTAGTCTCCTCTATGTCTTCCTTTGCAGCAGCTTTCATACTTTCATTTGCAACATCTTTGCTGGCTGAGTGTATTTTCTTGAAAATTTTCATATAATTGGGATAAGTCATGGGTTGAGGAGTGTTCATGTAGGTTGAAAAATTCTGTAGCGCACTGTGACCTCTTCCAATGGATCTCACAAAAGACACCATCCTAACATTGACTTCTTTATGATTGTTTATAGTTCCTGAGTCACTGTTGCAGAATTTGGCTTGCCATTCTTCACAGTTTGTACATTCAAGTACAATTTCATGCGCGTAACCATTCTTTGCGGCGACGTTTAGCTTGCACGTAACACTCTGATGTTTACATTCTTCACATGTCATGTTGGCAGTCAGAAATTGAAACAGAAGTCTTACATCCATCAAAATAAATCCATCTTCTTCATTTGTAGCTTGTTTGTACTCCAATCCTTCATTGGGTTTTAATTTCTTGGCTGAAGGACACGAATCTTGCTCAATATTGACGTTATCAACAATAGGTTGGTTGCTATCGCCAGTCTCATTAGGGTTTGTTTTGGTGAATCTATTCCCCTGAAACTTACGTTTCTTGGATCTTCCACCATTTTTCTTACTGCCCATGATGAAAGCAGCCCAAATAGCTTCTAAATCATTAGACGAAATATTTGTTTACTTAAAAATCTTTATCCCGACAGATGGCGCTCAAAAATGCTTATTATAGCCTATCTTAATACATTAGGAAATATTATTTTGTAAACACTTGTTTCTAGGCAAATTTTAATGGGTGGTTATGATCTTAGCATGCCCATAACTACTAAATACTGGCTCCAAGCTGCTTACTGACACTTGTAATATGTAGAAATATGACTATACTATCAATATATGTCACTTTCTCATATGGTGATTTTTCTTCATTTTTATCACTAGTGAGGGGATAGATCTACCTTAAATATATAAGTAAGAAATCTCACACTTTTTCACATAGTTAACTTTTCAATTTCTTCACATTACTATTATAACAACTTATTTGTATTTTGTATTTTATTTATAACTTAAAAGCATAAAACTGATATTAATCGACATTCGAAATTTGTTATTCAATTATTGCAGAAACTCAAGTAAAAGCACAGTCAACATTTTTATAATATTTTATCGGCTACATGTTGTTAAGATGTAGCCAACTACCAAATGCTATAGTACATAAAGTCAATCATTTTAATGTTTCATATTACGCCTTCTATTGCTGTGTTCCTGGATATTATCCATGTTCTGCATTCTATTTTTGCTAGAATACAGAACAATTATAATAGTAATTTCTGAGGACGTTAACAAAATACAGCTGGAAAACGCATATTAATATGCACACATTTCTGCTATCAATATTGGTAATTTAATCTACAGTACATTTTTTGGATGGTTTGTGATCGTTGATTTCGTTTCATTTGAATAAATTGATCTGCACTGTCTATAAATTGTAGTCGATTTGGAAGTGAAAAACCTTTTATAATATTTACCTATGCATTAAGCAAAAGAAAACAATTATTTATTGTACATGTTACATTCATTTTTATGACAATCTATTTTCGTAGTTTTTATTTTGTTCTTTTCAGTATTTCAATTATTTGTTAACAATTCTTTCAACTATGTTATTTATTCGAGTTGTATTCAATTTCTTCAGTTTTCATAAAACTTCATCTTAGTAATGGTTGTCATTCGAGGAAATCTTTTAGAACTATTCAGTTTTTCTCCTAAAAACTTGATATCCTCACGAAATCCTGGTCGCAGTCATTGGTTTTTTATTCTGGGTCATGCTAGTAAATCCATTTTAGTGATCGACAGTCAGCCGATAACCCCGAAATTGGGTCGGGTTTGGTATATTCGTTTACTCCTATGGAATTTTCTACAAGTACTTTAGATGAAAATGGTCAATATAGTGAAAGTAAGATCCAGCCCATCGGGTATACATTTCATCAATTATTTTCTACATCTAAATTTTCAAAATCTTTGAATGCTTGGAAATGCTTGACTTTGTGAATAAAATTCTCCAAAAAACTAGACGTGCAGTTGGAGGAACAATGACTTTAGACAAAAAAGTGGAAAGTTATCGGAGCACCACAGTCCGGTCGTTATTTATATAGAAGTTTTTTTGTGGGGGTCTGGTGAGGGAAGCAGTTTACCGATATTTAGTCGTGCAATTGCATGCCGTCCCGGCCTCCTCAGCTGTCAAGGAAAGTATTGAGTGTCACAAACCAATGCATTTATCCTACATAATTTCATTTTTCTAATTGGGTTTTTTGTTTTTTCACGTTTTCAGAGTTGGGTCTAGAAAAATGTCGTCGTGGCCAATCGACTATGAGGAATTATACCCGGTGTCAATCACTAATTCCATATTTCATCTGCTGTGATCTGTTAAGTTCCATTTTCGAATTCAATCACTGGTATTCGTCTATTTGCCTTAGCATGATTTCACACAGCAAGCAGAAGTTTAGGGACATTATTTGATCTCAATGTTATTCTTTAAAAATTTGGAATTGCTAAGTATTATATAGAGATATAGCATTAAGCAATCAGTGTTGTTATTAAATTAAAGAAAGGAAGACCTGTCAAATATCACTCACATGAAATCTGATGTTGGGAGTTTTGCTATTGAAGTTTTAGTAGAACTTTTACGAAAGACTACAAAATCGAACGAATTATGTTAAAAAATTAAAAACACACTAATCAGTAGGCTACCAACGTAATATTAATCAATTCTAACATCTTGATGTTAGTAACGATCGTTCGATAGATAATATGGTTCAACCCAATGACTGAAGGAAATTTATGTAAGACAGGTTTTTCAATTCAATTATATTATTATTTTCAATTAAGGAAACATACACTGCACCATTCTATTTCAAATTAAACAAAACTCGACGTGACTCGAAATTTCGAGTACTCACAGGGTCTTAGTTTTGGATAAAAAAAATTTTAATCCAAATTTTGGGGATTATCTTTTTATTATGTATATTTTTTCATTATTAATAAATTGTTTACTTTCCTAAATTTCTTATAATTTTTTGTTACCGTTGCCTTTGACGGAAGTTTCAAGAACTTCTTTGCACAAATCCCGAAATAGAGATTTTGGGTAGTACTTTTTAAAATATTTTTTTAATTTATTTGATGGGAAAGGCTTTTGTATGGGATAGGAGATCATTTCTAGCATTTAATGTATACAGTGTTTCATTTTAATTTAATGCTTGACTCCATTTAGTCTGTTTATTATGAAATTTAATTAAATTGTTATATTTTGTGTGTCTATTCCTTGAATATATTGACAGAACTATCTTATTTTGTTAATTACAAATAAATGCTAAATTTCGCACAAATATGCACACTTAAATAGTTTGTGTAATCAATAAATGAGGAATTTTTACTTCTCTGTTATTTTTATGTAAATAGTTTCGGTTGTACTAACCCATTTTAGATTTGATGTATTTTAGATTAAAGTTTGCTCTGATGCGAAATGCGTAACAAAATATTGCTGTATAAATAAAAGACTAAAATTTCAAAAAAGCTAAAAATACAATATATTATTCACTTAGTAATTATGAATATTATACAAATAGTTAGATCATGTTTGAGCTTTATCAGCTTTCAAAGTAAAAAACGTTAGATTCCCTGTCCAAATGTGAGGCTGTGTGCTTCCATTTTTCAAACCCTTGCAATTGTTGAAAAACCACTGATTTCTTTGTAGATTTTTTGTTTTGTGATTGGCTAAAGGAAACATTAGAAATTACTATCAATTTGTGTTCGTCACTTTGCCATTGCTTAGCTTCATTATTGAAATTATGCAAAAAAATATTTATATAGGATAATGATTTCAAAGAATTATCTTGGAAATGCCTACACCAAAATCTCAAAGCTTTAGTATTTTAGTTGGATCATCACCTTGGTCTAGAATATTCTCTAAATCCTTACCAACGCTGGAGAGTTTTTCTAATTCCAACTGATTCAAAGACCGAACTGCTGCAAATATTTTTTAATTTACTTAATTTCCATGTTGGCTGGGGCGTGGCGCACCTTTTTTATCAAATTTTATCACAAAAGAAACAGTAGTTTTTATAACAAAGTAGGTGTGCAGCAGATAAATTACATGATATGCCATTTGTGATCAGTTCTAGAAATTTTGAAGTCTGCACAATTTTGGTCTTTGCATTTTGTTTTGGACCAATTTGTCAGCGATTCCGACTCCAAATGGAATTAGCGTCCTAACGATAACAAATTTTTTCTTGGGGTCCGATATTTTGTTCACTTGATCATAAATATCTCTTTTTGACTACAGACATCACACACCACCTTTGATTTCAAAGTTATAAATTTCTTATTAAAATAGTTTCCTGAAATACGATTAAATGGTATACACCGGTCTATTTTAAAATTTAAAATCATGTCGAGTTTGATGTCTGAAAGCATTTCATGTTCCAGTATGCTTCTTAACCCAATCTATCTCACGGCTTTTAAAGGCAAACCTAATAAACAGGTTTGGTTGAGGTAACGTCAGCAAAACGTAGCTTTTGCACCAAAGTACGTTTTCAAACTAAATTGGAGCAACGTTGCTTTTGAAACGAATGGGTTTCACAGAGGTGTTCATTACCGTTACAGAAACATTGCAGGAACGTTGAAGACAAAATTACAAAAAGCGTCTTTGCAACGTCAATATTTTATTATGCCTTTTAATATATCAAATGAAATATAATTATAAATTTCTTACACAATGACGATAACATATTAGTGATTTATATTTCCTAAATTAAATGCATAGAAAAATTTCTACTACAATTGAGGCTAAATGACCATGTGGAAATTGAAAACAATTTAGTGTATCTAATGATATTAGTCATAAAATAACTATAGTCTAAGGTTTATGTATAAATTCCAAAACAACTGTAAAACTTCATAACAGATGTGCAGAAAACCAGTGATGAGTGAAAATATATTTAAATATATTCTTTCAGAAAAATAAACATATTTTATGTTTTCTTGAAGAAAATATATATTTTAAATATATTTTTCTGATATTTTTCTCTGAAAACAATATATTGTTCTCAATTTTTATTCAGAACCTCATGAACGGTAACAACATCCCAGAATTTTTTATTGGTGAACAAGAAAAGTTGTCCTTCAAAGTTCACTTGGCCGTAGACGTTTCCGGTGATCTCCGATCGTGAATCCAGCTCTGCTGAGGAGTTGTTCCGCACAGTTTGATGTTCCAGGAACCCATTGAAGATTTGCCTCCGATTTTTTCTTTTTTGCTCGAATAGCGCTTTCAGCAAAATCCGAGCTGATACTCGGCAGATCTTCTACATCTGTCATTGTGAGACCCTTGATAGCTTGTTGCTCATTCAGGGAGAGAGGCGATCCAAAGATGAAATTTAAAATTCCAATCTCGAAATTTGAGCAGTGTATCAATTAGCCGACATCTCTCCCAAAGTGATGCTGCAGATCATGGTCGGGATATTCTTTCTCGAATAATGCGTGAACTGTGAAAAGATAGACATCTTCTTCCTGGAGTTTTTTCGTCACCGACTGGAATTTTGTAAAAGCTTCTTGCAATTCGGTAAGTTGGATTGTTTTTTCAGGAGATGGCAGCAGGCAAGCAATTTCTCTGTCATTGGCGTCCAGAAAATTTCGAATTTCAAAGAACCTCGAAAGCATCATAAATTTGGAGTACCATTGAGTGTCATTTTTCATCACAGGTGCCAGATTCGTCACCTGTCTCAGCTTTGCTCTGTTTTTCAATGACCTCATTTTTTTCATCAAGTCGTTTATTTTCTCCAGAATTTTCTTCTGCGGCTCGGTGAATTTTCTGACTGCCAGGTTGAAACAATGGCTGGCACATCCGATAATAGAAATTGCAACCAGATCTGCGAGCTTCACATTGACACTTGCTTTGGCTCCGCAGATGAAAAGCAGATTGCTGATATTTTTCTTGAAAATCTCAAGTGTAGCCACAATGAGATCATAATGACTCTCAGCAGAAGTGGTTGTGCTTTCGAATCAGGGGTAACACTTCAAAATAGCAACATAATGTGTCCCAGTGCTGCTCTCGCTCCAATCGTCCAGAATAATCCCAAATCTGACGGGTATTTTTTCGGTGATCTTTTCTTCTACTTTCTTCACGAGCAATGACAAATACTTCATGAAGGTTTTTCTTGTAATCGGGGTCAGGGATGAGTATTTGCTGTGATATTCGTTCTCGATAAAACGGCTGCGCAGTCATAATCACCCATTTGAACCAAGAATGCAAATTTTTTGCATTGCGCGAAATCTCGAATGTAACAAGTCTAGCATTCACTTCATTCATTTCTTGTTGATAATCCGGGTGTTTCTGAGTGACGTGCATGAACAAGTTCTCATAACCAGAATTCTTTGCTTGCTTCCTTTTCAATTCACTTTTTCGGCATTCGCACATTTCACCACCAATTGACTTGAAATAGTGCAAAACAATATCTCTCTTCTTGGTAATCGGCATCGGTAATCATATACACAACACACAATGGCACAGATTATAATGAATGGCAATAGCTAGCAATGTCTGATTACCAAATTCGCAGCACACAGTGACAGAAGTAATTATGAACGGCGATGAAAAACAATGTCTGGGGGTTACTGTGATAAGTGGCTAATTGGCGCAAGTCATAATTACCAGCATGTGTAAGTGCTACTAACCATATTTCCCCAAATCTCCCGTTAAGTGTGTTTTCGTGTATATTTTCACTATTGAAACACAAACAAATATATTGTTATCAAAATAAAATGTATTGCTCCAAAAAAAATTTTAAATATATGTATTGCCAATATATTTAAATACAATGTATTTTTACCCATCCCTGCAGAAAACGTTAAATTTCATTTGGTCGTTTCCTTCGTAATCGCTTAGGTGCATGCTTCAGCCAATCTTCAATTTTGTCTTCAACATCCAGTCGCGATGTCAGTCGATATTCTGATATCGTTTTTAAATAGAACTAATTAGAAATTATAGCAATCTACTGGTCAACAATTCTGAAGTGGATTTTTCAATAAAAAAACATACGTAGAATTGCACAGTTATTAAAAAATATTATACAATACATAATGTCAAATTTTTAAAATTCATTAATAGTTTAATATATTTTATTTATCAAATAGTATTGGCAAAATTGTGTGATCACGTACATCCAGGTCGAATTTTGTAACTTAACTAACCGGATTTCATTAGAATATTTTCGGTTTTGGTTCAATAAATTACTAAATGATTGTGCGCACCTTTAATATACAGGGTGTGTCAAAAGTAGTTTGACTTTCCAAATTACAATAACTTTTTATTTATATGAAACCAAACAATATATGTAAATATACAAACTCTAATAAGGAGGATTACAGATATATTAAAACAAATGCTCAAATAGTCCTCCATTCTGCTCAATAGTAAGTGCACATCTTGGTATCATATTCTGGACAACTCGATGTAATTCATCAATGTTAAGTGAATCAACTTCTTGTATGATCCTCCTTTTTAAATCATCCAGGTTAGTTGGGGAATGTATGCATGATCTAGTGTCTAAATCCATGTCTAAAGTTGAAAAGTACTGGAAAAATAACAAAATGGTTATGCATAACATAAATTCCCTTTATATAGTTATAAAATGACGAAATATTTCGTCAACTTTTCTGTGATTGGCTGAATTTTTTTAGTTAGTTTTGACACATCCTGCATACCGATAAATATAAGGATTTCATTTTAATAAATTTAAACCAGGCAAATAAGTGTTACTTTAACAAATAAACCATTAATAAATCAGTTAAAATAGATTTTTCTCTGTATTGTGAGTTCATTCTAACGTGAATAACTACTTTAAGTATAAGCAATAGAGAAGGCTGTTATATAAGCTAAAATATGAGATTAGGGTAATGAATTACGATTCAGATGTTTTAAATGGTCTTTCTGAAGTGCATCATACCGTGTAAATTCGTAAAAAACTGCTTTTTCCAGTGCAATAGGAGTCATATTTCGGAAGTTAAAATCTGGTTTCTGGAACAATGAACTGAGTTTCAGGTTGTAACTATTTACAGACAAACGTAAACTAGCTGGAAAATAACGAGCTACTATAGTATGATCCATCACAGCCAATCATTTTTTAAATTCACCTAGAATTTGAATGCTATACCAGATAAATTATCTTATTTATCATAAGTGGATTGAAGTAATTAACATAGTTGGTATTTATACCTGATAATTTTTTATATTATGATTATATACACTGAATCAGGAAACATCCTGCCTGCTGCCGATATCACCCACAATGAACTATTGCTGCATTTACTAATGGAAATCCCATCAACATTGAAAATTAAATCAATTTATGTAGAGTCTCTTAAACAAGTTGCATCAATTAATGAGCAAATGCTAGAGCTAACTCCAAACTATATATTGCTCCCATCAATAATGTTTGCTAAATTAAGGGAATAGCCAAGAAGATTTCGTGGATCTTCTGGAAAATCTTTGTGATACAAATAGTCCGGAGGCTTTCACAAAAGTAACCATACATCTAAAAACATAGACATTCAATACGAGACTATAAAATAAATTCTATTTTTGCAATTTCTTCAACACAAATGTTTATAATTGATTGATACTATTTTTTTGCTGACAAGCATACTAGTTTCTAGAGCAAAATTTTCCCGAATGATAATTGTGAAGCAGATGCGACAGAAGGTAAATTGGGCATTATAGCAATATCTGTAGATTGCGAGCTGCCATCTGAAATTTCTTCAGAGGAATCAGTGGAAGTGCTAGAAATATCGTTGAGGCTGTTGACATTGGCGTTAATCACAGCCTACTGTATATCTAAGAGACCTGTTTGAATCAAGTTTTCGTTCCCTTTTTCTGCTGCGAAACATGACTAAATGTAAAACGAAATCTATCAAAAGTATAGAAGACTGCAATTGGCGAAATCTATTTAAAATTATATGTTTCTTAAGGATGATGCCATTTTGTAGTTGAATATAATTTATCTACTTTACCAAAAAGCTCAAACCGTCTAAAATTGCAAAATAACATTTTATTATTAAACCAAACAAAGTACAAACTACATATTATTAAAATATATTTCCAATAAGTAATGATATATTTGCAAGTATAATTGTTGAAACCAATTTATACAAAATTCGGATAGTTTTTAAATTTTGTTGATTCCTTTATTTTCATCTATTAATTTTATTCTTAGAAATTATATATTTATTAAAAATAAACAGATAATGTAGGAATTCGAAAATCAAAACTTGCATTGCTTCCGGTACTCTTGAAAACTCTGAAAAGTGCAGTGAACAAATTTTAAAACAATCTAGCAATGCATATAGAACATCAAATGCAATAAGAAATAGAAATTGAATGACAAAATTAAATGTATAATGCTTTATTTTAATGAGAATAAGAATATTTTGCAGTCGAACACTTGTTTGTAACATTTCGATATTATTTAAACCAATACAATTTCAATTTAAAACGTGTCTTATTTTGCTAACAAATTATAATAACATAAGTGTTTTAATATGAAAGTATAAAGATCTAGAGGAAAATTATGGTAAATAAATTATTTTAATTAATAAAATAAACCAGTATTTTAGTAATAATAATATATTGTTTGTAAATGTTCAGCAAAGACGATTCTGTATAATATTCAACCATAGCTAAACGTTGCTGCAACGAATTATGTTTTTTTGAGAATGCATAGATAGTCACTCGTATATGAAAAACTCCCAGTATTTATTACATATCAAAATACTCAGAATTCGAGAATAATTGCTTATGTGATAGTCTCATTGAAAGATTCTCTTGTACACCGCTGAATTGATATGCTGTTCAATATTAATTTCTGTTTCGGTAATGTCTTCGAAACACGCTTAGCGGAAACTGAACTTTCGCTACAATAACAAGATATTCATTGCAAACATCTCTGAAAAATCTATTTTCTTTTTGGGCGGCGCAGCCAGGTATTATATTCTAGTACACTAGTGAATAAGCAGACAGACGAAATGGTGTTGAAATAATCCTAATCTTATCTATCTAAAACAACCAAAACATAAAAGCCTATCCAGCCAAATCACTGATAATTCAACTCGTTAGAATATGTTCAGCTTGTACATGAGTCATGTAACATGATGGAACATACGCTTGTTCTGGTGTGCTTAGTGAAAAGTTTCATTTTTTAAGCAGAAAGCATAAGGTCAAGTAATTGGAGATAAAGTCAGATGGGAAGTAAAGGAAGTGATGATAGTCGATCATGATTGTCCTTACCAGGCACAATCCGTTTAGTGCAATGTGCAAAGGTGCTGAAATATTTTTAAGAGATTCAAGTCTGGAATTAGCAAACCATACCTGTGAACCATGTGCCAATTTTGATAGAATAGTAGTTCTATATAATAGAGAATTTATCCTTAACGTGAGAATTGAAAGGAGTGATTCTTGGAGGTTTTACAAAAGCAAAGTTGCATGCTTTTTATTTTACTAATGTATTTTCATGCGCAGCAAGTTATAGTTTCAAAAATTCCAAGATATTTTACATTCTTGGATCTATCTGTAGTATGATCAGAATCTAGTTCCAGAGATTATTCATATCAGTACCTGGAAGTTGTAAAATACTGAAATTTTTGTAATTAAGTTTCATTATTTTCTAAACCCCATGTTGTAAGGAGCCGAAAATCAATATTTGAGCATGACGATTGAAAAAAGTTTTGACATCATCATTAAAATATATTAATGGAATATACTTGGTTAACATGTCACATGTGAGGTTTAAAACTTTACTATCAAAAATTGCTCACATAAAAATGTTGGTGTTATATTTTCAATTTCTTTATCCGCTGTTTTTATTCACTAAAATGTTAACATTATATTTTCGGGAATATCTTCTACTCAGTGACTCTCAAGTTTTTTCTTTTTCGATTTTAACTCAAGATTATCATTTATAAGATAAGAACGGGTTTCCTATCTAATATAACTACAGTACAGACAACATTGCCTGAATTAGTCTTCCTGAGCCATCCTCAGAATCTGAATTACCATTAATAATATTCCCATAATCAAGAGAAGTCTCAATGTACACATCAGCAAAAAAAGCTTTTCTTTCCCAACATCGAAAGCATTTGGCAACAATAAGTTGTCTAGAATCTTGTAGTCATTCACTGGCAGCGTTCCAAATTTGGGCAATAAAATTGACCTTTACTTGTTCTTGACTCAGGAAACTAATCAAATTACTTTTAATAAATCCAATATCAACAAAGGTGTTTCTAACATAATATTAAAAAGAAAGCTATGTTCTAATAATTTATGCTACATTTGCAAAAAAAGTTGAATAGTGTAAAATCTTTGCAAAATTAAATGACTCAAACTATGATTTGAGCGTTACATGTATTAAAGAGTAACAATATATGTGTACGGGCATAAGAAAACATGACACTTCGGCAAATTGTATGAAAATTATTTTTCTTTAAATTTCAACACTTCAGTAAATGCTACTTCAAATGAAACAAGAAAAAATGTTATATTCATTAGCGTCTTGGTGATATGAACAGTTAAAAATAGGTACCTAGTGGTGGGCGTTAATTAGAAACAATGAAATATGAAATATTTATATAATTCAAATATATTGTTTTGTCGTGTCCTTACGCATATATTCCCGCATTTGACGATTTTAAATTTAGAGTTTATTGAATCATACATTTTCAATTAAAAATAATGTCTAAAATTGGAACGCTACCTATTAATGGGTTAAGATCGTTGCTACAATTCCCATTATGCAATGGTGCTGTGCATTAACTACTGTATTTCGAATAATTTGAACAATTCAATTTGTACAGTACTAATTTCTGTATCATTTGTTGCTTAATCACTAACAGATTTATTTATTTATTTCACTTCTTTGTTTAGGAATGATGTGTGTTCGAGGTGGTGCCGTACGCAAGATAAGGTTCGCTCCTGGCAAAGGCAATACATTCATTCTAGTGCTACTTGCTGAGGGATTAGATATATGGAAAATTAACGAGGTCTGATTTTAATATCTTATCGTCATCGTCACTAATTTGTCAGGTCTCAATTAAGGGCATGAAATTCGAGTATATATTTTTTGCTTTCAAAAAATCAGAATGTGAATTCATTAATTATAAAAAGCCTCATACAGTTCGACAAAAATTTCTTCCATGCCTATGAAAAAATTTTTCAGCATACTTAAAAATTCACCATGCCATCTATTTCCCAGGTGTTTTTGCATCTATGCCACTATGAAAGAATGTAGTAATTAGTAATCTAATTCACCTGATTCGCATTTTTAGGATCCGCTTAACAACTCGATAACAGTAAGTTAAAAAGTGTTTTCTAGTGCGTTTCGTACTATCATTTTATTGTCTCTTTCAAAGCTTTAAATTTAATTGATGTAGTTTGTGCATGACCAGGGGGTTTGCATGCGCAAAATTCTCCAAAACCTTAATCCTATGGCTATTTTGGTAATGGGTCCTTAGTGGTCTAGCACTTTGAATTACATGTGACATCGACACATCAGTTTTAAAGTAAACTTTGTTGCATTGGTATTAAAAGTTTCATTGTTATCGACTTATCTATTTTAGCCGTAAATAGTGCAACATTCTTGTTTCATTTACGAAGCATTTTGTACTGTCTGTTGCTTCTAACGAAATACAAAACTGTTTGCTACTCACAACAATTGTTTTCGCATTAAATTTTGCAAGAAAACTAAACCGTTATTCACTGTCATATTTATAAATCTTATGCTGATTCTGAACCTATAGAAATGTTCAGTTGATAGTTCAGTGATACTGGATGGACCGTTTGAATTTGCGATAGAATAGAAAATCCACGAAGTTTAGTGTAGAAATTTAAAGTGACTCGATAGGTATGATTTTTATGTCGGAGAAGATCATTTGCTGGTAGTACATTCTATGATCTGAAACATACAAAAGTCTATCCTCGTATTTCTTAGATGTAGGTCATTTCTCTTTTAATCTCTATGAGGGCTTCTTGTTAATTATCATTTTACGTTGTTTTCTCTGTTTATTTCATAATTCATTTATCAGTGAAAGTTCAATAGTGTTTTGCATTAGTTTCTTAAACTAGATTTCATTTTCTAGATATATTACATGGGATTCACTCACAAAGTCGAGACAATATATTTTCTATTTTCACCCAATGATAATCGAACTGCCTATTCTGCCGTGCCAAGGCAGAGCGACGTATCTGCAATTTTTAATATTTAATGCTTTTTTATGCAATGGATTCCCATACCAATTCTGCATCTAGTGTCAAAGTTAGGAAGACGTATATGCACTGCAAGTATAATATTTTATTGTGACAAAGAGAAAGTGTTATGTAATAACAGTCGAGTTTTAATTGATTACATTTATCGCTCTAAAAATTGTGAAAATTGATGAAATCCAAAAAAATAAAAGTAAGTTTATTGTAGAACTATTCAGCGCGCATCGAATGATATATAAACTGTGTTGGTAGCATAAAAAACTCATGGAGGTATAGGTCTCCAAATATAGTCTACCCTATTAATTGTAATAATCGAATATTACACTTTAACAATTTCTTTTGGCCGATGCGACGGAACTAGATTTGATGAATCTAAAAATAAGAAATAATTTCACATGGAGCTAGTCAGCGCGTACATTTTGATATATAACCCTTGTCTATAAGATCAAAACTCTAAGAACATGCAAAAATTGACTTGAATTCGAACAAAACTTACGTCCTGCAAATGACCAAAAGTTTTTCGCAGTTTACTCAGAATGATAAAAAGTGCAGATTCGTCGCTCTCCCTTGACACGGCAGTATTGTAGTTATCCACCGATTGTTGGGCATGTCAACACTATTTCACTTTAAACCTGACATGAAAGTAATCGTGAATGAGGGTATTGTCTACTTAAAAATGATAACTGTCTTCATTTTGGTAAGTGGATTACTAAAAGTAGATTTCCAATAGCAATATTTTCTGCAGGAATTATCGATTGAAATACGTTTAGTCATTATATTTTTCTAATGATTTTTAATGTCCTCAATCATGTAACTACATGTTAGACAATTTAAAAATTATTTTCACATAGATTAAATAACTATGAGATAGATGGTGTTTTTTTACTAAGATTCATGTATACAGATTGTACCCATACATTTACTAATGATGCTCTTCAAATGTTTGATTAGGGTGTCAAGAATTTTATTATGCAGTAGTGTGTCTTTCGTTAAACAATTTGCTTTTAGTACAGTTATCACTATTTTTGTGTTTACACATGCATCACAGATGTGGAATTTGTATTTTGCATTATGGATAGCTATTCAAATTTATGTATCTAAAGTATTGACGCTATTAGAGCATGATGCTTGCAATTATATGTCATTTGGAAGTTAAGAAACGATTTATTAATTTCCAATAGTATTAATTTTTCATGCTTCTTTTCACGTATGGAATCATGATCTCAAAAAGTTTTCTCTTTCAGCTAGATTTAAATGGTTGATTTTAAAGTGCATATAATTTCAAATATTCATGCATGTATTAGTTCGCTATTTCTACGTTACTTTTAACTCTAAGATACAAGCTTTTGCTAGTTGGTTTAATTTTGAAAGTTTTTAGAGTATGTCTGTGTTTGTATGTAAATCTATTCGTCGTAAGAGTACTCCAATAGTGCAAATTGTAAAACCACCAATTTTTGCATGTTATATCTGAAACCTTAAGAGGTTATCCCACAGAAAACTCGCCAAAATCTCATATAATTTGAAACGTCCTCTCACCACTTCATTTTGTCCAAATCTATTTCTTTAAACATAACCTATACTGATTTTAAAAAGGAAGAATAACGTATTTAGCTGATGGATTTTAGGTTATGCAATGCATCTACTTTTATTGTGATTTTCTTCATTTTTCGTTTTTTTAGAATTTGTATTTGGCAAAATGACAATATCAGATTTGGCGCATATATATCAGATACATTCCTCTATACAGATACAGAAAAATTTTTAAAGTCATCTTCTTACTTTTTTGGAAAATGGATATTTCACATATTTAATGACTTGAGAACTATTTAAAAGGCAAATTTATACATACTACTTACTACATTTCATTTCTCAAATACCATGAAATCTCTCTGTAGTAGTATAGAGCAACGTAGCTTTAATTTGATACATCGTTTGCCTATACCCATGATTGAGATCGCCCGAAGAATTCTCCGCAAATATGCATTTCATTTTCTTTGTTCAATTTCCATGGCAACCACTTTTCTGATCTCGCGAAAAATATTTTTTCAACGTTATAGCCTTCAGAGATTACAATTATGATTTTTTTAAATATTCTCAATAGTGAGAATATATATTTTCTGTGGGCGTACCTCTTAAAGGATTTCGGATTCTTTTATAAATAGTGAAAGACTTCCTAAACATTGTGTTGAACATATGAACGAAGTGGCTTCATCGAAGCTCTCGAAAACCATTTACTAGGTTATTTTATTTCCCGGCCATCAAAATATGAATATTTTACTTATTTATGAACGTAATATACGTGAAGCTTTTTCTTCAAAAACTTTGCCATTTTTTAAAGGTTGCAATATTTTTCATAATATAATAAATTGTTCCAAAAAAGAAGTAAAATGCTTTTTCGGCATATTATTGAGCGGATTTCACCGGCCGCTATATATTTTCATTCGAGAAAATGTTCTTTTCCTGTTTCTTTGGTTTCTTTTCTTCTCAGGTAAGGGGGCTCGATAGTCCATTTTGTGTGGGTTCCCTACGACCTAGGCAGTTTACACTCATTTATCTAGCCACACTTATTTTAGCAAATATAATTATTACACATATTTATGACGAAGAAAACTTTTGATTTTTTAATACAACAGAGCTGACACTTGCAAATTGTTAGTTAGTTGTTATGACTGCCAGTATCTTTTTAAAAGCGTCTTCCAGATATGAGCAGGAGTTGGGCCAGTTCTGGGTTTTGGTTAAAGTATTGTAAAGCATGGGACGAAATTCATAAAACTGGCTTTTCGAAGCAATACACTCAAATCCACCAAATGCAGTGAATGCCATTAAATCAACTAACAATGCGTTGAAAAATCAAATTTACACTTTGAAAATTTATAATAATATCTTATACTTTTCTAAAAATCAATTTGGCCTTTTTAATTTCAGTTTTTATTATAAATTTTAAACATACCCAACATTTGTATGGTAAACAGAAAATTTTTTAGGTAGGATCGCATGTATATTCCTAAAATAATCCGAATTTACATTATTTAAATCAATAGTTCTCAATTTTTTTTACCCGTGGTCCCTTTTCCTCTTACTGTTCTTAGCTGGACCATGGCCTACTAAATACACGGCCGTATACTTCTCAGTACGCCTTATTTAAAAGGAGGCCATCACATTCGTTTATTTAATTAATAACATTTTTTAAATAAAAGCGCTACTGCTTACTATAGCACATATTCCATAGATACTTTATTAGTGATGACTATTTGAAACATAAAATAACAAGGTATTGATCTTTTGTTTTGCCTAGAACTTTTGACAGCTTGTACACGAATGGAATCATTAAAGGATTTTTTAGTATTGTTGAAAAATATATTAATGCAGCTAACAAAAATAGCACTATGAACCATCCATTTATGCCTCTCATTACAATATAACTCATTAAACTCCAGTGTGTTTTTCATAAAATGCTTGCAAGTACTACGTAAATTACCATTGCATTGCAACAGTCGTTCTCCATTTACAAGAAGAAATGAAAAGACAGTACAAACAGCAGAAATCAGCACTGTTGAAGATTTGCATAAGCCTCCGCGATTTAGGTTATCCAGATAGTTAAATATGTGTGGGCTACTTTCCTAACATATAACACATAATTCATAGCATTTTCTACAATCTTTAATCTTTCTGCCAATAAACCCAGCTATATAAATACAGACTTCTTCTTCAGAAGATGTTAAGACAATGTCAATATTTTCATCAATTACAACATCATAGTCTATGCAAGGCATTGATAAAGAAAAATCTTGGCGGATATTGGATATTGGAATAGATAGCAACTTAATGATTTTTTCAGAAAAATCAATTTTATGTAGTGCTACTAAAAATTTACCACCAGACATCTGTCTGTACGAACTAAATCGACGTTCAATTGGATCATTCGAAAAACGGGAGGTAAGCACAAAGGTATGTTGGAAATTTTTTAGTAAATGCCTTGATATTGAGCATATATAATGTGTCGAAAAATTAATGCATTAGCTGTTTATTTGGAAAAACCATCACATACAGTTTTCCATCCACATACCCAGCTAGCAAACGAGTCCAAAAAATTTAACTTTTCATCATTGAGTTATATACCTTTGGCAAGCCAATTTGGATGAGAAATGCTCTTATTGTTCATAATATTCCACCATATGTATATAATTTTTAAAAATTCGCCAGTAAAACAAGCTACAGTGTCTTCTGGAAAATATTCACGAAGACCAACAGAGTTTGTTTTATCAAATATTGATAATACTAATGATACTGATTACTTGTTATTTCCAGGGTGAAGTGCATTGTATGTTAATTTATGAGATTTCTTCAACAGTGACTTCTGCTCTGCATTGTATAAGGAATGCAATTTATCCCATGAAACAAGAATATTCTCTCCAGATAGATTACAACTCCAAACGTCTAAAGTAAACGCAAATGGAGGTACATATAATTTTGATGATCTCAAGAAATTGTTGCGAATATTCTTTATTAAGTGAACAGTATCAAAGATTAAAAACAGTGGTTTAGTGATGTCCACTAAATGTTTGCAACAGCATTGTGTCCCATCAAATGAGCCGTAATGCTTAACAAGATATTTAAAAAATTCTATTCATTCATTCATTCAAAAAATGAAATATTCATAGAATGATTATCAGCACATATAGCGACAATGTCAATGTCTTCAATAAGACTAATTTCAGTGAAAATTCAATGAACACTATCATATATTAGTTTTGTTACTGGGACATATTTAATCATATAAGGAATTCCAGATTTTATAGGTACCAACAGAAATGCAATAATGCTGCGATAAAAGGCACCTTCCTCAGACATTCCAACGAAGGATGTTCCAGTGTAACGTGTTTCTTGCTGCAAATACATTTCGTCAATTAACAAAGTGCAAAATCCAGTAATAATATCACTTTGAACAAATGTTTTTAGAAGATTATGGATATTAATATTAACTTGAGCAAGTTTTTTTAAAGTTACAATGCTCGGCAATGGCAAATACTCAATGACATGAACATATGTGGAATGAGAAGTATATAAAAGTTTTAAGGAAAACTTCATTATGCTGAGGGGATATTTCGCACGCTTTCCAGTCATTGACAGCAAGTCATTAACAAAACATAATTTTTCATCAGATTGTGACTCTTCAGCAAAATTTTTAACATAAACAAATAAAGCTTCTAGTTCACTTTTTTTTTCAAAAGAACCTTTTTTTGTTGCTAAGAACTGTGGGCATGGAATCAGTCGCTCACCAGAACATAACGTTACAGAATGGTTACTACCATCAATTGTTACGCTGTACAGAACAGGGAATTTTGTTTTCAGACATTTTATAAAATATGAACGCATCGGAAACTTTGTCAAATGTCTAACCTTTACGAGTTAATACCTTCATATCATGTTCTGACATGCTTAGTTTATCATTAGATTTAAATTCTTCCAGCTCATCTACTATAACATTTCGATCTTAAGGAGTATTTTTTGGTTGTGTGATAGTCGCTTGATGCGACTTTGGGAAAGAAAATATGGTAGGAATGGAAAATTTTGAATAGTCTACTCTCCTGCGGCCTTTTTTGTAATTTTAATATATTTTTCCTTAAAATGAAGTGAGTACACAAAACTGTTAGAGGTAATATCATAGTCGGAATTTCTTATAGCTAGTTTCCATTTAAGTCTTAAGTCAGAATTAATCGGAAAAGAAAATTGAGGGTGATAAATTCCACTTCATAGCCACTATTGCAGTTTGGCACGCAACATTTCTTTGTCATTTTTCAAATCACAATTTGAACTGACAACACAACGAGAATTGATCAAAAAATGAATATCCAGTGACAAATAGAACCACCTTAGTGCAATAAACTGTTTTGAATAGCAGAAAACTGATTAACAAGGCTTTGCAATTGCAAACATCCAGTTAATTAGCCTATAGCATTAAATACGCAATGAGTGGCCAGTTACTAGATGGCGCATACAAATTATCAACTCTATAATTTATTGTTATACGGCCGTGTATTTAGTAGACCATGGCTGGACCCACACACTCATCCAAAAAAAGTAAAGACATTGTTAATATTTTAGCTATAGTAATTGATTATGCTCTATTTGAAGGAAAATTCAACTTAAATGTATTTTTTCCGTCAACGGAATTGCTATAAGAAAATAGAACAGCGTGAATATTTTTATTTTTAGTATTTCATAAAATAATGCAAACTTCTGTAGAAATTCCATTTTCAGTAATTAAAATTGTCACCGTGGACATCAATTCACTATTTTTTGTATGTGAACCCCCTGTAAAGTTACATTTGCCGTAGGGTGCATGTGGAGCCCAGTTGAGAACCACTGATTTAAATGGCCCACATCTAACCTTGATCATTATAAAACTTTGTCATGACTGAAAATAGTCAAGCATAGCATTAGAAGTAATTCTTAATAAAATGATGCAACTCATTCAAATTCTTCAAAATCTTGAGAAATTCGGTCAATGCACAATGCCCTAATAATCGAAGTTGCTGTCAATATTTCATGTGAAAATCTTTAATATTCAGCAAATAGCAAAAACTATTGAACAAGAATTCGGAATTAACGTCTTCATCTGAACAACTGACCAGGTGTCATCAAATAGTATTAGCCTTTAGCCAAGTCTTAAAAATGTAAAAACAAACTAATATCCTAATTTTTAGCTTAAGAATAAAGTAAGCAGTCATATTTCGGAAAATTTGAAGTGCAATTTCAGATGTAGAGAGAGAACTTAGGTTTCTCTCGAAAATACGATGACCAAGCACTTGTCTTATACAATAGCTGTATTACAGAAATAAGATTTATTCCAAAGCGCATAATTTATTAGTAAACCTGTATTTTGCGTTAGAATTGAGCAGTTTCTAGTATTGGGTTTCAATGGAAGTTAGAATTTGGGATCACAAAGATGTTGTGGTACGTTAAAATAGCATATAGAATTATGCTTAAATATAATGTTTTTATAACTTGAGCGCACACTTTTCTTCGTTATTCACAAAATGATTTGAAATGTCATGTTACTTTCCTTAGATAACAATTTTTATTATTTTAAATTCTTCGTTTATATGTAAATTTTTTTTCTAAAAACTTCAGCTTTTATGTTAACGCTTTAAAGTTGTTATCGCTAGTGACACATCTACTTGCGCTTTTTGACCGATGTACATTTTAGACTAAACTCATTGATTCCATTCGCATTAAATCCACAGATGGTGTGAAGATAGTCGATGCTGATTGGTGCTCATCCGAAAATCCAGTCGTTCTGTTTTCGGATGGAACAATGCGAATTTTCGATTGCAATCTATCTAAAACTATGTCCAGTATACCTCAGTGGTTTCGAGAAGGTAAGATCCTCATGTTTTAGTTTTTCTTCAGGATACCACATTTTAAATAGTGATCACTTTAAAACATTGGCTTTTAACTCCGTCTGCAAATGCTGAAACACCTTAAGAAATATTTTTTAACAATAAGCATGAATAATATTATTCTTAAACCAAATAAAGCAAGTCATATTATTGCTGCGTGTATTATATTGCACAATTTTATTAATAAAGAAAAGACTCTTGGACATGTTATGTATGACATAGCAAACACTGATATTGTTTCTCATCATAATCTTGAGGAGTCATATCGTAGTGATTCAACAATTGACTTTAAAAATTCTATGATTTAGCTGTGCAATTATATCCTAATTACATTATTATATTTTTCCTTCTTTGTTTACAATATGTATATTATAAACATTAAAAACTAAGAACATCAAAAACGTTTATTGCAAATATGGGTTATTAAAAAAGTTCTATTTTGACTAAAAACCAGTCAGATTTTGCTCATCAATTTAACTTTTTCATTGTGCTTTTCTTCGTCAATCTTTATCATCTTTTCATAATAACTGCATTGCTCTGTTTTCGCTTTTTTGATGATACTGGCGTAAAGTCTTCGTAATTACCAAGTTCTTCATTTTGATCTTCTATTGCTTCATTTTCTTTTTGAGAACCGAAACTTGCAAAAGAAGGAATAGACCTCACCTTCAATATCATTGAGGGTGTCCACGACGTTTTAAAAATCAGCTTCACTTTCACCTCCGCCTGTTCGAGTCGTTGACTTCTTATGCGCATTAATAAAACTATTTGCTTTATTTGTTACGTTTTTCTTTATTGTCTGCCACTTATCTTTGATCGCATCTGTGCTCCTCTCATTACCTCCAATAAAATTTACTGTATCTTTGATTTTTTGATAATGTCAAATTTTAATTTTTTTGTTATCGTATTTGAATGATTACTGACAAATACTTAGTTGTTTACGAATTCATTATCAATGATTTGAATTTCTTCCTTTGAAAAGTCTTTGCTTAACTTTCTTGTTTTATCCATTTTGTTATAAATGCCGTAATATAATAAGAATTCAATTGATATTTTACTTGATAATGATTGGCTATTGCATAAATGGTTATTTGAACCAAAAGGATCAATTAAATTTTTTAATGAATGTCAATACTTTGCAAACATCAAAGAATATTGCCTATCAATTCACTCCAACAGATATCTTATCAAACCTTTATCAGAAGATTAAATGCTCACAAATTATGCGCATTTGGTCAATAGTCTTTTGATAGTTATAATCAG
The DNA here is from genome assembly GCA_900660155.1 of Hofstenia miamia. Lineage (NCBI taxonomy): Eukaryota > Metazoa > Xenacoelomorpha > Acoela > Hofsteniidae > Hofstenia > Hofstenia miamia. The sequence goes on along the minus strand of CABFPE010000058.1, from coordinate 1,573,080 downwards.
AGACCAGATTTTAGGTGCTAAAAAAGGACCACTTTAGGTGGTGCTTAAGTGCTATAAAATATTTTAAATACGTTCTAAAAATTAAAAAATAGGTAGTCATGAAACTATATTTAGATATTATTACAGTACGAAACGAAAATAAAAGTTTTCTCATCGACGTCTCAATCAAATTTAGACTTTTTTTGGTAAGGATTGCGTTGTAAGTGCTAAAGCTACGCTCAACGTCACAAGCAACAATGGGACTTCCTTGACGGAAGGAAAGTCCGTGGAAGACCATTCAGAAGCCCGATATTCTGTCGGAATCATTAACCCAAATTACAGTGTTTCCACAACACATAGAAGTTGCTTTAAGCCCTCGTTTTTCTCCAGAACATAATGGAGCTTCTGTTCGCCAAAATCATGTAACGAACTAATCGAATTTAAAATGGCGAATAGTTGCTTAAAATGGGAATGAGCAGAAAAGGTGGTGATATTACAATTAGTGGTTTTGGGTGTTTAGTTGTTTTTAGGTGCTCAAATTATAATCCGGTCTCTGGGTATAATAGCCCAAAAAACAATTATCAAACTATGTGCGGTCATCCCTGGGGTTTTGGCTTTCAAGTCTATGTTGTTTTTTCTTTTATTGGGTCGGTAAGAAAGTTTCCGGGCAATATATAATTGAAATAAATGAATAAAATATTTTAACGCTATTAACAAAAGAAAAGAACAAATCAAACGTCAATATAGTCACCTAGATTGTATGACTTTCCTTCAGCAATTTCAAAAAAATCAACGGATTTAATGTCAAAGAACAGATTAATATCGGTTTTCAATTCCGCGTCATTTGAGAAAGCTTTCCCGTACAAATAGTTTTGTAGAGATCGAAATAGGCAATAGTCTGTCGGAGCCAAATCAGGGGAGTAAGGTTAATGGGCAATATCTCCCATTCCAGTTCCAGAAACTTTTCACAAGTGATTTTGGCATTGTGAGGTCTTGCATTATCTTGGAGACATTTGACATCATTCAATAAAGGACGCTTATGTGTAATATCATCGGCAACACGCTTCAATTGCGCGCAAAATAACACAAAATTTATTGTGTCATTGGATTTGAGCATTTCCCAGTTGATCACGCTCTTAGCATCCCACCATACACAAACCATTCGCTTTTTGAAGATGATCTGCCTTGGGTTGACTGGATGATGGTTCGCCCACGTCTGTCCAAAATTGCTTTCGTGTTACATTACAATACGTACACCAGTTTTCGTCCGTGGTGACCAGGTTTTTAAACCGAATGAAACTTCGGCACTTTAATCGTGCAAATCTGAATGCGTCACTCACGATCAAAGTCAGAAAGTTTATATGGGCCTCATCTGTCCAATCGCTTTCAAATTATTGAAAATTGTCATATGGGTTTGTCCTATCCAGAACGGTCGTTCTGACTCTTATGTTTTTTCAATGTTTTTCTTTTGTTTAAAAGCGTTACAATGTATAAAAATATTTGATTTATTTGTTTCAATTTTATATTGGACGGAAACTTTCTTACCGACGTAATAGTTGTAATTATAAACATTTTTAGAACTGCGTCTTTTTTAAAATAAAGTAGCTCTCAGAACTATATAGGAGGTCATTGCAGGTCACTCGAGCGCTTTTTTTGTAAATAGGTTTAGTAAATATTCACAACAGCGATTGTTTACGCATTCGCTTTATTATTCTCTTACCCGCAATCATTTTTATGCAATGGAAGTAGAATAGTGCTGTCATTCCCAAAAACAGTATTCCTAAGTGCTTTCCAGAAACTCTGACTATGTAAGTGCTGCTATGTAATGTATATAATATTCATTGTATTTTGCAGTTATTCAGAAGCCCCATAGTATTGATTTTAAGTTACTTTTTAAACCCGAATTCAGTATGTTATCAAAAATTACAATTATTTCAAATATATACCTCTAAATTTCTTTTAGTAGTTAATATTTAATTCTTTAGTCCGAAATTAAAATAAAGCCAAATAATATACAATAATACATCATAAAGTCGTCGAACTAAATTTTATTTGTCGGTAATTATTTACCTTTTCGGAGGAAATGCTTGAGGAAATACATATTTATTATGTTCATTCATTTGGTAGTGTCAGTGTAAACTTTTATCAGGAATGTAATGAAATTTATTCTATTTATACGTTTATTAACGTCATTTAACCTTTTCTGATGTTTCAGTAAATATTTCATTAAAATTATTGATAAATCAAAACATCAGTTCAAGAAGAACCCAATTTCGGCCAACTTTTAAAGTGAAAATGGTGAAAACTTTTTGAAAATGACATTTTACATCATATTACCATGAATCAGGTATAGAATTTAGATGAGATCCAGCTATTTAAATATGTGATTTTAATATACCTCAATAGAAGGTTATTTTTCAGGTCATTGAACTGTTCGGAGTTGGGCCCTTCTTGGGGTCAGCCCTAACTTTTATAGATCTTCTTACGGCCATGAACTATAGGGGTGAATGAGAGAAAGTTTTGCTGAATGTGTAGCACCTTTTATATTCCTATTTGTTAAAAACAATACTTGTTACGGTCGTCTTATACATGTAGTTATTGAAATTATATTGATATTTCACTCATAGTTCCCTGGTAAAATAGGTGGCGCAATATCATTCAAGAAAAGCCTTTTCTTGAAATGAAATATGAAATGATTGCACAAAAACTACATGCTATGAACAGACTCTTTTGAACAGATATAGATAGAGGTTGGGTGAACGATAAACTAACCTTATTTTTCAAATTTGTTAATTTGGGCCTTTTTGAGCTGATGTCTTCCAATGCTTCCAATCCAAGTTGTCTTCTCTGATATTTGTTCTATTTGGAGCATTCATCTCTATCTCAGATTTGTATGCAGCTGATTTTTTCCCAATCGGTTGACCAACATTAGTGTTCTTCAAATCAAAATAAGTTTTGAAATATGAATCTATCATTATTTTGAAATGAACTTAATATTGGTTTTAGCAATAGGAAACAATAGAATTCATTAGAGTTCATTCGTAAATTATCAAATGTAATTTTCTTACTAATACTTGCTAGAGGTTTATGATCTCCAAAAGTTAGGAAAATATCCATAAAAGTTAGGAAAAGTCACTAAGCCTCATTAAGAATGCTCCTCATTTTTAGTAGTAATCTTAAGTTTAATAGGGGGTAGGAAGTTCTTGCCCTGCCAAGTCAAATAGGATGAAATTCTGCTTACAGTCAAAACCAACCTTTAAATTTCGCATTTATCCGGACATTTTCGAAAATATATTTGCCTGCGATGTCGCACTTTCCCGATAGATTAAAGGTGATTGTATTTGTTAAAATAGACAGATTGAGAAAATAACATAAAATGGGGCTGAAATTAGGTGTTCAGTATGGGCTGTCGAACTACTATCGCGTAGTTTTGATTGCGACGCAACAAATTCTGTTCATTTTAGTTAAAATATTTAGAAATTGATCACGTGGTCAAACATCGCTACAAATTATCAACTTAACGTTAGACGAATTATAGAAAGAAAATAATATCTACCCAATAATGAAGTAATAGGACATAGGGTTTTTGCGATTGTTAATGGTACTTCTATTCCATCGAGCATGAAATGAAATAATTGGTATAAAGTGAATTTCTATAAAGACATGTCCAATATATTCAAATCTTTAACTCTTCTTGATTCACTTTATCTTTTAGGAAGTTCAAACAGGTCAGTAGGGTATCAATATTATTCTTTATTCCTGAAAAATATTATACCATTGGATTTCTGAGATAGAGCGTCTTCTGCTGAAGCAAATGCATAGCATATGCACATATCGTATTTCACACATTAATTTATATAAATAGTCTATAACTCGAAATTTCTTCAAAAACCATGATTCTTTTGCACACCTGATGGTTGTGGAAATATTTTTCACTAATTTCCATTCTTTTGCTTTTTTCGTAGTCTCACAAACTTTACGTGCCTCGAATGTTGCAGAACGCACGTTTCATCCAAGAACATATCCAACATTCTACAATGGGCTCTTTTGTTTACATGAATTTTTCTGTTAACAAAGGGTTTCCTTTGCGCTTGTCTGCTAAAAAGGCCAAATTATGATAAAATGCGACCTATAATTGAACTATTCTATTTAATTCATCGCTCTAGTGCCTCTACAGTTGTTTCGATGTCAATTTTAGGCGATGGAGAAGTGTTATTTCGATTTATTAGTCTATTTTGTGTGCAAGAACGCTTACAGCTACAGTATACTTTGAACTCATGAGTTGTTCGGTAAAAAAAATTTTTCGTAATATTTATCTTCTAGGTCCCCACTTTTCAATATTCTATGCACAGTGATCACAACGCAAAAACTTTTACTTATTGAATGGAATCTTCATAAACTTGTCGTGGTCATCCAGACCTTGATCTCAATTCAATAGTCTAAAGCTCAGTATTATTATTTCGAATCTTTACAATTTTTGGGCATTTTTTTAACTGATGTATATCCCATTTTTAGATTTAAATAACTGTATTTTAGAAATGTTTTGTCCATATCTGATTTCTATCAATCAAAGCATGTTGCTCAAGCACCTTCTATATATGGATTGTGATCTTGGGTAAGGAATCAGTTTCTTCAAAATCTAATCTAGTATGATTTTTCACAAGAGTTAGCAAAAAATATAAGTGTTCTCATAGAATACAAGTAATCCAAAAAGGAATATTATTCTTGAAAATTTAACCTTCTATTTTTTCAATCCTTATATGATTTTTTCTCAGGGCAGATTTTGGAACGAAAGTATACCTTTAGAGGGTATTTGACCGTATTTTGGAATCACGTCAAATGTAACCAAAGTAGTGGATATATGAATGGTTTTTCAACCGGGTTTTATTGTAATTCTAGAGATTAGACTACTCCATTTACATTGTGATTTTAACTTTTTCTTATTAGTTGTCAAAAGAATAACAACTTGGAAGTTGTTACTATTCAACTACAACGAGTTCCAAGGTAAAAATCTACTTCAAACTAAAGCTTTATTTTGCTTCTAGTTCTACAAAAAGGTTTTTAATGTCTTCTGCACCTCTTGAAGATCGCTGCCTACGAATTGCACGGTATTTTATTATAGATTTCATTCTTTCTTCCTTTCACTCTTGGATTCAATAGTTATTTTACTTTTAGAAATTTTATTTTTGATTTTGGCAATAAATCATTAAAAAATGTTTACGAATTTGTAGTTTTTCTTGTACATTCGATTATACGAGCATTCGCTTAAATCTAGGACATTGCAAATGATAAATCTATCCATTTTTAAAAAACTATTACCGTCACCCTTCAAGAGAATTACTTGAAATGTTCAGGAAGTTGTACCTATTATCTAGTTTTTCCCTCTTTTTGATTTATAAAAAGTGCCAATTAATAATCTTGAAAATCCTAAGTATAGACGTTATTTAAACGAACAATATTTTAGTAAAATGTTTTTAGATAATTATCTGTAATAATAAATGATTGTGTAACTCTTGTAGATCTTATGTAATTCTCAACATGTGTTGCATCATCTACCCAAAGAATATAAATTCCTGGGTCTAAATGCAAAAATGGCGTACATTTTAAACACATTTATATAAGTAAGCAAAATTGATTTGATGTGTGTTCTTAGGCTATTTGGAGACGAATCAGAAGTTAGATTCTGGCTGTTAGCTTCCTACTATTTGAAATATTACAGTAAAGTTGATGATTTTGAAAATCAGCATACTATTTTGGATACTTCTTTCGATCATCTCATGTTAAAAGAAGATTTCAAGGTGTCACATTCAATTTACTTAATTTTGTTTTACAACAGATTTTAACTTCCAATGTTAATGTTTGTTACTTATTATTTATTATTTTAGCTAGAATATTTTAGGAGTTTCAATTACAGAAGTTGAAAATACGTCAGGGAATGAAAAACAAATCTCAAGAATTAGTACAGTACTGTTCAAATAAATATATCCTTCTTAATGAGGTTCATTTTCTTCCTATGTATATATATATATATATATATATATATATATATATATATATATATATATATATATGGTGATGCGCTACTATTTTTACTAATTGAATCACCTGGCGTAAGCGCATATATGGCCCCTCAATTGCACAAAATTTTGCTCTGAACACTTGAATCATTTGTGAAGGTCAACTAACTGGGCGAAGGTGCAGAATAGTGCCCCGCGGAAGCACGCATAAAAAATCAAACCTTTTAAGGGTTAAAAACAATAAAATACAAGAAAAGTTTAAAATTTATCGATATAGAATTAAGAAAATTCGTAGCATACGATAAATCTCTTAGAAAGATAATGCATAAACGTAAAGTTGATAGATAAAATGAAGAATATTTGACTTCAAAATTACTAAATATAAACGTTTATTAACGGAAATCTGTAAATTTACAACTTAAAACTAATAGCATATGTTTTCGGTAAACAGCTTTACAGCGGTAAATACTGTTTTTTATCATAATTATTCCACTAAAACTAGATCTAAAAGATTTACTCCAGCAATGAAGCATAATACAATTCGCCAAATTAATTCTATTCACATAAGAGATAGTAGGTTATTACAATTAATGAAGTCTAATTGAAATCAAAATTTTGTACATATGATGTTTTTATAAGTTCTGTTTTATTATATTTGCACACGTTACTAAAAATAATGAATTTTGAATTTTTAAGCTAAATTATAAATGTATTTATCAAATTTTAATAAAATTTGTATAGCAAGATTTTTTAAAACTAAAATATAGTAATGACCGCTTTAAAGTTGTGTTAAATGAAATCATATTTTTATTAGTTTGAGTTGATAATTTGCAGATTTCCGTTAATATGAGTATACATTAGTAATTTTGAAAGCAAATACTTTATTTTATTTATCAACTACTTTGATAACCTATATTGCGGATATACGCTATACCTCAGGCATGCAACAAAACAAGCTAAGTCGATTGCATATATCCTTAAATTAGATATATACTACCATTTTGCTTATTCAGAATTGTATATTGTTTAGAACACATGCATCCTTTGAAAATATAAACACTACTTTTGTGCTAAGCCTGACTCTTGAATTTGAAAAGCATATAGGTGTAATTTAAGAAAAAGTATTTAAGAAATATCGAAAATGAGGCAAAAAATGCACTCTACCACGTCTTTTTAACCCTGTTTTGTCAAAATCGGTGATGACTTCAACAAACAATTTTTACAAGCTTATAAATCACGAACTAATGAAGAAATTTGCGAACTGGCTTATTCCCACAATGATCTGATAGTGCATGTGCTATGTGCATGTATGTATATTCTCTACAGTAAGTTAAAAAATTAAAAATGTAATTTCAAGCTGTATCACAAAACAATACCAAGGCTCTTGGAATGAATTCGTAATTCTTCAATCATATCAAGTTTAGTTTAAACAACTTTGCAGTTATCTTCGTCAAACTGCAATATTTACTTAAATCCCAAACAAAAAAATATTTGAAAACCTCACCAAACGTAGACAGATATGAATATTCAACCCACCCCTCAACTAACCCGCAACACATCCATACTATAAGGTCTAATTTATGTTTTTGCGTTCTCTCAGAATATCAACATAACAAGCAAACGTTATGCTGTACAGTGTATTAATGATAAAATATTTTTGGTATGAGTAAGCTTAATTACATACAAATTGTTAAGGTAGATCTATCCTTAGAGGGGCTAAAATTGAATTCTGGGCATATAAGTAAAAATCCACCACATTGTTATATTCAAAATGGTCAAAGATTATGATACGACATAAATTCTGAAAATTTATGCAAATGAGCTTCCAAGATGGCCGCCATTATGCTAAAAATAGAACAAAACTTCAAAACACATTTACTCAAAGATTAATGCTTGGATTGACTTGAAACTTCACAACTGTAATGAAGACATATAGCTTTAGGTCTTGTACTATTATCTTTTTGATACCTTGAAAACTTTCTTTTTTTTCAAATTTTGTTCTTCTTGGGCCTTTTTAGGTGCCGGAAATTAGGTGCATCACATTACTTCGGAAGGCAAAAAAAATCTTTAAACCAAGATACATCTTTTATTTTAGTACATGCCCTACAGCTAGCTATTGCAAACATCTGTAAGAAGTTTCAGCTCATTTGCACAAAAACTGTTAGAAATATCATGCATGAAAGATACAGAACCATGCAAAATTTTGAATTTTCGGAAATCGAGAAAAAAGTATTATTTCACTCACCGAATCTCTCTAGTGACCCCCAGGTGTGTACATATCCCCTTCTTGTGCTTCGGTGGTGTCCTTGTACCCCTTCTTAAGTGCTCTAATGGTCTTTCTCCTCTTCTTGGTCGCCTCTGAGGACTTCACAGTGGATTTCTGCATGGTCTTTGGCGACGCAACCCATAGCGGTGTAGCCTCCATGGAATCCAAGTTTTTGGAAGATCCGAATTATGGATTTGGCTCCATCATTAAAATATGATACAGCTGTAAAAACTGCATGTTCAATAGTCTCTTTCTCCACAAAGTATTCCTTAGAGCAACGATCCCATATCATCTTGTTGAGGCATTCATTCATTTGAATGGGTGGCTATGATCTTAGCATGCCCATAACTACTAAATACTGGCTCCAAGTTGCTTACTGACACTTGTAATATGTAGAAATATGACTATACTATCAATATATGTCACTTTCTCATATGGTGATTTTTCTTCATTTTTATCACTAGTGAGGGGATAGATCTACCTTAAAGGTTTCGAACATTTGGAAAAAAAATAATTAAGAAATTATTGTAGTTTTTTAAAGTGAATATTGACAACAAAGTTAAAATAGGCAATAAATTAACCAGCAATTACTACCTTGTAATCAAAATAACGGAATATCTCCAAAATTGTATTGGAATATATAGCTCCAATAAAAAAATGAGAAAGAATTTTCAAATAGTAAAATCAATCAATGACAGTACACAAGTATTTCTACCTCATTCAAATGCCATGCTCTGGCGGAACACATTTAAGTGATCACGCACAATCAACACACCAGATGGAGACAGTTTCTTTATTAATTTATGCTAAACATGTCTCATCAAGATGCAAGAAACGTTCTGGAATAGCTTTAGTATACTGGAATCACAAACCGCAGAACTTTACTCAAGATATTAGGTATGATTCCAAAAACATTCTATAGAAGCTTTAAAAAGTTGACTGAAACGAACATGGTAAAAAGGAAATGAACGGAAATGTTTTGTCAAAATTGCTTTACAAAATCCAATGAAATCAACCGCTCAATGAACCTCAAGGCCAATCAACGAGTACTTTCAAAAGCAGAGATCTGTAAAAAAAACGTGCGAAAAAAGTACCCTGACTAAAACAAAAACAGAAAAAGACCGGGTTAGCTTCTGTGAAACGTGGTCAGTGGATGCATTTTTCAGAAATGTTTTCATAAACCATGAGCCCATGTTCGAGCTGCACAGAAACATTTCTTATTGGTCAACAACAGCCAAGACGCCTTTTAAGTCATCTCCAAAACTTTCCCAAAACTGCATGGTTTGGGGTGCTATTGTGCAATAAAGGTTTTTACCTGAAAATAGTAGAAGGAGGTACTTATACACTGCAAAGTGTACTGATATTTCAGCAGAGTTTATCCTATGTGCGAACCGGATTCTTCAGAAAAATGGGGCGACCCCCACCCCATTCTTCAAGACATACCCAAAATTTTTTCAGTGGAAAATATTTGCAAATTTTTCAGTGATCTGCCAACTTACTGGACCTTTCACCGATACAAAATGTTTGGGGGTCATGAAGGAATAGAAAATCCAAAAAATATTCAAAAACTGAAGTAATATTTGCTGGAGTCCAAAGAAAAATTACCTTAAAAATGCAGATTTTGATGGACACATTTCAGGACAGATTTTTGAAAGTTGTTCGGTCTTGAGGCAATGTTGCCTACTTTCATTTAACTTATAGAAAACTGAATTTCCCATCGACTGATAAACACTTTGTTACTGTGCATTTTTTTGTTGCTAAGAGGGGAGCTACGCGTAGAAAACGTATTTTGTATATGAATAGATGCATATGCGTGTTAAAAAATAAACTAAGTTTATTCAGCAAATGATCAGCACGTTGTTTATGAATAGATGTATATATATATATATATATATATATATAGTGCATGCCATGAAATTATGCAAGTAAATTTTTCAGCTTTTTTTCAAAGAATATATGGAGGATGCGTTTTTTTTCATTGTACTTCATAATTTATGTAATTAGAAAGACATCACATTTTTTGTTTAATCATGTTTACTTCCGATAAATTTGAAAATTAGGTGTGCCAAGAAATTTTGCAAGTATTATTTTGTGGATGTTTTGTTGTATTAAATGGCCAAAAATCCTGCATGAATGGACTTAAAATCAGATACCCAGTCTGAATAAAGACAAAATGACTATTTATTTACAAATATAAATAACCACCTTATTTCTGAATACAAGTAAACAGTCTAGCATCCCTACTCTGAGTATATGTACCGGTGCTGTATACTATGTAACATATCCTAGTGGCGTATAGAGCGCCAGCAGTGTCCGATGATCTATAGTATACAGCGCAGGTCTCATATGCCATATATAGTTGAACTTCAATTTTCATAACTTTTTATATGCATGTTTAGACAGTTACAATGCGCATTTGTGTAAAGGTGTGTTCCTCTATCGACTTTTATCAGCAGATTTTAGTCGAAGATGCAATTTCGTTCATTCTGGCGAATTTTTTATCAGATGATTAATTATCATCTTTTGATTGAAAGTAAAAAAATAAAAACATCTGTTTAGTGATTGGTCTGTTTTGAAATGTAAACAATGCTTGCATATTTTGAATTTGAAATATTTTACCTTTAATAATCAGATTCTGTTCCATACTTCAACTAAAGATGTTTTCCCACTATCGACTTTTATCATCTGTCAAGAAATCGGTGATAAAAGTCGATAGTCTGAACACTCTATCTACTTTTTTATCATGTGATAATAGTTGATAGTCTGAACACTATCTGCTTTTTTATCAGGTGATAAAAATCGATAGTCTAAAGCTCCATCCGATTTTTTGGCAAAACCGCTTAATTAATGTCATCTGATAATTTATCATCTGATAAAAAATCGAGTCTAATCTGCTGATTAAAGTCAATAGTTGGAACACACCTTATGCAGTTATTTTCAAGTAGCTATTCCATTCGAGGTTTAGTGCCGTCCCCACTATCGACTTTTATCAGATGACAGTAATTTAGGCCACAGTTAGACTACTTGATTGGTAGCAAGAAAATTTACAAATTTACGTCACATCGCTAATTATTTCAGTGGTTAGACGAGCGATTTTATTAATTTGACAGATCACGCGTGACCAATCACATAGCCTAACCGTAACCTTAAGCGTTTTTACCAAAAAAATCAGATGAAGCGTGCAGACTATCGACTTTTATCATCGATGATAAGAGTCGATAGTGGGAACATACCTTAACGTTGGCTTTTTAAGATTTAAAAAACCAGTATATATATATATATATATATATATATATATATATATATATTGCACACGTGAAAGCTCTAATTTATACCAATTGCCCAATCTGTTATCTATCATTGCAATTCACTTTTTGAACTTCGGCAAAAACAGATTAATTGCAAATTGTTGTTATAAAACAAGATAACGTCGATAAATGTAAGTTAGCATTGTGAGATTGTGTAAGCTTCAATTTCCGAATTAAGGTGAATTTTTTAATTGCTAAAATGTCAAAGTTTCAATGCATGCACAGTATGACGTAGTCCCGTGAAATTTACTCTGCTTCCGAATTTTATTATCTACATTTAATGCGACACATCTGGAATCTAAGCTATTCTCATTCTAACAAAGAAACTTCATAGTAATCCCTCATCAAAATTCGGTTTTTAGATTAAAATAAATTAGTAAGCTATTGATGCATAGCATACAAAGATTTTAAGATTTTGAAATCGTATTTGTATTTGGAATATTTTTAGGTTGTGTAAAATGGACTTTAAAAAAATCAGAATTTTTCAAGTCCTGGGGTCCCAAAGGATGAACTTTTATGTTATTATTGCATAAATAATCAGGTTTATGTAAGTTTGAACAAAATTTTCCCCACAAAAAATTTCCGTTGTTTTTAAATTCTCAGGCACTGTAACTTTCACTTAAGTACGCAAAGGGAATGACTCACGTTTCTGAAACCGTCATCAAGAAATCTTCGTCATCATGGACAGAAGATCTGTCTAGTACGTCTAATATGTCCTGGCGAAGAGATCATAAGATTGTTGAAGCTCTTAGCATACAGGGTGTTCAATAATAACCGTTACAAAGTTTTAGCTTATATTTTAATAGAAAAATGAAAAATTTGTAATTACATTAATAGAAATGTATAAAGTAATAATATGTCAACGAAAATATCCAATATTTATTCAATATAACCGCCATTGGCATCCACAACTTTCTGCAAACGTTTGGAGAATGCTTCACATGAGTCACGAATAACTTTTTGGGGTATTTTATCCCATTCCTTCCTCAATTTCTTTTTCAAAGCGTCCAAACTGGTGTGGTGTGTAGCTGAGACTTTGTTCTCCAAGATTTGACCAGATTGCAAAGTCCAGCGGGTTCAAATCTGGAGATGATGGAGGCCATTCTTCCTTCGAATGAAAGCAGGCACATTCTCTGCTAGCCATTCCTGTGGTCTTTTTGGCTCCATGAGCAGGAGCAGAGTCTTGCTGGAATGACCAACGTCTCTTTTTGAAGTGTTTTCGCGCCCAAGGCAACAATGCTGACTCAAGAATGGACGTGCGATAATTTTCTTGGTTCAACTTGGCTCCTTCATCCACGAAAAGGAGGGGACTTTTTCCATCAGCCGTTACAGCGGCCCAAACCATGACAGACTTGGCACCTTGCCTCCGAGTGACCACCCGATCCTTGACCTCACCCATACGTGACCAAATCCGATCATTTTGGACATTAACGTGTTGTTGGACATCGAATTTTTTTTCGTCACTGAAAACCAGGTTCGGAAGCGTGCCAGCATTGATGCGAGATAAGATGAGATCTGCTCTTTGAGCTCGTTTCTCAATTGAACTTGCAGATAACAGGTGCTTCTTCTGGTGTTTGTAAGGAGATGTTTGGAGGTCACTGTGGAGTATCGTAGACATCGTTCCGACTGACACTTTGGCCTCTTTCGCGAGATTTCTTAGGGATCTCTTTGGATTCCTCCTTAGCTTCTCCTTGGTTGATTTTAACAGTTTTTTGGTTCTGGCAGAACGAGGCCGACCTTGACCAGGTTCATTAACAATGTCACCAGTTGATTCGAACCGTTTAAGTGTTCGCCAGACCAACATTCTGTTGATCCTTAAGGTCTTTGCTATGTCAGGTGCTGTCTTCCCAGATTTGAATAGCTCTACAATTGCGGCTCTTTTCTGTAAATCTTGCGGCATATTTATCAAAACTTAAGTTTAGGTACTATCTTAGATTTATGCACCTGGAAATCATAGAAAATGTCTAAAATCTGATAAATATTTGAAAAATAAAGCTTTTGTAACAGTAAATATTGAACACCCTGTATATGTTCGCCTATCTAATTTTGAATAAGATGGAGAAAAAAGTTAGAAAAGATATTTTGGTCGACGAATTACAAACTCTCTGGACCAATATGAGTTTCCCTTCAATAACCAAGCAGTCTGTCATAAGAAAAGGCATGTGAGAATAATAGGAATGGCAAAACAGAATCATTGATTCCAAGTGGCGAGTCGGCTACAGAACAAGCAAACCAACTCCCAGAGAAGTAGAATTACGCAGGACACACGTGACGTCATCGAGGAGACATGTGAAACAACTGACTCAGAGAGCTCAGTGGTCAGCAACTGAGATGATGACAATGTTACCAGCATCAAGAAACATGGAACACGTTTGGTAACAAAAAATTTCTATCAACTAATAAAGCTTTTGTTGTTTGCTCCAGTCTTTCATAAGCATGTTTTGTAGTTTTTTGTGCCTATTTTTTCAACCAAACCAACCCTAAACTATCAATTCGTTAATAATATTTTCAATGTCCTAAAACTTTTAAGTGTCTCAAAGCGTATTAGAGCCAGGCGGATTCTGTGTTACACATCCCACACACCAATATCCTCGCATCAAAATGATTGAAGAACTGTACCACATGTGCATGCAGAAGAAATATGTGACTCTAAACATTTTTGCAAGACAACAAGTTTTCAAATATCAGTTATATTTTAGCAAGTCTGCAGTTGTAGGAATATAATAATTTTTTGATCATTTTTTCATTTTCTTCATTTCAGTAATTTCATTCAATTTTGCCCTAGAACTTTTTTAGATTTTATCAAACTAGTTATACGCGCTTTTATCTATGCTTATTTTTTTAATTTCTAGCTCATGTAGAAATATTTTCTGTACATAAAAAGTTTTTAGTAAAAATGTCAAAATTTCGTCATTTTTGACAAATTTCGAGCATGTATTTTTATAATTGTGCAAAATAATTATGACTGCCTTTATTTATATCTAAAATTTCATTGCTTCCTACCACAGGCAAAATAATTTACAAGTCAAACCCTAATGTCAATGTATTATCATTTTAAGAGTTGGCCTTTTATCAGGTTTCGGGTTCGTAAAAATGTATTGAACTCGTTTAAATATAAATTTACTCTAGCGTCGTAATGTAAAATCCTATTTAGCCAAATGCTGCTTCTGAGTTGCTGTTGGATACGGAGTGTGATCATGATTTGTTTTATTCCAACGCTCTTTTGTAAGTTATTTATTTTTTACAATAAGGCAATTCACGTGTGTATTTAGAACTTGTCTTCTTAATTCCAAACTTACTGATGAGAACATAGCTAAGCTTGTTGCCACCAATCTTATTGCTAGCGATCATCTCACTGGTAATGCATCCACAATTTTTTTAGTTTATATTCTCATCGCCTACTATGGTCAGGCAATTTATTACTCTAAAGTGAAAGCCGCTTTATTCACATGTGTACATTGAAAATGTTGATTAAGAACTTTATTGTGTGGATTTTTTTACATTTTTACTAGATTTTAATATTTAATCATAGGTCATGCCTTTTAAATTAGTCTGTTCATTTATTGAATTTCAAGTGCGAATCAATTTACCATCATACTGAAATTGAATCTAGGCTTTGTTTACAAATAACCAGGATCACATTTGTGTGTATGATGTTGAAGCCAATACATGGTTGCATGCAATTTCAATTTTTCTAAGGAATATTATCTGCAATTTGTCGAGATATTTTGAAGTTTTTGTATTTGGTCTCGGCTAAATGTCAATTATTTTATTACTTATATTATTAGAATTTCCCCAATTTTTTAGAGGGTGTTCAGTTACTGACTATGTATGACAAAGTGACAGACGCATGTAAATATCTTCAATCTTATGGTGAATGGAATAAAGCCGTTTGGCTTGCGAAATGCCGTCTGTCGCCTGATGAAGAATTTCAGGAGATCACGCGAAGATGGGTGGATTTTTTGGCTAATCCACCAATTAATCTTAAAGTATTTTTATTACTAACTAAGAATCTTTTCTTCCATTAATGTAGCTTTTCATTGTTTTATGGATAGGCAGATCCACAGCTGCATTTGGAATTGTATTGTGTAACAATTCGAATTTGCTATGACAAAAGAAGACCTACTTAGCAATCATTACTATATCCTACTAAAAATAGAATGTTATTTCATTTCGTTGAGATGCTATTAATGCCTTATTTAATTTAACTTCATAGGTTACATATGCTAAATATAGCTTCACTAAAATGAAGCTTTTTGTCGTCATAATGGTGTTTATCTTTTATGAAAAAAGTTGAGGAACATGATTTGTTCAGTTAATCATTTTGTCTAGTTTAGCATTTTATTTTTGCGCAGTCTAACCAAAATTCATACTCACAATGATACTCCGATATTTTGTCATTTTTCGTTCATGCTATATCCACATCTACATGAATGTGTAGAGAAATTTTAAAAATTTAATTTTCACATTTACTTGAAAAATAGAAAATCTGTCGTTTTAATCTGCAAATTTTGGCTACACAACCCACACCCACGACCGTTTGGGATATTCAATCCCCACGGCTACCAATCGTCTACCTATAAATGTCCAACACTTTTGTAATTTGCAAATGAAAGTTTTCAAAAATTTACGTAATCGAAGAAACTTAAGAAAACTACATTCTATAGGAAATGAGACAATTTTTAAGTGGAGCACTGTAAAGAAGAGCGGAAGTTTGCAAGCGTATATTTGCATTGATAAATAAAAACCAATTTCTCTTTGATTGATTTATCAAAATCCACAGTTTTATATTGAAATAGTTACTATTCTCTTAGTGGAAAGTCAACAAGTGCTTCACGTTGAATATTTTTGTCTCCTAAAAATCCTTGTTTTCAAACAGTTGGACAAAAGTTCATCTTTCCTTAACCCTTTTCTTCACAATGGGTAAATTTACCCCGTCATGTGAATTTTTATTAATAGCTTTTTTAAATGAAATTTGAAATGTTCGCTGAACTATTCACTGATATAACTTTAATTTTACACATTCTGTGAAAATTTTGGGCGAAAGCATTTGTTGTCAAGGAATTATGACTAGTTTCTCAATGGTGATTTGCATTTATTTTAATATACAAATCTAGAGATGACTGGAGAAAAACAAAAAATGTTGACACCAGCATTTATAATTACAAATTAATATGCCTTAATTTATTACTAGACCTTATAATTTTGGTTATTAATAATAACCATTTTGACATAAGACATCTTTTAGCATTTCTACCAATTTTTTTGCAAAAAATGCCTGGATAAAAATGTTTTTAGAATTTTTGCAAACTTTTTTTATCCCATAGTAGCTTTGTGCGAAACTTTATCACAATAGAATTACTATATCAAAAATTAACATGGGAGGGTATTTTTACCCCCCCCCCTTGTGAAACCAATGCACATGAAAAAGTTTGTGAGGATTAGAGTTGAAATAAAAGAAGCATAAACTTTTTCAAAAATAGATTTTTTCAATAGTGGATCATTCCTTATTTTTCGAAATCGTCTGGTTTGCTGACCATTTTTTTACACAACATAACATTGTGTTGCTCAACATACACTACACAACACTACAATGTCTTAGTATTAAGCATTTATTTGAGTATAGGGGAAAAAGTTTACAGTGTATATTATTTGAGGGAATATACTAGTATTGTATTTTCAAGATAACAATTAAAAAAAGTTAAGATCTTCCAAATGCCGCGTCATTCTTTTTTACACGAATATTTTTAAGTAGTAGATTTTTATGCAATTAAATGCATTTGACTTTTAAGCTGCTGAAATTGAACAATCAAAGTAACTTTAACTTTCTCAACCCCAACACCTTTGCTTGTAAAATGTCATATTAAGTCTCTGACCAGGCCAAGTTCAATTGTTCGAACTATGAGCACGTTTTAATAGTTCTATTGAAAATTGCAGTATTTCACTTAGTAGTAGAAAAAAGTGCCGACTACGGCAAAAAATCACGGCTAACAGCCGGTTACGACCAAAGATTTACAGCCAATGGCAGCTAAGGTTAAAATTCATTTTGCAGAATACTAGCTGCTCTATGTAGAGCTGGGCTATGTAACTGGCGGCTCGCCAAGCATTTCTGGTGGCCTTTGGTAACTTTAAAAATAAACGTTTTATTTCCGTTTTTAAATTTAAATAAAATTCTGTTCGTGTATATCTTGTGACATTCGTGTTAAGCGTGAGTGAGTAACAAAATGGGTAACAATCTGTCCCTCTTTGTTCTCCAATGTTTTTGGGTGTCCCACTTACAAATATTGTTGCACTCTCATGATGTAGAGAAGTGAAAACTGATTATCAAATTTCGATATCATTATATTACTTTACGAAGCTTTCATTCTAAATGTAATGCAAATGGGTTTCCGTAGCCTCCTAAATATTTTCTCTATTTTGTATGCCATGGGGCTTAAGAGAAAATATATCTCCAAAAAATTTAATAATTTATTATATTTATCAATAAAAATCTGCTTCCAACCCTACTTATATATTTTTGAAATAGTGTTATGCTTTAATAATTGCATTTGAATGCTTTTTCAATAAATTATATTTTTGGATATTATTTTTTGTTTTATATTTAGAGTAATGCTATCCACGTATTATTAGCAGCTGGTCAATTTTCCTCAGTAATTTCCCACATGGTTACAGCACACCAACACGAAAGAGCAGCTCTTTTTATCAAATGTTTACGATCTCACAACTTCGAAGTCGATTATTCCAAATATGAGAAAGACATTGATGATGTTATCAAGAGAGTGCAGTCTTCACTTGGAATACAATCGTTATCTGAATCGAAATCTTGATGTTATGGAATGTCTATAGAAGAATAATTATGAATTATGCACAATTAAATTTGGTGATAGTTATTTTGTATTTTTTGTTTCATATTTGTATATATGACAGTTGCTATCTTTGATTTTTAAATTTTGAATATTTTATTTGTGTGCGGTTAATTACGTTATTCCTTTGTAGTTTTGAAAGAATAAAGCTATGTGTTCAAATATGTCAAATGGTATTATCAATAATCTATTCTGTCCAGAAAAATTTATTCGATCATTCGAATATTCAAAAAAACTTCAAATAATTCTCATCCATGGTTTGATTCTAAATACATTGATTTATTAAACAAATACATCAAGTTTCAACCATTGGAAAATAAATATAGAAAACTGCAAGAAATTATGCAACGTTGCTATGCGGAAGTCAAGTAATAATTATTCACTTTTTCAGTAATAAAATAACAATTTATATATCAATGCTGAATTTATTACAGCTAAACACTATAAGCATTTTAAGTTTTCGAATTTCAATTATTTAAGCGATTTACAAAATCAGTTCTCGGAAACCTAACTGAAAAAATTTTTACAGTGATGAACACTATGGCTTTAATTTTTGCAATTGGGTTAATTTTAGCATTTAAATTTAAATTCCACCTCAATTTTTATAAATGCAATTTAATTTTCATCCTATGACCCTGGAAAGGAGCCCCTTAAAACTGTTAGTAAATATGCATGGTATGTAAAATATAACAAAAATCGTATTCAGCATGAAAAACTTAGTATATTCACAATTTTTTGTAAGACTTTATTCAGAAGTTCCTAAAATATTGATCATCATATCTTGTGCAAATCCCACTACAATGTTCAAATTTGCATCTCAATTAGCCTCAGAAATTGCAAGGACTCAAGCATGTGCGGATTATTCGTTTTTCAAAGAGCATTCAATTCAAACTGTTTTTTGCACGGAGACATAAACAGAATCATCCCGACACTTTCAAAGCTATTAATGATAAAATCACACTAAAATTACTTCCAAAGTTTTTTGGCAGAGATCTGTGCTATAATCTGACTCGATTTTTGCGACTACCGGACAAATTTTGTGGCTTTAGAATTAGAAACCCAGTTTTGGCATTTTGCGAAGATTGAGATTTTTCTATTAAAGTTACGCCTCACTCTGTCGCAATCTGACAAGATATCTTTGACCACTACAGTCCAACAGAACAGCCTAGTGAAGATTTGACCCTAAGAAAAACATAATAGGCTAATTCCATCGTTACAGATGGGACGAACGATAAATAATGCTGGAGCAAAAATTCTGGAAACGTGCAAATACATGGTCTTAAGGGTTAGTATATCGGTGATTATCAAATCTTTTATAATTTACTTATGATTTTTAGCAAATAAATTTAACGTTATGCGCTACCTATGCACTTAATTTACCTTTCAGAAATCCTGATAGCTCTCTTTGTGCTACATATAACTCCTTCATTAAAAAGCGATTGTCTAGCAGTAATTCTCTTGTATTAAATAGTAAGAACTGTTTGATGAAACTCTCTAGATTTTAGGAAATATTCTCTGTGTATAACGTTACAGACGTGAAATTTAGATGTTACAGATGGGACACTATCAAAATCCCATACACATATAACAAAGTAAGATGTATTTAAAACATAACTTGAAAAAAAGCATAAAAGGGTAAACTTAAACAGCTAAAACTCAACTACTTAAGAAGTGAAAATTTACTTCGCAAGGCAGATTCAGGAAATAGCAATGCTCCCCTACGACTATTAGGTTTTGTCAGAATACCGCTAATCTGTGATGGCGTCACCTCAACAATATCCTTTTTATATGGATCAACGAAAGACAGCTGACCAAAGGAGAGTTTCTTGCCGAAAAATTTACTAAAAACTAGTTATTTGTTACTGATTCAATATATCCAACACAGGAAAACTGCTCGTTCTCTGCAAATCGAACAAGTACGTAGATGCCAGGCAGCAAATTTGATGGGTATGGAAACAATAGGCCTTCATGTTGGCATAATCCATCAAAGCCTTCAACATCAACCTTGTCACATTCATCTTGCTTATCTATGCTGTGAATGTCTTCATTGTCATTGGAAAGAAATATAGACATCATAACCTTTAATTGGTTAATTATTTAAGAGAAATATTTTTCAAATTGTATACGTTGCAGCTGTCCATCAACCGTTTTCCACTGGTAAACTTTGAGTTCCGATCCGCCGTCTCCTAATTCATATAGGCTGTATAAAAAAGACCTGCTTTTACAGTCTCCGCATTTGCCGTTCATACATTCCTCATTTTCAGCAAAACATACGAGTTTTCTTATTAACTCACTTTCTGTTTTAGATAAGAGTGGTGTTGATTTGAGTAACGTGGTATATACACAGACATGTGTTAGCAGGAACTTTATCTCTTAAAAACACGTTTTGTGGCCTTAAAACACAAAATGTTGAAAAGCCAATCTTTTCAGAATTTTCTTTTTTATATTCCTTGTATGCTTCACACAAGGTAAGGTTCATGTAGCGTTTGTGAATTTTGGCTTTTCACCCTCATTTCGAATAATAACAATCACGTATACCAGGCGCTTCTTGAGAAATGCCATTCATGCAGTAAAAGTTACGTATCTTTCCTTTTAGAAGTAGAAGTATTATCATTTCCAGACGATTTGATGAAATTGTATTTGTCTGCCAATTTCCTGACAAGTTTTAATCGTTTTCCAGAACTCCGTGGTAAATTTTTCTCAGCACGTTTCGTTGATCTTGATAACGAACATGAACACATTGAACTAGTAGCTGAAGTCGGTGTTTATGCTTGATTGTAATTTCAACCCTTTTCCATATTCGCGTTTCCGCAATCGCTCTTTCTCCCCCTTTTTTTCTTTTCTTCATCTAACATTTTGCTTGTCTTCTCCTTTTCTGCGATAGTCATCGTACTGGCCACGCTCTTTAAGTCGCTTCAGATAATTGGCGATTCGCTGAGCCCCTGATTGTGGCATAACTAAAATTTAAGAAATGTTACAGGTGAGACAAAAACTGAAAACATTCCAGATGTGATATAATTAAAACATTTGAAATATATAAAGATTTAGAATTAAATGAAAGACGTAAGCGTCTACAACAAGCCAATATCGCCCTCTATATAAAAAAATGAAAAAGAAACCAATTTGAGAAGGAACTAAAAAAATACTACTACTTTATTTAGTTTTTTGTTACAGATGGGACATTCCAAATTGCGTGAATGATGAGGCCATTCTAGTTACAGATGAGACTCAAGAACGAATTAAATTACTGCATTTTTTAGACAAACATATCGCCTCTACAACAACAAAAACGGTTTGAAAATTGCTAAACCGTGAGGAAAAATATAGGGCTAACTTCCTTGCACTTTCCAACAATGTTTTTGATCTTTTAGCAGGTCAACAAAAGCAAGTCCGTCATATTAAAGTAAAGATGTTTATGCTAAGCTAAATTCTGATGTATCAAGAGCAAATTGTAAAAATTCAAAATTAGCTTATAAAACTCGATAATTTTGACATTATTTGTTTTCAGGAAATGTCAACAATTGCGTCTAATTAATCAATAATATCGAATCCAGATATCAACAGCTGTTAAAGGAACTGAATGGAGATCAACAGAAAGCCATTCAAACGCAAAGGTTGCTTTTCATGGCTTACAACTCTTCTAATAAAAGAGGGATTTCACCTCAATAATAGCGAGTTTAGGGATAGCATCTGTATGAGGTATGGTACTGAACCTGCTGATATGACTACGACGTATGTATGCAGAAGGAATTCTCCATTGCACATGCACTCTCTTGCGCTACTGGTGGCTTCGTTGCAAGACGTTATAATGAATTGCGGGTTATACTATTTGAAGTTTGTATTTATGCTAAAAAAACCGCATCTCACACAAACAACAACGGAGTCCTTGCCCTCTTCTTCTAACAATTCTGATGGAGCTAGGCTAGACATTTCTACCTTTGGATTCTGGAGTTATGGCCATTACACATTTTTTGATGTGAGGGTATTCAATCCTTGTGCAGCCACCAATTCTCGAAGATTTGCAGCAGAAACGCTTAGAGGGCATTGAAACTGAAAAAACTAGGCAGTACCAAAAGAGAGTTCTAGAAATTGAACACGCCCTATTACACCACTGGTGTTCAGTGCATCTGGTAGAGAATCGCCGCTCACTGAAAAGTTTCTAAAGCAGCTTTGAGGTTTAATCGCTGATAAAAGGCATAACGACTATTCCATGACCTGCAACTGGATGATAAGATGCAAACTTAGCTTCCGCTTGTTACGAAGCATGATCCTCTCCATTCGTGGAACTAGGCGACACCATGCAATTTCCAGGCTAGAAGTCGATCACCACTTAGCTGGAACCAGCCACTACCTCAAGTGACACTGAAAGTTCTTATTTGAAATTTATTTATTTTAATCTGTTCTAAGCTGCGTAACCCTGACAGAATATTTGTTTGATCAGAATTTACCTGCTAGGGCATTTACTGGGGAATGAAACAAAAAGAATAATTGTCGTCCTATTTGGACCTCCAAAATAGAATTTTTTGTTGTAACAAATTTTCTAGGCAGTAGAATGGATTTTTGAAAGATTAATCATTATTTTTAATTATGATATGACAGAAGATACTAAGTGTTGCACATGTTGGTCGGTATTGAACTAAATGATTGGCAATCACATTCGTTTCTAGTCATGAAGATACTGTGATTTTAAATCAAGTTCAAGACCGTCTTGATGTTAGCATTGTGGAATTAATGGATGAATTGGACGTTGCCTCATATAATCCTGTGGAAAACAAAGCCCCTTGATGTTGGTTTTAACATGCACATTTTTTGAGGCTTACTTGTATTATATGTTCTTTATTTGATTTTTATATTTTTATTTTGTTTACATAACATTTTGTTAATCTTTGAGAATATATTCTTTTTCCTTTACTTTAAGCCCATAAATAATCATTTTAAAACCCATTTTTATGAAAAACCATTGCATGAGCAAAAACCGCTTACAGGTCGTCTAAATTGGTAGTTTGATGTACTTTTAGTATACTTAAACATTATATGCTATTTTAAACTAATTAACATCAATCTTTTGGCAAAAGTTTTATTTATAACATAAAACATTTAATGAATATTGTTCATTTTAAATCAATGTATGAGTTAAACTGATGCCATAGCCAAAAGATTTTGAAATAGCCAAGAAATGAAATTTTCTATCTATATAATACTATCTTTTAGTGAAAGCGATAAGAATCCAGTAAATTGTATTGGTATTACTACTTGTTCACTAAACCATCTGTTGTGCAGTAGCTCAACCATGCCCGATCATATTTTATTCATTTTTTTACAATGTTAATGATACAAAATAACGGTTTTGGTCGTCCAATATTTTCTTGAGATATGGCTTTCGTAAAGGTGTTTCTACTATCGACCGTTGAATAAAAGCTATTGAAAATTGGGGAAATAATCAATGACATTGAATGCTCGGCATTCGAATCCATTGACTATAGTATCTTACTACAAACAAAAATTCTAGGTTTTTCTAATGATAGTATAAGTCTCATTTCTATAGTTGTATAAGCGGACGCAAAAAGTTAAACTTAATGAATCATTTTCAGATTAAGTTATGCTACATACTTAAGATACTAAATTTCCGAATAAAAAAGTCCATATTTTGATATTAAGAAATAATAATATAGATTTATTCAAAATTGGCTAATAATAATTTTAATTAAAAAATTCTCAATTTACTGCAATCGTAAGTTTTTGTCCATCCCATTAATCCTAGTAAAATTTGCAAATTTATCATTTGCTTTCAAATTATTCTCGGAATATAGAAATTGGATGAGAACTTTATATTCTTTGAATGCTACAATTTTATTGCTTAAAAATTATAATACATGTGAGTGTTCTAAAAACTAATTCGCTAGTCGTATACATATTTAATGTCATGCCTATAAGATCTTTTCTAGACCAAATTGACATTATAAAATATGTCCTAATTAGGCCAATAAGCAAATTTTTAAAAGAACATGGTCAAACAAAATGTTAATTTTTCCAAAAGTTCTTCTATTTTTAGAATCTTTCTGAATTTTCTAACTTAAGCTATAATACAATACATCAATTCTTGGTTAATTTTTCTTGAAGAAGTGTATCAATTTGGGATGGGGGTTAATTTAATAATAAAGCATATCTAAAATCCAGAATGTAACAAAAAATGTAAAAGATGCGAGCGGGTCATTATATGCAGTATATCAAAGCATAGCTAACATTTAATAATGATAAGCTTATATACAATATTATAAAATGGTTTAAAGCAGAGAAATATGTTAAGGAATAGTTAAATTTTTTGTTTTGATATTTTTTAAGATTTCAGAAGTACAAATGTATTCATATTTCTGCCCTGCATTGCCAATTCAGTCCATTGCGAATTGAGGTTTATAATGAAAATGTGTTGGGATATGTGGAATTTTAAATATAAATATAACGTATAAAATTTTATAAAATACCTAGAGTTTAACAGACAACTCCATATAGTCTTAGCTTGCTCTTGAATTCCATCTACTTTAATTCGACTTTTTGAAAATTTCGACTTTGTTAAATCATATTATATTTATTTATAACTTTCATGTGTGCACATTGCAACATGTTTGTCAACAATATAAGCGTGGTTTAAATTCGATTAACTCAAATAATATATGTGAATAAACTCTTAAAATAGAAAAGATATAAACTAATATTAACACTGGAAGATTCATTAAAAATATCTGAAAATTTCTAAATTTTGAACATATTAATTTTACTACTGTCTATTTGTTCTACTGAAATTCTTTCACACTGAAATTACCAAAGTACACATTCACATGAAATTAAGTGGAAAGAGTTTTGCATAGCTTATCCAAGACAAAATTACTTTGGAAAAATCTTTCCAAATATTCGTAATTTGAAGCTTTAAAATGTGAACACTTTGTTTCTTCATCTCTGAAATTCGGAAGCAATAGTTTTTGGAAAGATTTACGACCATAAGTTAGTTGCCAATCCAATTTATTTAACTGCTTGGATAATGCTTTGCTATCTATATCTATGCATCCTATGATGAAATCTGTGTCTAAATTATAAATTTGTGTTAAGAGAATATTTGACAGCAGTGAAAGTATTTGGGCATCTGGTGAAATGTCCTCATTGTGTAATTGGGAACCACATGTTGATTGTAAAATAGCTTGTGCATTTCTGTTAAGCAGTACAACTCTGAAATCAATGTAATTTTCCTCAAAAAGCTCTGCAAGATATCGAATATCTGGATAACTTTTGTATCGCGCTCTCTCATTATTTGGATAGGAAAGAAACTGTCCAAGGGGTGTATTGCAATCTGCAATAGAATTAATTACTATTGTTTGTGTTCGTGACATTTGCTTAATTTCACTTATGAAGTTCTCTTGAAGTAGGGGTTTATCCATTAAATATGAAAAATTAAAATGAGATCCAATGCCTATATAATGATTTAAAATATGAGACGCTGAGGACAGTGTCTCGAGAGGGCCATTGTTTTCGCAGGAAGCGTCGAAGGACTTTTTTATATATTCATGCCCTGCACCGTTTAACCCTGCAAAGAACACAACCTTGCTCCAATGATATTGCGTTTTTTTAAGAAATTGCTTACCAATAAGTTTTCGCATCATTCGGTAGACTTCTGCATTCTGGGATGCAGTTACAAAATTAGATTTTACATCATCATTAAGGCTGAGTATCAAATCATTAAACTCTTCAAAGCTTTCATTTCGTGATTGTTGCATCCAGCTATTGATTTGAAATCCATAAGTCTTGTGAAAATATCCTTCAAATACTCCATAAAATATAAGGAAAATTAAACCTATTAATAAACATCTAAAGAGAGTTTGAAAGCGACATCGTATTTTCATATTACTCCGCCACTTGCTAATTCAACATCTGTGTACGATGAGTAAACATTCATCAACTGGCAAATTGACATTAATATTAGTCGATCATTGATTGTTCCCATCAGGTAATACAACTCTAGAGCTCATGTAGTTAATACACTAACTAGATATTCGATTCTTTTCTTTGGTGTAGATCTAGCCTACGTGATTTAGATCTAATCCAACACTGTGTTGTTATATTACCAAGTTAATTTTAAGTGCTTCAGGAAAATGTAACTATATACAGTACTTAGAATATGCCGATTCTCATATATAGACATAAAATATAACATACTACAGTATTTGCTGTGTCTAGGTCCAAATAACACGACAGATATCATAATAGTACAAGCAAAGATCCGTATAGCACATGCATTTATCCCAAAAAAATTGAATTATTTTAGAATCTTTTAATACTATACTCTTTATCAAATTTCCGATATCTGCATTAATATTTTCAAACCGAATAAATGGTTCTGATTTTTGCATTGGACTTTCAAAATGTTGTATTCAACTTTCCAATTTTTGAAAGAAAGATTCTATGAATTGCACATAGCTTTCCAAAATTTGCAATCAAAATCCAAATAAATTTACAGACAATAAAAGTCAACTAAGCAGCATTCATACATTTCAAAGTTTAATGTTTGCTATTTTGATTATCACATTAATTTTCCATCGAGAAATGAAATTTTGAATATATTTTAAGTATAAATTTTTTCGCTTAATTCTCATATTCTGCTTTTACTATAGATACTAATATTTTATTAAAGCAAGTGTAATATAATTTATACTAAGTTCAAGAATATATTCATTGCGAATTCTACATTATATATATATATATATATATATAGACATATTTGCGTAGATATTCTTACATGTAAAGTAGTTGATAAATTCATTATTCGGAAGCTAAGCAAAACAGATAAGTTTATATTAACTAAACCCAACTATCAATTTGAGGTTTATTATTTCATATCTCTACTGTTCAGTGTCATATTTTTCTAAATAAATTTCAACGTAGCAAACGGAAATATCATAGGGAATTTTTAAGGTTATATAGGAAATTATTTAAGGTTATATATATATATAAATATATATATATATATATATATATTGATAAAATTTGCATTTGCAACAAAAATCTATAAAACTGTTAAAATTGGGCTAGACATCAATGGTGGGCAATCTCACAAAATTTCTACCCAACCCCAACCCGAATTGTATAAATAGTATCTAACTTGACCCGAAAATGCTATTACACAATCAACTCAACCGGACAAATCATTGTGTTGCTGACTTTAAGAGACTGTATTGCATGGAAATACATTGACTAAATTATCAATAGGAAGC
Organism: Hofstenia miamia; assembly: GCA_900660155.1. Classification (NCBI taxonomy): domain Eukaryota; kingdom Metazoa; phylum Xenacoelomorpha; order Acoela; family Hofsteniidae; genus Hofstenia; species Hofstenia miamia. The sequence goes on along the minus strand of CABFPE010000058.1, from coordinate 1,545,387 downwards.
TGATTACAATGGTCAAACAAATTTTACTAATAAAAACAGGACAATTATTTGTCATTTTATTTCATTGTCGGTAATTTTCTAAATAACAGAAATTTATATTTCTTTAATCAATATATTAAACAATACTCCATATTTTTATCCAATATGGCATACCTGACCCTGAGTGTAAAATTTTACTCGAATATGACTTGACACGCTCTAAAATCAGCTACGGCTACCCAATGCAATCAGCAATAACAGTACAGCATCAAGTGTGTTGCAATGAAGTTTACGAAAGAACATTCGTGTTAAAATGTTTTATTCACAAAAAAACAAAGAATGATTCCATATTTTGTATTTCCAAATTCAATTAATCAGTTTCCAAAAATGATGTATCGCTTTAAGTAATTTTTCCCCTACTGTATATTATATACACAGTTGAAAATCTTGCAACAAATTATTTTATGTAATATAATCACAAAATTCATCAGGCTATTTGTAGTCTATTAGCATAGCAGGTTCATAAAAGAAATGCACGGCTATTTATGCAAATTATTTTTCTTAAATTCTCATCATATATATTCCTATGATATATATATATATATATATATATAATTATATGTATATTCAATAGCCGCCAAAAGTTTTGGCCACCTATTACAAATAGAAGATGTTATTATTTGACTGAGTATTGTTTGCAAAAATAAAATATTCTTATACAATTATTGTTACAATATGTATTAGGTATTTTTACACATAAAATTATTATCAATATTGATAACACTAACATTGGCCTTTTGAAGACCTCCATATTCTTTAGAAGTAATAGTTTCCAAATGATTACTCTTAGTTCAATTTTTGAAATAGTAATAAAAAACTAGGGTTATATCTTTGACCTTTTGCACAATAAACACATTTCTTAGAACATTTAAACTGGAAAATAATAGTTTCATGAGAAAATGGATCTTTTGCCAATCAGAAACTTCCCAGTGCGCATATTTATATATAATGCTCAAATTAGTGTGAAAATTTAAAAAAAGTATAGATTCTCAATTAAGTTTTATTTGATTTCATCTCATACACAATTAGCTATATACCTCAATATGAGCAAACTTCTTTTAGTCAAATTATATTATTATTATTAGGGATTTAAGTTTTAAACATTCCTGCTTCTAAATAATTGCTAATTCAACAGGAACAATTATTCACAAAATATTGGTTCCAACTACCCCAGCCTTGATGCTAACTCTGAATTATTTCAGAAGCTTTTCACTTAGCTTAACTTTCTGTCATCAACCATATCCTAGCACAACCGTATAGCAACAGTCGGTTTGTTCAAATTGTCAAACATGTTTTCCAAGCCTATTAAGAATTTTTGGTTTTCAGTACCCCTATGGGTAAATGTGCTCGTTGATTACCTTGAAAATATGTGTTGAGTATTGCTGTTCGTAATGCGCGTGAAAATATTAACTACCTTCAATGAAAATTTAGATGTTTTATAATCACACAAAATTTTCTCAATATCGAGGATTAATGTACACATCAGCTAGTCTAAGACCTATTGAATCAAGAACTATTTCTTTTCATGTAGACAGACTCACAACCCGATATTTAAAGTCCGTGAAAGTTGAAATACTCTTCTATTTTGTTGTTTTTGGATTTGCATGTCTTTGTTTAGGGTTAGGGTTAGGGTCTACACGTTATAACCATTAAAAACTCCAGCGAGCTTAACATAGAGAAGACCAGCTAATATATCCTATAACGAAGGACGTTGTTAGCGTCAATCATAATTATTAAGAAATGGATGATAATAATGCATTTGAATTTAATGATATACATTTTCTGTATTCATTGGACAAAATATTACAAAATATACAAATGGATTTATATACAAACAAGGTATTAACAATTTTGACAATTATGCCAACCATTTCTAATGGGACATCATAATTGAAGGAGTCAATATAGGAAGAATGGCTCCGTTGTGAATAGGGTGCTTTCGAATATGATCTGACTTAGATCCATGAGATCGGTGTTGATGGCTTTTTCCAGAATTATCGTCGATATCTTTCCATCTGTCGCCCATGCAACGCCTTCTAGCGTTCATAAAAAAGTTTGAGACTGTTGTGGGATCCAGGCCTAATTGTTGCCCAATTGTTTGTTGCATTTCTTTCGAGGGACGCTTCGTTTCTCGGAAAATGGCGTAGAGGGTTCTTCTTTGAATGTCAGTAAAAACTAGTCTTATTTTTTTCGGATGGTGTACTTTAGGTTGTACCTGATCGATTTCCTTCTTTTTACAGGCTAAATATGTTTTGTCAGTGAAATTCATAAGTAATCCTAATTTGAAATGAATTATACTTTATGAATTCTTAGTTATGACAACGACTACCAATTTGCTAAAGGTCATGAAATTCTATATAATAAGTACAGGATTTCACGAAAATCTTTAAGATATTCACTAACAAGTTTTGGAATATTTAATTAGCCAAAAAGAGTAAATGTACATAAATTTACTTCGGATATATATATATATATATATATATATATATATATATATATATATGAGTTATGTAAATAAATTTGTCAAAATATATTGTTAAATAAACTTTTGTATGATTTTTGGTAAAAAAATTTATAATAGGTATATAAATAGAATACAAAAGTTTAAAAAAATACAAAACAGTTGATTGAGAAATTTATTTGAAACTGAATGTCGCTCTTCTGTTTCTTATGGGTGAAATTTTATATATACTCTTTTCTTTCAAAAAAGTATTTTACACACTGTTTGTCAAATGAAAGTTATAATAAAGTATTGTTAGTCTCTCTTGCCCATTGTCGCCCAGTCAGATTTGCTCCCATCGTGTTATTTAGGAATGATTTTATTCGTTTTAAGGTGCTAAAGCATCGTTCAGGTTCAGCTGTATTTATAGTTGTTGTTAATACGATATTCATCAGCTTTTCAAATTCCAAAAACATTATGTGCAATTCATTGCTTTTAAGAAAATAATACATTGTCCGAAATTCCCTAAACTCTTCGTTTTCATAAACTATTTGCAATTCATTTTTTAACTTTTCACAATCCATCATTGGGTAAAACTTTGAATAGTTTATGAATGGTTGATGTAGGAAATTGTTTCTAATCTATTGAAATCGATTGATATTTATGAAACTCAAACACTCTATATGTTTATTAAAGACGAAAACCATAAATATTCTCATTTGCTAATATTCTTGTTCTTAGAAATATCTAACTGCTGAAAACGAACAGAAGAAGTTACGCAAATTCTATGTCGTCTCATTTACATATTTTTCTCGAATTAGTTATGGAATGGCAGAACCTTTTTAGGTGGATTTTAGAATTTACAAAAGAAGTGATTTTTTTGCAATACATTATAAAGTATATCAACTTGGGGCATGACCTCGAAAAAGAATGAAAGATAAAAATTGAAATTTTCGTCATTTAAAATATTTAATAGTGAGGAGGCTTCTCAAACAGAATTTAAGTCCCAAACGCTTTAAATAGCATGGAAACATAGTTTCAGTGATTCTTTTTGTGTACTAACAAAACTGACAACTCGAGATTGAAAATTCCACATTGTTGCAATAGCTTGTTAGCAATGTCTGTTAGTAAATTTAATCGTTTGGAAGGATGTAAAAAAATTTAATATTGCGGAAAGTTGTGCAAAAAATCGGTGTTACAGAAGAACATATTTTTTGCTTTACTAAATTTAGTTGATGAGCATAGGAATGAACAAAATAAGCTTAGGGAAAATTGTCTTGAATAATTTCTTTTACTCCACCACGGTCTCCACTCATTGCTGCTGCTCCATCATATGTTTGTGAAATTATTCTTTTGCCTACAGAAAGTTCATTAAGCTCACTTAAAATAATTGAAGCAATTCCTTTTAGCAGTGCGATCTCTTACATTGCTGAATGTTAAAAAGTGTTCTTCAATGTTTCAATGCGACATAAACGAATCTCAAAATTAAAACAATTTGTGAATTTGTAGAGACATCTGTAGTCTCGTCAGCTTGTACAGCAACAAAACTTACATCACATATTTTTTCTTGCAGCCAATCATGATAATCATGAAATATACAAGTCAAAATCTCATTTTGAATAATTGATGATGTATGCTTAGACACAGTTGCATTGTTTAAGTGATTGAACAGTTTACTATCATACTTGGCAATCTCATGAATTAAATCAATAAATATCCACCTATTTATAGAAGTCAAACTTTCATCATGACCTCTTAATGGTAATTCATATTTCCCACAAAAAACTATCGTATCTATTATTTTCCCAAGAATGCTTCTATTCTTTTTTACCAGTTCATTGAAAGTTCATTGTGCTGTTGCTTGGAGATAGAATAACCTTCATTGATATCTCTGACAATATTTGATTGCCCAAACATTTTTAATTTCAATGAATTTTCAAGATGTTTACTGCTAGATTCATGGAGTTTCACTCTTTCAGAAGTATGTTTTAAATTCTCTTCTTTTGACCAAATCGATTCTCCTCCAATTAAAAGACAATCAAAACAAAAGAGCACATTCTTAGATTCACTAGCAGTGAGCCATGATATCTTTTGAAACCAAGTAGAATTAAAAGTGCCATTTTTTTTCCATCTCTTTGCAAGATATTAGTGTTCATAGGCTTGTGTGGCCCAAGTTTTAACATTTCAAGCTTATCATTGAAACTTAATGACGAAAAGCAGTGTTGAAGAATGTAATCAACCTCGTTCATTTTCTAAATAAATATAAAAATTAAAATTTCCATTACAAATGATAACAGTGAAAAATTTTATCCTGACTTACTTAAAACTTTAATTTTAATGCAGATTTAACTAACAAATGTTTAAATTAGACTAAAAAACAATATTGGTTTGTAATGAGCAATAGTTGATTTTCATAATCTGATAATTTTTTGTCAACACACCATTAGAACAAATTCCAATATACGCAAAAAGCAAAAATTTTAGCAAATCAGAAACACTAAAACCATTACTTAGAATCTTGATATTCGTAATAATTTTTAGCCTATACCTATACAGCCATTATTAAGGCTGGCTAGAACACTTATGTGTCCCGTGGCTTGGTCGGAGAGGGGAGAGTTTTAAACAAAGGCTGTCAATTCCTGCTAGCTCATCCCAGCTTCAGGGGGAAGACGCCTCCTTCCATTTGTGGTTGGGATATCTCACAGCATTTCTGTCCTTCAAGGCACTTCAGTAATTCCATACCTCCTGTTACCAGAAATAGGGAAAGACATGTCTGAAGGCACCTCCCAATTAAGGCTTAACCGCCACAATGTACCTTTAGCTGTAGCAAACAGCTTGCCAAATTGTTGATTTAATTATAATCCAGCATTATTTTACAAGCGCATGCATTCTACAAATGGCTTTGTATAATTGTTTTAGCCAATAGTGTTTCACGAAGGGCCCATCGCTTAAGGCCCCACGAAAAGCAATATATTTACATTGGGATTCATTTCATCACGCGTCCGCGTTATTTCTTAGGTTTCCTAACAGCGATTGATAACTTGAAATGGGCACGGCATTAATTGGCCCTTCCTCTATGTTGATTGGCTATTAAATATGTGCGTAAGAAATCTAACCGACACAAATCAGCATTTCGATTAATATTGCACAATCTTTATAATAACTTTTACAGTTAATTCGCATTTTATAACTTAATCAGGGCAAAATTTGCATTCACTGATAATATTTAAATTTTTAGTTTTGTAATAATATGAATCTTGGTGGGGCCGGGCCCCATGGGCCCTAAAGACGCCTCTGCTCATATTTATTATCAAAATTTATGCACCTATTGGTTAGCTGATGTCCATTTGTTTGGTTTTTTAGTAAATTTATGAAAAGTTGCATGTGCAAATGATTTTTCTTTCTTCAATATATTATAAATATGTAATAAAGGGTTAGTGTGTTATATTTTTCCATTTTCAGAAAATGATTTAATTAACAAAAAAGCAAAAAATTCTACAAATTAATATTTAGTTTAATTGAAGAAATAAAGCTTCTATTTCTAAATTGCTGATTACAACAGCCCGGGCACATTTGTGAGTTAAATATTTATCTAGGTTTCTAGATTGTAAAATTTACTTTACCCCTCTTTCTTCTAGAACCCCTGGTAAGTAGGGAATTAAAATTACAATGTAGGGTATTGCAATGCCTTCATACTAAGCATGCATTTTCATTATTGCTAGTATTAGTATTATTATATCATTCTTCCTCACGGCTTCATTCTGGTGTGGCTCCAGTTCAGGGAATTTATCAGTTGCCAGAGAATTGAGAAGTTTTTCCAGGACTCTAGCTGTACTATCACCCCATCTCCAATTTAGTAATCATAATTCCTGCTCATATTGCTTATCTCTTGCTTCTATTGCATGCACATAATCAAGCTCCACTCTGCCATACATTGTCATGACTGAACCTATTCTTATTTTGAGCCAAATTCTCTCACCCTGCAATTGGTGATCTATTGTTTCCAACTCTTTCTTACATAGCGTACGCGTATCACACATCTCTGCTCTTCTTCTCCTAGTTTGTCCTTATTACTTGCTTACTGCAATAATCAGGGTCCTGTCTCACTTGCTCTCTTCTCTGTATTCCTACAGTATTCGACATTCATCAACGTCTACCTATACCTTGTTTGTCTCTTTGCTTCTATCCTACTCTTGTATGCCATCTTTTCCTCACCCTCTGTTCATTATCTTCCTTAACCCCAAACTGAGCTTCAGTGGTTACAAGTTATGTTGCTATTCTACATATTCCCTTAATTCTAGTGCTCTGCTTCTACAGCTTCCACTATGTTTAGCAGTCTTTTCACTTCTTTGTGCCTGCAATGTATAGTACATCTACATCTCCATTTAAGTTGAATACTCTTTTGCTGCTGGTAGTATTTTCCTGGACTCCCTGACAAGTTTTCCTAGCTTATTGTTATTCCACCTAACTATCCCTGCTAAATATCTGAACACTGCTGTGATATGCCTTCCAGTAGACTGTGTTTTCCTTCCCCTAAAATCCCACTGCCTGGTCTATTAACAACTGATATTTACATCCTCTTCATTTTGTCCTGCATCAATTCTGTTCCCCTGGAATTACCCTGTTCTGATCTAAGCACCATGTTAGTCTACTAGAAATCACAGAAACTAAGAATTTCCAAGTTGTCACTTGAGATTGCTTTCATCACAGCCTTTCTTTGGGCTCCACTGTATCAGAAATATCCTTCTTTCTAACATTCACTCTGGAAGCCCACTTATCCAATGATCATGAACTACTTCATCCAATGCCCATGTACCTTATCTCTGCCTGGTGTCCTCCAGATTTTCATTTTAGAGTCTCCTTCAATTTTGCAGTTGTGATTACTTCATCTTCTTGTCTAGACTCCTTATGCACTTTTTATCTCTATCTCAGGTCCCTCAGTTCCCTATATACTCTCCTAGAACTTTACTGCATCATCACCTGCTCTATTGGTATCATTTTTAATGCATTTAGTTAATTAATCATTTCTTAAGCTTTTCTGATGCAGTTTCTATATTATTTCCTTTCCTACTCTACACCTATCCTGTACTGCCTCACTTTTCCTGACACTACACATTTAATTTCAGACATAATCTGCAATTGACATAGCTGTCTAAAAATAATGTTATCAAATTATTCTAGCTGTAATGTAAGTTACATTACAACCGAAATCATTTGATAACTTTCACGAAATCATTTGAGCTTTTCTTACAAGTGGAGTGAGAGGCAAGTTAATGTTTGTGAGTAGTGCATGCAATTGTCAAGATACCTAAGACCATGAAGATGACAAGTCATTGTGAAACTGAAGAAAAAATATATAGACCTTATTTTCGTGCTTATGTACAGGTACAAAGCTTAGATTGAGTCATAATAATATTCGGATACTATCTACTGCTCTTTATTCTCAATTTTTCTTTTGCATGCAACCTTTCTGTCTCACTGAGATTCTTGGCTAATTATCTTCTCCATGTCCATACTTACACTTTCCACCACCTCCCATGCACCTTCATACAGTATTCTATTTATCTCTGTGACACTCTTAGGATCCTCTCTTTCTAATACTATATTGACCTTTCCTGTATCTACTGCTTGTATCTACTCTTGTATTATTTTTCCCCTAGGAACTGGCAAATTGCTTCTCTTATCAATTTCTTCATTAATCCCTTCCATAATTGCTGTTTCCGTTTCTCCAGCTGCTTTTTTCCCCACTTCCACAACTTCATCCTCCCTTTGCTTATGCTGTTAATCCTTCTTTTTCACTTTACTTTCATCCATCTGCAGCTTTCTCAACTGTCCTGAAAGCCTCTGTGGATCACATACTGCCACTTCTTGTGTTCCAATCACCTATTGTGAATTATTATTATTATTATTATTATTGTCTGGTATCCCCCTTTCTTCCCCTACACCCTATCTCCTCTTTCTTCTTGCTTTCTACATTCCTTTTCTTACAATTCACCACCACTGCCTGTTCTATTAACAACTAATCTTCACATCCTCTGCTCTTTGTCCTACCTCCTTTCTGCTCTTCTGAAATCAGCCTGTTCTGTTCTAAGCAATATGCCACCTTGTTTGACATTATTGAAGTGAACAATTTCCAAGTTGTTGTCAGACATGTGTTTGGTCTTAAGTTGCTTGCCTCACTGCTTTTCTTTGGGTCTTTCTGTATCAGGTCATTAACTCAACACACACTCCTCCA
>CABFPE010000058.1:1464110-1474975 GCA_900660155.1 Hofstenia miamia | reverse complement strand
TTTATGACGCAAATGTCGTCTGCATATTGAATTAGTTCTGCATCATCAATATATGTTGACAAATCGTTTATGTACAAGTTGAAAAGAAGAGGACCAAGCACTGTACCCTGTGGAACCCCTTTGTTAGTTGCTAAGTACTCACTATAAACATTATCAATCCGCACACGTTGCTGTCTATTGTTAACGAAGCTGTTCAAAAACATTCTTGATGGAGCACTAAATCCGTAGTTTTCCAATTTTACATCTAGAATTTTGTAATCAAGACTATCAAACGCCTTACTAAGGTCGAGCAAAGCAACACTGCTACATATGTTATTGTTGAGGAAATAACGTGTATTTTCTGTAAACTCTAATAAAGCATCAATAGTGCCTAGCCCTTGTCTAAAACCAAATTGATTTGAACATAGCACATTATTTTCCTTTAGGTATGAATTTATTTGTTTGCATAGAAGCCTCTCAAATATTTTTGAAACAGGATTTGTAACAGAGATGGGCCTATAACTTATGCAATCTGTAGGGTCTCCTTTCTTAAAAATCGCGGTGATGTCTGCTCTTCTTAGACACTCAGGATATCTATTAATATGGATTATTAACCTTAATTTCTTGAATATATATAAATATATATATATATATATATATATATACACACAAAGGTCTAATATTTCAATGCTTATATGAAAATAAACCCATATCTCAAACGATCCATTTTAGCTGAATTTTGTTGTTATCATATTTTTATCACATTGAGAATGAGTTGCCATAAATGGGCTTTTTTATGAATTTTTTTGTCAATTAAGGGTGAGATCTGTTTTGTTCAAAACCAAAAAGGAATCTGCACGAATAGTTAGAGAACAGAATATAATGAAAAAAATTCAATGTTTCCTTTCTAAATTGTTTTCAGTGAAACGTAAGCAAATTAAGTGTTAGTTAGAAAAGTCGTCTACAGTTTTCCTTAGATTTAGATTTAAAATTTGAAATATTCTGAATTTCAGTAAGACAACAACTTGCGATATGTGATCAAAAATGATTTTATTGAAAAATCGAAAATATTCATTGTAGCCATGAACTGAAAATACTATGTGCCAATATAATAAATATAATTAATATTTAAAGTACAGAAACAAATACTACGTATATCAAATGAAACATTGATGTTCAAAATTTACGCTCATAGCCCCCAAACAATATTCATATTTAAAAAAAATAATATTAAATGAATTTTATGTCTGCTTCACATTTAAACTGGAGTTGATTATTTTTATTGTGCCTTACAGGGCGTACGCAGGATTTTTTGACGGGGGATATCTCCATAGTGATTAAGCGAGTGACTAAAAGCAGGGAGAGGACCACTCAATTTTTGAAACTGTTGAACAATAGTACCAAAAAATGCATTTTACTATCATATTTTTAAATTATTTTTCTGAAAATTTTTTGATTTAACCAAAGAAAATCAAAGTTGGAAATCTGTCGAAGGACATCCCAGAATGCCCCTGGTGTCTTATATTATGCATACTTGATTATAAAATAAGATTAGAGCCAAGTAGTAACCTGAAAATTTTGAAAAATTCAAATTTGGATTGCCGGTTCAATACTAAAATTATACTTAAATAAATAAAAATTTAAATCACAAAGTGTTTCTATTGGAGATTATTTTAATTTCAACTGATAATTCAAGGCATATGAGCTCATGCACAGCCAGATTTAATTTGACTGTGGCTCATGTACTTTTGTTTGTTAAATGGGGAACCCAAGCATAGAACTTTACCCAGATGAGGTGTCAGAAGTAGTATCTTTAAGGGGTTTGATAAAATTTTTGTTTCATTTCATTGATATTAAGCATTTCAATATATGATTCCACAGTTCAGCCTGAAGAAGTAGAAACTTGTTCAATGCTTTTTTGAAATTTAGTATGAAAAATTTTAGAATTGTGATTCTGCAAGCAAGATAATCTATAGACCTATTCATAGAGTAAATGTTGAAGTATTTTCAGTTTGTTTAAATATGAAAACCCAGTTTATCAAAGCTTATCAAGAGCTCAGTATGAGAGGAAATTTTTAGGAAAACAGGAATTGTTCAAATGTCTCTAAATTTTGATTTCGATAGTTTATTTAAATTCAAACTTATTATCTCTTTGTAAAGATGAAAACTGTTGACACACAATTTAAAAATAAACAAGTTATTCCGCTGATAGAAATGTTTGTTTGTGACTGACCGAAACCCTTTGATTCATTGTACTACCGGTCGGCGACTTCCGTCTACACAATATGAGAAATGCGACAAGACGATGTTTCTCAATGCTTGTAAGTTTGATGCTTGCCAATGCATCTGAACAAATAATAACAAAATTTACCTTAAGCTGTTTGGTGACATCAGAATATTGACAAGCATCACATTTACTAAGTATTACGTCGAGTCAAGTACTTAAACAATTTGTCCAAGTGTGCACGTTCAGGTATTCAGAAAAAGAAAGTATTTCAAGTATTTTTAAAATATCACCTACATCAAAAATAATTTCGATTATACAAACAAAAAAGAGTTTTTCAGTAATCTGTAGCTTTAGTTTCACACTAAATAGCCGTAGGATCATTCTCATTTTATTCACCCTAGTTTGAAATACTAAATTTGTTCTGATCAATTTCTATGAAGTATATATTTCGACATGGTTTGACATATTAGTAACTTTATCTATAAATATCGAGGGTGCTCAGCAGTAAATTATAAGCAAGCAGTATATTTATTCCACATCAATATTAATTTCGTGAAGTGCTTGGCACGGTATATACTTTCTTAGAGCTTACTGAAAATACAAGAATTTTTAAGTAAAGGTATCTTGGTATTAATTGATTTAGAGAAAGCTTTTGGTAATTCTGAAGTTCAACTTTATGGACGGAAAGTTTAGAAATTGCGAATTCACTGAAAAACATCTACAGTACTTTTTAGCAGGGGCACCAAAGTTTAAAAGTGAATGATATGCTTCCTTGCTATATAACTATAACAAATGGTGCGCCCCAGGATGCTGTTCCTGGACCAATGATATTCAATATACTTAGTAATAATTTAAGCACTATGTAATTAACTGTAAAATTTTTCAATATTCTGCGACCTATGCATTGTTACAATACACATAGTCCCATAATTGCTACAGAACTGCTAGAAGTGTGCACAAAGAAAACTAAATGGGACATTCAATTAAATACATCAACAATTAATAAGAAACGCAATTTCGGGTGTTTACAAGTCACCAAAATTCAGAATTTAGCAAGTATGTAATGTTGAAGACGAATAAGGATTCTCCAGTAATACTACATCCCAAAATCCTAAGGTATTTGGAGTTGAGCTTAAATAGCAGATCTTCATTTAGTTCTTTTGTGAAGTCAATGCTTTTTAAAAAGTACGCTATCATAAACGTAATTTTTTTAACTTTACAGCATATGCGTGGGAATAGAACGAGAATGTTCCAAATATTGAGGCTTTATCTGTGAAAGGAAAAATGTGTATCATATATATAAACAAAATTAAGTAGGGCGCAAAAAACTTGCCTACCTCTTTAACATAAGCTAGGTTTAATGAAAGCGACTGTGATGAATTAAATCATTACTCAGTATTATTCTAGTAACTCCTTAAAAATTTTTTCTAAAAAATTTGTTATGCACAAGTTAAAGATGATGATATATAGTCATCCATATATAGCAGATTCTTTCTTGCAAACTCTTCTAAGACTTACTTTATTCCTCATAGAAACCACAAATCAACGGTATAATATTATGTGAACTGCGGAATATGTGCATCCAAGCAAATTATTCCAATAATTTCTTCAAAACTAATGTCTTTTTTCCAGAGGACTTCAGTGATGGAGTGTTGCAACATTGACCCATTACTGGAAATCACTTCAAAGTAATGACCCAATAGACTACTGAAAAATCTTATAGCAAATAGTTTTAACGCAAACTCAACCAAAATTTTAAAACAAATTTTGAAATCCATAATTATATACTAGGAGTGCATTATCATGTAGCTCTGCAAAGATTACTTTTGTTTTAAATGACAAAAGTAGATATCGCAAAGTTCTATGCTACTTACGTATTATCTACTTAAGCAAAATATTGTATAACATTACAGAGAATTTTAAGTTGAGGGTGATGGACTGGACCGTTTCCAGTTTTATGAATCAGCATGTGCACGTAATGATTGCCGCAACTTTTGAAAATTTCTTAACAGTGCACTTTTTAATGTAATGAAAATTTCGGCTTTTAAGTCAATCAAGTCATAAAGTAAATTCATAGCATGTCTTTATGTCGACGTAATCAATTGGTTTAATTTAAAATGTGTTGTATTTTCATTCAATAGCAAACCTCATTTCAAATTTAATATTATTTGTAAGTAGAACTTAAGTAACACTTGAGTAAATCAAACAGTCTTTCAAGTGCAACTATAGTAGAACAAAATAATTGGATTTTGGTTTCTTGACTAAATCTGCTAAGTCTCATTTGCACTCCATAAATCATTTTTCCTACAACTGAATGCTAAATTGATCTAAAGTATACTCAAGGTCTACTTATAGTAGGTCGTGGTATACTTCAGAGCTTTCGAATTTGAAATCCAACAAAGTTCAATCTCTTCAAAGATTTATATACTATATTATCCCTTGTATACTTATTAAAATCATTTGTCATAGTACTAGAAAACATAGCAACTATACAATTTATCAATGACCGGCTTGCTATTGATTCTTTTAATATAGAATAAAGAATCCGTAAGTGGTAATATAAAAAGGGATGGAAAAATCTAGAAAGAATAGTGTAATCAGCTAGAGTATTTGAATTCAATGATACTCTAACATTTTAGAAAAGCTGAAGAAGAAAATTGCCCGAATATTGATTCTTTACTTCTGCAAGTATTTTCAGAAAAGTAAAATATTGAAAGCGGTTTGATACTTTTCTATGAATATTCAGAATTGAGAAAGCTAGCAGCTTCCAGTTTAGTTTGCATTGTACAAAATAATGTGATGCAAATAATTAAGTCTTACCTTATTGAATAGTCCCCAAAACCAATTGTTGATAAAGTGACAAACAAGAAGTAATGCGCTTCCAACAAGTCCCAATCAATTACACTACAAAAGATTATGTATGCAGGCAAAAGTCCAAAAAGAATATAAAATATTAGTAGTCCGATACAAACATATATAGTGTTGATGAGCCAGCAAAATCTATCTGGCTTTGGAAGGACGTTGTCAATGGCACGTTCCACATGTAAAAATGCACGAGTTAACTGCACAAGAAATATGGCGAACACTACAATTCCAAATGGCACATATATCATTGTAAATGTCTTGCCAACAGGACTGGCACAAACGACGTCCCCATAACCTAAATGCGCAGATTTATCAGGTCATAATAGCATAGGTTCTTTTCAAAAATTTTTAAAAGGAGCAAATAGAAAATTAAGAAAAATAATAATACTGATGGCTTTGCTAACTTATCTAAGTTGAAATCTTTGACTCTATTTGATCAAGGATTTCTTGAGAACAGATTTTCTACCTTGATCTAGTTCTTGGTTAGATAATGATATACTTATGATACTTATATATTAAAACGAAAGTGCACAAACATTCTTCATATCAGCACTATCAATTTGCAATGTTCAGAAATTTCAAATTTGATGCCATTAATGTTTTGGATGACTTCATCAACTCTCGAAATTTGGGTGGTTTTTTAAACATTGGTTTTGGCAGTTTTAAATGATAAAAATTATTAGCATTCTTATCTTATCACACATAATTTTCGTGTATATATTACATACTTTTACTATACTAACAATTATAATAACAATATGAATTTGTCAAAATGGGAAGAGTATACCTCCTGTTGTAAAACAATACCATACATAAAATGAACAGATATTTAGAAAATGTTTATTAGGAGGTTATGCTTCCCAGTAAACTTTAAGAAAAACCTTTGGTTTAACAACTTTTTGAGCAATAATCAAGTCCTTAATAAGAGGGAGGAAATCCTCCCCGAGCCGAATATAGCTAAAACCGATTTCAAAAGCTTTCTATTTTTTTATGAATGTTGGCAACAAGATTAGTTTTATCAATCAATGCGGAATATTTAGAAAAAGACAAAGGAATACTTGCTGAAAATAGAAATTAACAAGCTATATGCTAAAAATAAATCTAACAAATATAGTAAATATTAAATAAATAATAGCGTTAAATGATGCGACCAGTCCAATTTAATACAAATATATTTTATATTAGAATCATATCACATACTTCAATACGGGCTAAAATATGTATCTGCAACGTGGAATCCAATCGAATTTCTACAACTCGAAACTTGAAGTAAATATGTGGATCTACAACTCTTTAACAACCAACATTCAAACTTATATATATATTTTTATCTTAACATTTCAAGCTAATAAGATAAGTTTATTATATATTATACCTTCTTTATAAAATATTTTTTATAGGTATAGTAGAGCCTTACGAGTATTGTTTGCCGGTGGGGAAATATTGGGCGCCCGTGCCCGTCTGGGTCCGATCTGCTTTGTAAGACAACAGATGACCCTACCTGCCCATTGCCTTCCCTGTCTGATGTCCGCCCGCACAGTCTCTATTGCTTCGTGGCTTTCAGCATGGATACTGTTTGGACCCGGCCAGCTGTAAGCCGTGGCCTGTACCGGCTTCAATTTTCAAGTTACGATTTTTACATTGAATAATGACTTTTATTCAAGATGAGTGTAAGTCGAGATTAATTGAGAAATCTGAACTTTAGCGTCGTGCGGTCACGGCTACATATAACAAATAATTGACCGCTGCGCCCAACAAAAAGCTCCAATCGCAAAGCACTACCATTCTCCACTATGCCTGAAATCCACCCGTCAATTAAATACAGACGAGTGGCCTAAATTGAGTCTGACTTCTAAAATAAGCCTTTAAATACCTACCAGACTTTAAAAAAAGGTTCGGGTCACCCGCAAAACACTAATTGCGACTACTCGAAATTCGAGTGGACCAACTCGATCTAGTTTGAGTGTTCAGTCTTTGCTCAACTTGAGCCCACATGTACTCGATCATGTTAATATCAGGTCTTTGACCACTACTCCATTGTCTTAAAAAACTCGTTTTGTACTGAAAAATGTCTGGCAGAGGCACGAGCTTGTTGTAATGTGATTCTTCGAGAATTCCCTGGTATTATCACTATTGATTATACCACCAATCCTAACTATTTTTCTCATTTCATCCTTCCATATGAAACACAACGATGGGTTAACGTATTAGCAGATGTAGCAGCCGCTCAGGCCATGCGCTTGATTGTTTTTTAGAATGTAGATCAAATCTATAAGATACTCAATTATTTTCTGATTATTATCTGTACATTGAAAACATTTCCTACAATCCCCACACTTGGTTAATCCAGCAGTGATGAAATTCCATGTCACGATGCTCCCTTCGCCAAACTTGTTTGTAGCAAGAATATACTGTGGTTTACCCGGGCGTGCCAAACAACCTGCTTTCCCCATGGAAATATCTAAAAATTAGTTTCAACTCTACATATCCCCAGTTTTGTAAGAAAAATAATTCTTTTACAGAATTTCATTGATTCACTTTCTGCAATTTTATAAGTTATAGCTTTTCGGCAGCGATTTAAGCATATAATCCATTGCCTTGAGTATATCTTTTAACTGCAGAAGTCGAAACAGATTTCCAACACTACACTTTGTTTCGGACTGGCCTTAGACATTCGAAGAAGAGACCTTACACATCTCTTTTGTACATTATTGAGGTTTCTCAGACCTTATGTGGATATCAGTACACCCCATTGTTCAAATCCCTTGATAATTCTGAGCACAGATGGGTAATCCCTCGTACATCAAGATCTTCCTGAAGTTTTTGTTAGCTAATTCCTTAATTGCATCACTAGTATCTAGGCATTCGATATGCAAATTGGAGCTCTTATTGGCAATTATAAAAGTAACAATTTGAACGAATTGAGTTTATTGAGTTTAATAGGGACAGCACGGTATGTTAGTAGTGCGTTCAATTCTTTTAAACATTTCAGAATTCGGTTTTTGTCAGTTAACAAGCTGCCGCATGCAATGTTATGAGTACAATCAAACATGATTGAATTTGTTGACTTAACCACCAGGGGGCAAAAACACCGTTTTCACTATCTGCTATATTTCTTTACAGAGCAACAAATGAATTAATTATGTCTATTTACTGATGGTTCAATACTTTCGAATGGTAATGTATAGATGTTATTAAATCTTTGAAATGAAATCAAAATACAAAAATTGACATAAAGAAGTACAATATTTTAATGATGTTTAAGCGTTGCTGCTACCGTAATTAAAAATATATGTTATCATGTGTAACCTTAAATATCGGTCTTTTGTTTCAAAATTTATATTATAAAAATTCCTTGAAATAGATTTGCAATTAAGATAAACAGAAATTTTGGAAATCGGAGTTTGTTCTACACTGAAATTCCATTTCCTTTGCCAATACTAAAGATTTCGTTATCATCAAATATTAAATAGGTGTACAAAAATGCCCTAAGCCACATTTCCTGTTTCATTTACTAAATATGCAATATACGGCAAAGTGTTACCTATTGTTGTTATAGTCTGAAGGCAATAGTAGACTCCTGTCGAAAAGTCCCATTTTACTCGGAGTTCTCCTCGAAAATGGTGATTGAGGTTGTAGTTTTCAACAAATTCTGCGAGGTCGTTTGTAGTTATATTCGAATTTTTCGAAAAGTTCTTGGCATAATGGGTTAAAAATACCTCGATTTCCATCAAGTATGTATCACTATTTTCTTCGATGTAACTATTTTCAATAAAACAGAAGATATACGCACCAAGAAGAATGTATAATGATGTTATTATAAAAGAAATGGGAAGCAGAAACGCCTTCAACCGCGCCATCTAGGTACTAGCTAAACTTCACAGTTTGTGTTGCTGCCTTGTTCAATTGTACGTAGGCCAATTATTTACTTTCAATTTATTTAAGTGTCCGCTCATTGTCTTTCTATTCAATTAAACAGTTTTTCACCATATGTGCATCAAGTTCGCTAGGAATTTTAATAAAACTGCTTGTCATTTTGTTCCACTTGTAGACAAAAATAAAAATATGCGCACGTCTGGCATTATTACACAACTTCAGAATTTCTCGAATTAATTTTCTATTTTTAACATTTCCACAAAGTCAAAGTTAATGAGCGCTTTGTTATTTGACAAATAAAATCATGGGAATTATATATTTATCAATTATTAAAAATTTTTCCATTGAAAGAAAATCTAAATCGCAGGTTTAATCTAGCGTTTGAACTAGGCAAGATGCACTTCCTGCCGCGCTCTTGCAACTGAGAAATTATAAACATTTTACAATAATTACTTTCGCAACTAGTATTTATGGTTTGGATTTTCTTGTTTTCTGTTTTTAATCAATAACTTCTTTTTGAGTTAATGACTCAATTTTCAATATAAGTCTCAATTCCATCAATTTTGATTGAGCTCGGCTTTATGCAAACAATACAGCGCAGTGCCTCTAGTCGAAGAATTCGAAGTTGGGTGCAATTTTTCATAGGTCATGAATGAGGACTTCAACTTGCGCAACAAAATTGCTTCCAGTTATTACAAAATTTTGTCAAGAAGAATTGGCTTCCAGCAATTGGCCACAACAATTTGTGGAGAAAATAGCAATTCTGAAGAGGGTTGCAAAGATGTTGTCTGGAGAAGCACTATTAGAATTCTTTAGAAATTCTCGACATACAGACACTCAGATATGTCTCGAAGATACAATCGGGTAAGAACACATATGAATTTAGCCTTCGGTTTTATTTCCTATTAAATAAAAATTTTTGATTCAATAAAATCCAAACCTTTTTAGTATTCGTTTGTCACATTTTTTGGCCCAAATATTCACACATCTAATGCAACAAAATTCCATTGTTTCTAATGAAAGTATTACTTGAACATTTCTCTTAGTTTTCGAAAAAAGTTACTACAGCTGCATAAATATTATTTTTTTTGATTAACTCATTTTTACGGAAGCATATTTTCTAGTGTAGTATCGGGACAGGACTACATGTTTTCATGTATATTGTAAATATGTTTATAGTCATTTGTATAAAAAGGAACGAGTTGTTGTAAATAGAGCACAATTCTAGCACAGTGTTGTGTTTCTTAATGTCTGTTGCGCGCTGTCGCACTCCTCCCCCCAATTAGTGATGTTACACTAGTATATATGTGTGAAAATATTGGAGACTCGTGTGGATTAAATCGAAAGATCTTATAATGTATTACTATATAAAAGAGAGCCTAAAAAGTAGAAGAATTGAAAATTGAAAACACATTTTGAAATTAGGATTTATACTTACAATATGAAAATCAACGTACTTACGAATGTCTGAAAGTTTTGACCGGCAATTTCCATTTTTATCCAAGCATACATTTAAATTTTGCTTTATTTCAAATACTTATGTTCTTTATGAAATATAATCTTTTAACAGAAGATTTTAATTCAACTCAATGTTTGAAAAGTGAAATTTGTTTACATCACAAAACTTTGCAAAGGATTATGGGCTTTATGGACCATAAACGTTTGAATTAAGTGAAGTGTGTGCCTGCTCCTACCTGTGTCTCGTATTCTTTATGAAAATAGTAGCAACTGTTTAAAATCACTTCCTATATATCAATAAAATAATATTTAGGCAAAGCTGTGTACAATACTTCAGGGAATTTGAAATATATTAATATTATATATACTTATGTCGGCAAAAATTTGAAACAGTATTCGCATCCTTTTGCTTATTGGGAGGAGGGGAGGGTCCAATAAAAATAAGGTGCAAAATTGCACC
>CABFPE010000058.1:1429803-1444368 GCA_900660155.1 Hofstenia miamia | reverse complement strand
AAAATCTGCAGTATCATTCATTGCTGGAGTATTTAAAGCATAGAAACGAAGTGCTTTTTGCGTAGGCTCATGCAAAACACACAGCGCATATTTAACTAATGTCCGTTGAAGGCTATTTGGATATATATTCGTTGAATTTAGCTTAAAGACAATCCTCAAGGGCTTCTGAAATTCACATTTGTATGCAGTATAATTATGATTAATATTTGGTGCTAGATCCATAATTCCAAAAATTTACTAGAAGGCAACTGCAAGGTTTTTTTTTAAAATTTTATACAGGGGTTTTTAATATTATGCGAATTATCCAAAAGTAGAAATAGACGTTCATTTGATATTAGCGGATGAGGAATATAACTGTCAAACAAGCAATAATTATAAAAGAACAAAAATCCACTAGAATCTTGCGTATATTGATAGGTTTTCTGTTATCACAGCTTGGACCAGCAAATACTTTGACATCAAAGACAGAACATCATTGAATGTCTGGAACAAGAAAGTTGCATTCAAATTAGTCACACCAATAAGAAAAACAAAATCTTGATAAGAAGAAGAAATTGATTTAACCATGAAAACTAGAACAGGTTGTAATTCCTAAAAAAAACATTCTTACATACAATGGCTTAAAAATCATACCTTTAATTCTTCATTTAGTAGTTTAATGCGCTCTGCTGTAAATATTTCATCAATTACGAGCGGTACCTTTCTTTCTGGTATGGAAAGTTGCCTTGCTCTAAATTCAAGATAGGTATCAGTGTGAACATCTGATCCAAGATTTCGAGAAAGCTTTTGCAAAGTTAGAGGGGAGGGTAAACAAAGAATGCTACGCATCTCAGTGTATTCTGTGGAAGAATGTGAATTCACTAGAAAGGAAAAGCACAAAAGTTCGGGTGAATAACGTTTGTGTTTGTTTATTTGAATAAGCTCTAACTGCTCATAACAGAACGTGATGTCGTCATCTTCAGAATCAATAAGAGTTGTAATGATCGTACTGGATGCCTTTTCAGTGCAACTAATGTTGCTACATTCAAAGTGAAAAAATGAAGCTAACATGTTTAAGAGATCTGTTTTAGACAAAACGTGTTGTTGATCTTTTAAGCAAGTCTTCCATTGAAAACTGACATTGTTTCGAATTTGGACAGAAACTAAAAATGATTTTGAAATCTTTGTGTGAATTTTCCAACGGAAATGGTCAATACCTTCAACAAAGAAAAGCAATACCTAATCAGAATATTTAGTGAAAGTGAATGCATTGGCGTGCATAAACCTGTATATTTCTTGATGTTATATATGATAATAAATTTAAAGCAGTAATAATATATGTATTTGAACAATTATTTTTTGATTTCGAAATATGTACTTATATTTGAAAAAAATATTTAATTATAGTAATTAATACATAATTTCAAGTTATAGTAATCGCGACATATGATTAAATGAATGTTTTCATTACTAGTTTTCTTTTTCTATTACTGTTAATACTATTATTGTAAGTAGTGTATATCATTGATATTACAAATAAACGTACTTTTTCATTGGAAATTTGAATATAACAAGTCGATGGAAGATCAATGTCATTGATGAAAGATTTGAATAGATCAACTGATCCAAATTTGTCAGCTTCCAGAAAATTCATGTATCTTTCATCTTCTTTTGCTTGTTACTTTTGCATGCGAGATANTATTATTGTAAGTAGTGTATATCATTGATATTACAAATAAACGTACTTTTTCATTGGAAATTTGAATATAACAAGTCGATGGAAGATCAATGTCATTGATGAAAGATTTGAATAGATCAACTGATCCAAATTTGTCAGCTTCCAGAAAATTCATGTATCTTTCATCTTCTTTTGCTTGTTACTTTTGCATGCGAGATAGAACAGTTGATGAAACACTTCTTGATTTTCCATTCGTAGTTTGTTTAAGATGTTAAGGAAAATTTGGAAAACATGATGGTACAGAAAGCGGCTTTCATTGGCGCTTAGTTAGAATGCTTCTTCGTCCACTTTTATCTTCAGATTGACATGAAGGAAACTCACTCTCTTTAAAATGGAGAGAACAAATAAATGTATTAACAATAGTGCTGGATCCGATCCTGTTAATCCGGTCAGGTTAAAATCGGCTAAGCCAGTCCGCTCCGGTTAATTTGCAGGAGCCGGTTAATCAGGTTAAAATCCGGTTAAGTAATTCTATCTTTGATTTTAACAATTTATTGATTGCAATGATTGTAGTATTAAAAAAATAGAAATTGTAAAAAGGTCCAAAGATTTATATTGTAATTCTAGTCCTACTCTACATTTTCACATTTCAAATTCTAGAATCGCAATAATTCGTGCACCAATTTTGAAAAATATCAAATTTGTGGTTAAAAGGACACATCAATTCCAGCACGCTTAAATAAAGTTCTAAATTTATTATTTAATTTTTATTTATGAAAACCATTTGAGTACATATTTTTTCATTAAATTTTTATAGACTACGATCATTTTCAATAATGCTTACATCACAATGTGGATATAGGTATAATACAGCCTATTAAGAGACGAGAATATTCCGTAAAATTCCTTAAAACTGAAAATAGGTAAATGAGAAGAAGATATTATTGTCGATATGATATTGAACATTAGTTGGATGTTAACACATAGAAATAGACCAATTTCGTAGATTATAATCGGTGTTGCAAAGTGGCACACAGCACTTGTATGGCATATTTAGTGATAAATGATTCAATTTTATAATGAAATTTAATTGAACGTTTGTTCAACTTGTTTTTGTTACATGGCATTTTCCCGCGAAATTTCCATCTCTTACAATAGGTAATTTTATTTTAAGTGAGCAATATCTCTAGCTGCGATTTTTTTTGCAGTTTCGCATATACATCTATAGAATAAGCTATAGCCAATCACAGATGTCCATGATTATTGAAATCGTAATTCATGAATATGCTCATCTTTCGAAATGACAAACAATAACTCATTAAAGAACTTTTTGTACAACTCAATGTGTGAATTTATTAAACAAGCGTATTATATCAAAATAAATTAGATCTCCGGAACAACTTCCGTGTTTGCTTGACAAATGTCGGTTAACATTTACTCCGTTGCATTTCTTGCTTTATTTTTTGCAATATTTACACTAGAAGGAATAAATGAGTCGATTGTTGGACCGATATTTCCGCACCAAGCCAGAATCTATCACGATGTTGGATACTTTAGGGTTGGATTTGCAATGGCCATGTTTCCAGTGGGGCAGCTATTTATTTCACTAATATTCTGGTACATACAACTGGAAAAGAATCTATTTCCAGTTGCAGCTTGTGGAGTGTTCATATCTGCTGCAACTATGCTTTCGTTTGGGTAAGAGTTTTTGAAGATTAGAAAAACGAATGAAAATAATAAATACCAACTCAATTTTTTAAAAAAAATTTTATATAAATATTTTGTACGTGTGGATGCAAAAATTTGAGTATAAAACAGCAAATTTTAAGAAGTTGATTTTTGGTTTTGTTATCAAATATTACATTTTTTTGAATATAGTAAAAAAAAGCAATAAATTTTACGTTCATATGCTAAAATTTATTATCAAAATTAGAGACTTTCTCGTATTCAGGAAATGTAAAAAAATCTCTCTAATTTAAACCACTTCCATATTAATTTGAATGGTTTTTTTTCTTCAACTTTTGCATTCAATGACCAAGAATCCATCAACTTTTCGCTATTTATCTCAAATTGCAAGCCTTCAGACTGGGTTTTTTTAATTGTTCTACTTTCAAAAAATTTTGAATGACCTTATTGTTTAAAAGTTATAGGAATTACAAATTATGTCCTAGCTATAATCACAAGTGCGTGCGGGTTGGGTAAGCAATTTAAACGTATGAACAATGTGTTGAAAAAACTTAACCTTGAAATACATGTACGTGAATTTGTACTCCCAAAACTGCCAAAAATTTTTCATTATAATCAAGTCATTTTTTACTACTATTTAACTTTCTGTTTAATATTTATAGTAAAAGTTGGCATCATTTTGTATACATTTTAAAGAAACTGATGGCGTCAGTTTGATACAAAGAGTAAAAAATTTAATAAAATGTATAGATATAGTGACAAGCGAACATTTGCGCTAACAACAATTTTCAATTGCAATACATAATTGTGAATTTGTTTCACAAAAAATATATATAAAATCAAATATTTTTTTCAATAAATTCTACGTCAATGATTGCTTGGTAATCCGAATTTTGTGCATTGCCAAGAGTAGAAATTATAAGAGACTCAGGAAATGTTTTCAAATTTTATAAATGTTTTATAGTTTCATAGTCTTATTCGATCAAAGAAAATTTAGTTTTTCATTGTATGAATTTCATTGTGTTAGCTTTGTGGTTTTGGTTAAAGAGCTTTTACTTCAAATTTTATTATAAAAATCTATTAAATTATGTGTTCTTAAAACTTTTGCACAACGTCCTCAAATGGCATTAAAGCAATGAATTGATCTCTTCATTTACAAAAAAATGATTTTTTTTGCATAATGTTGCCAATTGGCAACATTGTAGTAGAGACTTACCAAAAATTGTGTTTATAGATTCTGAGAACTCTGAAATGTACATTATTTCTATTTCTATTTTTTATTTCATCAAAAAAGGGTTGCATTTCGTTTTTTTCCAAACTTGAACTTAAAATTTGCAAATTATCTTTCACATGAAAAATATATATACCAATCGATTTTTAAATAGATCTACAAAAATTTTTGTATTTACAAATTCGATTAACCCCTTTACACGTTTTTAATGATAGCTGACATACACTTAGGAATAATTTTCATAAAAATATGAGCATCTGCATCAGCCCCTTATATCTGCTCCGTACCTAACAGGTCCCTCTAAAATTTTGGATAGTCACAAACGTTCATTGAACTTTAAGCTTAGATAATTTTGTCAGACAATAGCATAAAAATATACATGCGTAATTTAATCGCAAATTTTCAAATGTAATTCACCATTAATTTTATAGTATTTAAATCTTTAAGTTATACATATTTGAGTTGGAAAAATTATCTGTACTCCAATTATTATATATATATTAACCTACATACTTCTTGTTATATAGGATTTGTTTGTAGACTTTGCAATTTAATTAATTAAGAATTAATTAATTGTACAATATAATTACACCACCCATTTAGATTAACGGATTGCATAAAAAACAACATGGCTTACCAGTTTCTTAATAGTTCCAGTCGATTTTTAACAGGATGTGCACTGGGAACACTTGCTTGTACGTATTATCCACTTACCATTCAGCTATTGGGAAAACTAGGAGCGAAATCTGTAACTCTAGTACTTGCATTTTTGTATATCGGTCTTTCAATTGGTCCCTATTTTGGGTTAAAACTGGCATCAATGTTTTCTTACACTTTTGTATTTTTCTTGATTTTCATCATAGAAGCAAGCCTAGTAATCCTTCTTTGTATCACTCGTAAATTTCTGCCAAAGCCAGAAAGTAATGAATCTTCAGAATCAGAGCTACTTAAAACTAATGAGGGAGGAAAACCTAAGCTTTGGATTCAGATGATCTCTTCACCAGGATTGTACATTCTTCTTGGAATACCACTTTTTGTAAATGCAAACATTGCATATGTTGAAGGAACACTTGCTGATACAATGAAAAGCAATTGGAATAACTCAGAACTTCAAGTTGAAAGAACATACATTGTAGCAGGTGCTGTCCTTGTTCCGGCTAGTTTGTGTGCATCATATCTTTTTATTAAAGGGCTTGCATTTCAGGTAATGTCCTGTTCATTATTTCTATATTCCTCTTCAATGATTGCTCTTTACATAATATCAAGCACTTCTTGGATTGCAAAATATCCAGCTATAGTAGTCATAATGTTCTTTATTAATGTACCAAGAAGTGCAGCTGGCTCACTAAGCTATGCGGTTGTAGACATGTATTGTACTGAAACGTTTGACAATTACAGCCTAAAATCAGTCCGTGCTCTTGTTGGACCTCTGATTTCAATAGCTAATACAGTTGGTATAATAATTGGAAACTTAGTTTTTGTTGGAATTTTTCGGGAGTTTATTGGTTACACATATGGTGTTTTGACCTTAATGGCGGTAGGCCAATCTCATGCATTGTTAGTTATTGGACTTCTGCTTAAAAACAGATTTATTTTTTCAAGATATTTTGTAAAACCTTTTCAGTAAAATAAAATTGTTGATTTTTCATGACGATTGCCTTTTATTTAGCAGGTGGGTTTGAATATAATACTTTATTCATAATTTACGAAATATGGAAGTTTCCTTATCATATATGATTGTATTGATAAAAGCTAAATTCTAAAACTTAAATATTTTTTTACCATTGTATTCAGCTGAGCCAAGATATATTTCGAAAATTCAAATTTTTTAATAATTTGTGAAAAAGTCGATCATTAGAATTAATTCAGACTTTTATAATGCTCTTTCAGTATTCAGTAATTTCGTAATATAGTTGCTCATTTCTACTTCACTCATCTTCAAAGCTCAACAAGCAGGGATCAGGATTGTTGTGGGGACGCAGTGGGACAAGGAAAGCTGTCCCACTTTTCCCATGGGACCAGTCGTGGGACGAAATTTTGCCGAAATGTCATTTCTGAGTGTATGTTTATACAGGGTTACCTGGAAAAAAACATGTTTTAAACACTTTTGAAACGGTGTTTTAAACACTTTTTTCATTGTTTTTCAACATCTTTTTACAGAATATTTTGGCAAATTTGTATCAAATGGTCTTATCAGCTTTAAACCATATATTTTGAGAAATTCACATTTATGTTTCCTATCTTTAAAGGTTAAGATAAATTAAATATCGGTATCTAACAGGGTTGAGAGGGACGTGGGATGGGATTGGAATGGGACAGAAAAAAGCTGTCCCCCGACAAGCATGTCAACAATATACTCAGGGCTAGATGCAATCACGTACGTTTGAGTGTGTAGCACAACTCAATGTGAATTTCCACTGCCAAAAATTAGATATAAGTTGTGAATTTTCATTATTTGAAGCGAAAATATTCAAAGAAATTTTGCGAAAACCCTGCAGAAGAATTTAAAATTAGTGACCAATGTATAGTTTCAAAACTTTGTAAGTATAAAAGCTATTTGAACATAATTGATTACTCGTGATAACGTCGAATTCGCAATTACCTCCTTTTCCCAAAATGTTTAGAAACCTTGATCCCACGATGAAAAGAAAAAAACTCAACTAACAAGGAAAGACAAGATCAACCAGTGACATGCAGCTCACTTTATCCTTTCAAACATTGCCACAAACAACTTGTCATTCACATAAGCAACATTAACCTGTAAAGATCAGTTCATACTCTACATTAAGCAGAACAAATAAAAAAATCTTAAGTCAGGAGGTACCTGACGAGCCTACCAAGCAATAAAATATTCCCAGAGAAGAATTTTTTTAAAGATGAACTAATCAGTAAAATTGTCGAATATATGCATGATTTAAATTGTCTATATTCAAGAACTTTACTGGAATAATAAAAGCTTTATAATTTAGATAGTATGAAGCTGAAAGTTTTGATGAATATTTTCAGCTTTACTTCGTGTTTGTAAGTAGTTTGTGTCAAAATGTCAGTAATTTGTCTCAAACTAAGAATGAAATTTATTTATTTTAACGATTAAGATTCTCGATACAATAATATCGTTTAATATACTCAGTAGTAGAAGATGACATCGAGTAACCGTTTAAACCTGATGTGATTTCGGGTTTCGGATCGGGTTCAGGTACAAAGCTTAGATTGTTAATTCAAAAAGTGACTGATGTTATTCAACATTTCATTTAAGAAAAATCCAAGACGTTAAGTAATACCAATAAATTGCGCTTTACTCAATCAGAAAATGATTGATGTTCTTATCATTTGACTGAAAATCCATAAAAATAAAAAACCAATTTTCGGATTGGACTGAGATCACGTAGTAAATTTTCGGATTAGGTTCGGGTAGAAAACGATTTCCAGAAATTGAGTTCGGTTTCGGTTTTTTTTAACCAACTGCTATCGGTATTAAGAAACGTTACTCAAGAGAAATAACGTAAAAGAAAATTGCTGTAAAAAATTCGTAAAGTCAATTTTATATTTCTTTCTTGAAATGTGTGCAATTTTCAAAGATTTGAATAGATTTATGAGAACCCTAGAACTTGATCCAGATATTTTGCAAAAAGTACAGCTTTGGCAATACCTTTATCGTTTTATATAGGTATATATATATATATAAATTGTGCTTGAAAATGGTGCTAGATATTATTTAGCACCATTTTTCAAATTTCCCCTTTAATTTAGCGCCAGTCACAAATTGTTATGAAGAATGTAGTTTTTCTAGATATTGTAAATAATGTATATACAAAAAACTTAGAATAACTATGAATGAAAAATTTTTTTCCATATAATACGTTTAAAATGGGCACTAAGTACATACTTTTTATTTACCCGTATTATGCAGAAAGCTGCCTAAGGACATTTATAAAGGAAAATCATTACCATTCAGTACTTATATATTTAAGAGGGGGTTACATAAAAAATGATATTTTTACACAAATTTCCATTTATTCAAACATGAATACGGTTAATAGAGCAGAATCTGAGGATGCAGAATAGGTACAATCTATAGCTACATAATGATTATTTTTAGGTTTATTCGAACTTTCACACCACTAGTGAGTAGAAAAATGTGGAAAAATTTGACATTTCTCATTTCTTACTATTCCTGAAAATCACCGTCAGGTTTTAAGGTTTCTAAATCTATGCGCCAGGTTGTACAATACTGCAATATTCTTTATCGCCAATTGAGCTCAAATTTGTACTTTTCATTTAAAATGCATTTTTCTAAACTTTCGATTTCTTACAAACTTCCACACACAAAAATTCTTATAACTCATTACTCGTGATCAGATTGTGAAAAATAAGGTGCAAGAAGAATCTGGAACGCACATCCTGAATGCTATATATTTTTTCGCAATAGAATTGGTATTATTACCATAATTCAACTTTGAAAAAAAAAATTAGCAAAAAAAGTGGAGCTAAAACTTATAGCTCTATTCTTTTGCAAAAAATCACTTCATGAGAAAACCCTTATTTAGCGATTTAAGTAATCATTTCATAATTCAGAAAAAATATAATTGATGATGGCCTAACTGAGAAGATAGATTTTGAAAATATGAAGAAAAGATACTAAAAAATCAGTCCAATTTTTTTCTTATTTGAATATATCAATGCTGGATATCATCAATAAAAATTTAAAAAAAACATATGATGATATTCTTAGATTTGTGCTCTAATGAATAATTCTTGAGAAAATCGATTATATATGAAAATCAGAAAATTCAAGTAAACTCCCCTTAACCCTCAAATGATAATTGGGGTCCATTGGGCCTCACATAAAATTCACAAGCCTCTTGCCAATTAGCTAATAAAGAGGTTCAGGCGAACTCATAGGAGAATAAGTATTTTAGTTTTAAGAAATTTAGGAAAACTACCAAAATCGGAAGTATTTTTTGCAGTATCGCCAATTAGCCGGTTTGTTTAATTGGAGTCTGTTGGACCTCAAATACAATAAGGAGAGAGTCAATGTTTTTATCTTGCTTGAAAATCAATTATATGAAACTCAGGTGACTAATTAATGCAGCCTGTTTTGCAATAAAATGGGTAATTCTTATGCCCTTGATAGATGGCCTGCACAACCATCAGGTGATCAATTCTGACTGCTATTTAGTTGAGTAATTTGCACTATTTCCATTGTTACTGTTATAAATTCGCTTGTTCTTATACAACTTTGACATGGTTTGAAATTTTGGATTCTAGCTGATTGTATGACTTCATATTGTTTTAATCTTGAAATGTATACTGGTGCTGTATNTATAAATTGTGCTTGAAAATGGTGCTAGATATTATTTAGCACCATTTTTCAAATTTCCCCTTTAATTTAGCGCCAGTCACAAATTGTTATGAAGAATGTAGTTTTTCTAGATATTGTAAATAATGTATATACAAAAAACTTAGAATAACTATGAATGAAAAATTTTTTTCCATATAATACGTTTAAAATGGGCACTAAGTACATACTTTTTATTTACCGGTATTATGCAGAAAGCTGCCTAAGGACATTTATAAAGGAAAATCATTACCATTCAGTACTTATATATTTNGTTTTTATCTTGCTTGAAAATCAATTATATGAAACTCAGGTGACTAATTAATGCAGCCTGTTTTGCAATAAAATGGGTAATTCTTATGCCCTTGATAGATGGCCTGCACAACCATCAGGTGATCAATTCTGACTGCTATTTAGTTGAGTAATTTGCACTATTTCCATTGTTACTGTTATAAATTCGCTTGTTCTTATACAACTTTGACATGGTTTGAAATTTTGGATTCTAGCTGATTGTATGACTTCATATTGTTTTAATCTTGAAATGTATACTGGTGCTGTATAAAGAGGAGACATGCAACTCGGTGAGCATATTGTTATGCAACTTGTTAATGCACTTAAGGGCTCAGAGATTCGAGTAACTACAGATACCTTCTTTATGTCATTGAGATTGGCTAGATCTCTTCTAACCCATAACATCGCACTCCTGGGAACTTTTAGACCACATCGTGGTGAGGTGCCTTACGAACTTCTTGGACATCAAGGGAAGCAATTGTTCCAATCAACATTCATTCATCGAGAAGAAGACAGTATTCAAATGATCTTATACAAAGCAAAAACCAATAAGCAAGTCATTCTTCTGTCATCACAATATGGCACGTCTTCTGTTGGTAAGACAACAAATAAAAAGCTCTTCGCAATAATCGATTATAATGAAATAAAGGCAGGTGTCGACATCGTTGATCAAAAATTTGGTTCTTATAGTGTAAAGTGCAAGGCTGACAGATGGTATGTTGCAGTTTTCTGCAATATTGTTGATTTAGCATGCTTGAATGCATGTATTCTTCACATTGAGGTTTTTCCATATTGCAATTTAGAGAAGTCACTCAAACGTCGACTGTTTCTTATTGTACTTGGCAAGAAACGAATACCTTCTTCTTTAGCAACTCCCGCTATACAAGAATTAATACCTGTGTCGTCATCTAGACCAGTAAAAAGGCACTGTGTTGTCTGCCCACGAAAATATGATAGAAAAGCAAAATCTAAATGTATGATCTGTCGACGAAACTTTAATTTTCGTGCATCATACATGACCTACCATATTGGGTTAGAAAGTAAATTGCTATTCTGATCTCTAACCTGCAGCTAAGGTGAGCTAGTTAGATCCCATTCACTGGCGTGACAGTTAGTTGTGTCCGCATTTTCATTTATGAATTCAGCGTGATATTTTTAATATAAAGTTTTGGCAATATTTTCGTTCATGTATGTATAGAGCTGATTTTCATTGAAGATTTTCTTTTCTGCCTACATTGTTGATGAAAAATAAATCTAAATAAAACAATAAATTGCGAATTTGTCCCATGCTTAGATTGACAAGCCTAAATCCACAAACAATTTATGTAAAACGAGCGTAGTAAAAAAAGACCAATGCACTAGAGACCATGATCCGTTCTGTTAGAGGAAGTTTGAAATAACATCCGTATTTGTTTTATAATGTCCATTTGCGTTTATTCTATTGCCTTTCTTGCTTTGTTTTTTGCTATATTTACATTAGAAGGAGTGAACGAGTCGATTGTTGGACCGATATTTCCACACCAAGCCAGAATCTATCACAATGTTGGCTACTTTAGTGTTGGATTTGCAATGGCCATGTTTCCAGTTGGCCAATTATTTATTTCAATAGTGCTCTGGTATGTTCAACTAGAAAAGAATTTGGTTCCAGTGGCAGTTTGTGGAGTATTTATATCAGCTGCAACAATGCTTTCGTTTGGGTAAGCTTTCAACAATGGTAAATATAAAGATAAAAAAGTACTTATACATTGATAACAATCTCCATGCAACGAAGTACCATATTTTTAAAATTAGTATTATTTATTAAATTCAAATTTTGCTTTGCTTCACAGGAAAGGGAAGAAATTAAGTTCATGTAATAAACAGGAATATTATCTTCAATTTCTTGCCTACGAAATTTGGTATGTTAATACATTAATGAGAAAATCAAATGTCAAATTATGACGTTTTGTTAGCAACTACAAAAGCATCTATGGTCAGGAAGGTTTTGTCTGAAATTTTGCTATTACACATTATGTCATTGATCTGTTTTAAGTACTTGCGTTGATTTTCAAAAAATGTATTCACAACTTCGCTTTTTTAATAAGAAAATTGAATGGCTCTATTTCAAACACGTATTACACTAAAACATGTCCATCTGCAAAACCATCTACATAAATCGCATAGTTCACTTTGTTGTACAGCATGCATTGGACTTACGCTATTAATTATTGCGGCCTGCAGAGCAATTTTTACATTGAATTGTTTTTTACAAATGCGATCTTGAAGGCAGTTTAAAAAGGAATCCTCAAAATCTTTTGCTTCCAACTCTATATTTTAGATAGTTTTGTAGGCAACTTACAACGCAACGCTAATATATTCATTCGAAATCATTTGACGAACATTTTTTAGAATACCAATGAAAAATTTATCCAATACATTGATGCAACGCCAGGAATAGGCCTGAAAGTGTGCTTGCTATTCAAAGCAAGTCAGTTTATATATATATATATATATATATATATATATATATATATATGTATATATATGTGTGTATATATATAGTGGCGTAGCGTGCAAAAATTTATTTTAACATTATTTTATGTTCAGCTGCTCACATTTTGCAATGTGAAATCAAGATATTTACGGCTATACAAAATGTACATTTTCATTTCTATATTTACTTCAGTGGGCCATATTTTGTACTATTAAATTTCCATCATTGATATTTAGAAGTCTTGGTAAAAATGTTTTAGCACCAGTACATATATATGTTGCCAAAACAATTAATAGTAATATCCTAATTCGATTTTTTAGCGTTTAAAAGTAACAATTTATTTGCCTTGATTTCCAAACATGTTGGCATGATAAAACTCCGCATCCGACTTTTCAAAATTACGCCAGAAGATTAAATTGACTATAAAGTTCATCATCTGTTCTTGTAAATCACAGTGAAAATGTAGGCATACTATTGGTGATGTTCACAGAACCAACGAATAAAATTAAAAAATCGAGAAATTTGGAAAATCTTTGGTTAGCAGTAGATATGCTTGCATTTAAGAATCCATGCAAGAAGAGAAGATGTGCGCAATGAATGAATTCCAAAAAAAACTTGCCAATATTTCAAAAAAATTATTTTAAGGAAAATGTATAAATTATTTGTTTACAATAATTTTCTTATACTAAGTAGGTTTGTGGATGTACATTTTGCGGCTTTACAGAAGAACTTACTTTCAATATTGATATATTACTCTGAATAGATCGGTATGATTCCAATCAAGGAATTCTGATCTATTAAAGCTGCCAATAATGATGTTATCCATGACTAGGAAAGGAATAAAATTTCATTCTGAAAAGCAATTATTTGCACTTAGATTTATTTAATCAAGCGTCGCGTTAGTACGTTATTAACGGGCCCTTGCTCATTTTGTTGATTGGCTATTAAGCGAATGCGTAGCAAATTTAAATATAAAATCTAGCTTCGTGGTTTCTGGATAGATTTGTGTTTAAGACATCTGTAGTAGTTTTTAATTGAAATCCAACTTTATATACTAAACGTAATATTTAAGTTCAATGACTTAAACATATTGAAAGTTGTATTCTCTTTAAACATTTAGAGTTTTAGATATATTTTTATAACCCTAATAAACATTGATTAAGTAAACATGTGCATAATACAAAATATACTATTACGAATACTTTCAAAACTAATATAATGAAAATTATAACTATTCATTGATTAAAATTGAAAAAAATTAAAATATATATATATATATATATATATATATAAGAATAATTTATGCAAAATTTCAATACGCACTCAGTACTACTTGAAAGCAAAGAACATCACGTGTGTCTTTTGTATTTTTTAATGTTCATGGCAGAAATAAATAAATTTACCATAATTCTAAATGCTAAATTATAATGCGCAGTTGCCAAAATATTGAGCTTATTGTCATGGAATATAAGCAACCAAAATTGTTTTAATAGTCAATGTTTCTGTAATGTAAAGTTTAAATATTGGCTGATATGCCAATGCTTTTTAGTTAAATGGAGGTAGTTGAACCTTTATACCTGTGCTCATTCAGTATTCTAGGTACTAGCTGTATACATTATGATATATACTGTGAAAGCAGTCTGATTAACTGCTATTTTAAAGAAATAAATTTGATGGAAATTAAATGCCATGTATAAGTTTCATTGGCTATGTGTTTGATAAAATATTTTGAAGAATCACTTAGCAAAAAATATGGAAAGTTTGGCAAATATTTGCCAAATATTTGAAACGGATTTGCAAATGAAATCCAAAAATTTTGCAATTTCTGGTAGGGCCGGGCCCCATGGTTACCTAACGACGCGACGCCCTATATATATATATATATATAT
>CABFPE010000058.1:1396006-1408415 GCA_900660155.1 Hofstenia miamia | reverse complement strand
TATATATATATTTTGTTTCTTTGTTTGGGTACCACATAGAATGCATAGTATTTTTTATCTTAAATAGAAAGAGGAGTAAAAAAACTAATGGGCTCCTTGTATATAAATCATAATTTAATTTGAAAGACTTGGACTAAATTTCAAATTTGAAGATATGGTTTATGTGTATGTGAAAAGTCTAATTGGGATTAGCTTAATTTGACCCAATTTCAACTCTTTACTACATAACAAAATACATCACAATGCATTTAGACTAGCTGATTATATCAATAGAAATGTGGTTTACACAATCCTTAGTTGCTTGAGCAGATTTTTAACAGGATGAGCTATGAGGTTTGTATATTTTATCCACCTACTATTCAGCTATTGGAAAAACTAGGAGCAAAATCAGTAACTCTTGTGTTGGCATTTTTTAATGTTGGACTTTCAATTGGGCCCTATTACCAACTAATTTTGACACAAAGACTTCCTATAAGTTCATATTTATTTTATTTTCAACTATAGAAACAATTATAATTGTTTGTTTTAGCATTGTTCGTAGATTTCTTTCAAAACAAGGCAGCAATGAAAGTTCAGAGTTGGAGTTATGTGAAATTATTTAAGGCTTCAAGACTGAAATTTGGACTAGGATGATGTGTTCATGGGATTGCATATTTTTATTGGAATTCCATTTAATTTGAATGCTAACATTGCATATATTGGAGGAACGCTAGCTCATCAATGAAAAACAATTGGAATAACTCAGAACATGAAGTTGAAATAACATATGCAGTAGTGGTGCCATGCTTGTCCCATCCAGTTTGTGCCCATCAGTTTTTATATTAAAGGTTAGACAGTTATTGTCATGTATTGCACTGAAAAGTTCAACTATTACAACCTAAATCAATTTGTGCACTTGTTGGACCACTGTATTCAATAGCATGTACAGTAGGTGTAATCATTGGACACCTAGTTTTTATTGGTTTCTTTTGTGAATGGGCGATATTTTTCTTAGTGGTGATTGTTCAATTGAGAGGCGTTGTTTCTTATTGGACTTTTGTTAAAAAAGAAATTTCTTTTCTGAAAAAACTTTGTAAAATCCTTTTAATGTGTGCCACATAACTACAATGGCTGGCATGGAGCTATTACACCATATATTAAAAGGATACCACCTTAAGTATAAACTCAAAGAGTTTAATTTTAAGCATTTCTGTGTAGTTATTTTGATTGATATTTATTTTTTAAGTAAATTATTAGTCTTTTTTTAGCTATCATAGTAAGTAATTAGATTAATAGATAAAAAAGTAATTAAAATGCAAAGAAATAGTGGGAGCAGTGCTTGTAACATGTTTGTTGATAATTTAAACGATTTTCATCTGTCAGCATTGCATTTAAGAATGTACTTTAATAATGTGATAATATTGCAATATAATATACTGCAAGAAATAATTTATCAAACCTNTGAGGTTAAGAGATGTTGCTATGCACTTCTAGATATTTGGAATGATTCACTACAGAAAGTTCAGCTTAATTTTTAATGATTCATAGTTTATTCATGTTAAAATTAGTCAGTTGAACTCATCCTGCTTATTTCAAGATAAGATATCAAAAGATCTTGTTTTTTTT
This sequence comes from Hofstenia miamia, assembly GCA_900660155.1. Classification (NCBI taxonomy): domain Eukaryota; kingdom Metazoa; phylum Xenacoelomorpha; order Acoela; family Hofsteniidae; genus Hofstenia; species Hofstenia miamia. The sequence continues at coordinate 1,406,810 of CABFPE010000058.1, read as the reverse complement.
CTGATGAATGCAAGAGCTTAGCAATCTAAAAGCATTCAATTGATTTTTGTTTATAACATTATAATTATCATTCAATCTTAGGTATGCTTCTGCTTAATTTTGCAAAGAAGGCATGAATTTGCATAGATGGACTTCAGTTGATTAAAAATTTTCAAATAAAGTCTACATAGTTCTAACTAAAATTTTCTACTAATAACAAGGTTCTGTAGCTAAAATTTCAAGTTTTTAGGAAGAAAAGACATTTGGGTTATACAACATGAAAATAGAGGCTTAAAATTTGTTTTATGGGAAGTTGCAATGAAAATGCAGTACAAAATGCTAGCATACTCAAATATATATATTTTGAGAATTATTCATTAGTGTAGTACAATTTATATTGCAGAAGCTAATATGTGACTATGATGGCTATGGCTGTCATGGAGCTATTACACCATATATTAAAAGGATACCACCTCAAGTATAAATTTAAAGAGTTTAACTTTAAGCATTTTTTGGTAGTTATTTTGCGTGATATTTACTTTTTAGGGAAATTTTTAGTGTTATTATAGCCAAAATAGTAAGCAATTAGATTAATATATTAAAAAGTAATTAAAATGCAAAAGAAATAGTATAATACATTGCAAGAAATAATTTATCAAACCTTAAAAGATTCACTTCAAAAGCTCCAATTTTTGGTTTTGAAATTCAAATCTTTATTCCAACTTTGTGAATTGAAAATTTTTAATGTTCACTAGCACCCAATCAAACTCTGTCATTCATCACTCAATTTTGCTAAAGCATCCCTCATCTCACCACTACTCTAAATGAGTAAAATTATCAATTTCTATGAAAACTCTTTAACCTATTAACTTGAAAATAAGTTACTATACATAATTTTTTATTTAAAAGCAATTGGAAAGGGTTTCAGAGTGATTAATGCAATATTTAATGAGATATTTTACATTTTTGTTGTTTTCAAAAGATTACTGGTCCCATTATGATCCCATCACATCATATTGTTCATTTTTTAATGAAATTGTAACTGTAGTTTCAAATTATATTTTTTATTCAAAACATAAACTTTGTAATATGTCTTAATAAAGGACTCTTTTTTAAGAAATATCAAGTATTTTTGATAGCAGTAATATTTGTGACTCAATCCATATCCATTGAAAAATCACCTGTAACTGTCATAGAGAATTGAATGTACATCACAACATTGGTTACTTCCAAATACATATTCAAATAAGCTTTTTAAACATCTTTCTCCAGGACCAATCAAACATATTTCCTGCTTGAATTTATCTAGAATGTCACTTATAGAAATGTTCTTTATTTGAAACAATTAACAAACTTGGTTTTCATGTTATTACTTTCACAAGAAAAGATATTTGTGATGATAAAATGGGAAAACAGTTATTAATTTCAATCTTTGATAATTCAGACATTGAAAACAATGAAAATAATGAATGTGTTTTAGATAAAAGATAAACAGGGTTTTAAGAGAGATACACTAAAGATATTTTAAGAACTGAACTATAAATTTGTATTAAATGGTCTAATGATATCTTCAAATGAATTTGTAAACTGGCTTAAAGCTTGTCATTAAAATGTTAGTATTCATGCTTTTGATCCAATGTATAGAAAGTTTATATCATATAAAATAATTTGTCAGATATAACATTAGTGTATATGTATATTGTGAAAGATAATCATTTGTTTCTAATATTAGACAAGGATTTAAAATTGACTGCATCAAAAGCTAAGCAAGGGGTACTGTTAACCTTTTAAAATATATGAAAGTCTTAAAACAGTCAAATAGGCATGAGAAAATTATAAAATTAAGTCAGTTGGAAGATATTAAGCACTTTAAACAAAAAATTTTGTTATTGTATTACCTGAATGTGTAAGTATTGTGGAAGCTCTGCATTTCTATACAGAAAATTTTTGTTACTACATAGATTATATCCATTGGAATAACAGAGGAATTTTAGACGGATTTTTGGACCAGAATTCAAATATGGTAATTTTAAATGAATCATATTATGAGCAAAGACTAATATGTAATGAATTATCTGAAATTTACAAAACCTATAATTTCCTTTGGTCAAATCAATCTTATACAAGCCCTGCTAATAATAAAAATGGGTACATTCCAGAATCACAATATTATGATATAACAAAACAGATATTAAATGAATTTTACCCTAATGCACTACAATGGTGTTCACATGAATTCAGAGAGTCTTTATATAATTCAGTAGTTTATATGGATATATGTAAGTGCTATTCCTCTGCACTTCAAAAACATGAGTATCTAATTCAAGTCTATACTATACATGATAAAATTACTAATTCTTAGAAATTGATAAATTAAATTTTGATATATATATATAAATGAGAATTCCATATTGATGAAATAGATTTTTGTCATGCTTTAAATATAGGTAGTTCCATATAAATAGAAGCTGGTTTCTATTCATACACCTTAATAAAATATTAAATAAATAAATGGAAAATGGAAAAATTAAATATAAATTATTAGGCAAAAAGTGTCTAAAACCAGAAACTTTCTAGTATTTTAAAAAATACATTTTTGATGCTTTTCCAGAAAGAGGAGCTAAAACTTTAGCTAATAGTTTTATTGGAGAATTAGATAGAAAGTACAATAAGACTAACTATGACTTTACATGTGCTGAATATGAAACTGCAATGAATTGTTGGACTGAGTCAATGATTTCAAAAAAGAATATAATTATTCACAAATTAGACAATATATACAATAAAGGAGCAAACATGGGAACAAATATTTCAGGACAACAAATCTATAAATCATTTTGTTATACCTAATTCAATTTTACAATGCTTGAAATTGATAGATGAAGCATGTACAGTGGGTTCACAATTATATGCAATAAATACAGGTGGAATATATATTACAAATCCTAAAAGCATATATGAATACAGGAAAGTTATTACATTTAATTCCTCATACATTGGCAAACCACTTATGTATAAAGATGACATAACATATTTTGAAAGGCATTATAGAGAAAACTTAGACATAGAATCATAAATTTGTGAAGTTGGGAATGAACAATTTATGTAGGACCACTGGGATTAGGTAAGACTACAAAGTTATGTGAACTTGCAAAAAACAGTAAAAATTGAAAACAAAAGAAGAAGATTAAATAGTGTTAATAAAATTTGCTATACATTTGATAGGTATTTTTCTGAATATAACTATAACAAATTGGAAGATTTAAAGAACAAGGAGATATTTATAGATGGATTCTCTATTTTGCCAAATAAATGGATATCAAAAATTGATCAAGGCTTTCTTTAATATGGATATATTGTTAACATGTTTGGTGATCCATATCAATGTTCACCTGTAGAAAGCCATTCTTCAATTAAGGATAATTACTTGATATCACTCCCAATTAAGCAAATGTGCTCAAATAAAAAATATTGAATTACAAAGAAGAAACTGGTAGGTATGATAAGAAAACTTACAATATGTTAACATCATTACTACAAACAAGCAAAATTGAAGGTAAATTTGAAATATATGTTTTCTAAACAAAACAAGAAAACTAGTTACAAAAGAATGCTGTAAAGAATTTACAATATAAAGACTTCATTGCCCCCTTGATGACAAACTTTCTTTAGAAGTAAAATTCAAATATAATAATGGCATTGAAGGTATACCTGTAATGGCTACCAATAATATGAAAGAGCAATAGATATTTAATACCATGGAATTTAAAATGGAAGAAATACACAATGAATACATTAAATTAAATAATGACTTAAAATTTACAATTGATGATTTCAGAAAAAATTTTATTCCCTCATTTCATCTAACAGTTTATAAATTTCAAGGATGTGACATCATTGAACCTTATAATATATATATGATGTAATTGTGATGGATAAAAAATAAGTATATACTGCTTTATATAGAACAACAAAATTTGAATATATTTACATATGCATAAAGAATTTAAAAATCATCTAATGGCTAATTTTTAATTATGTAATGCTAAGTTTAATAGTGACTATAAAGAAGGAAAGATATATAAAGTAGAATTTGAAAATTCAAATAAAATTTATATTGGATCAAATTGCAATAGTCTAGAAACAAAGCTTACTTTGCATTTAAGATCAAAAGATAGTCAAGTAAATAAATATTATACAAAACTGAACACAGTTCAGGGAACCCCCTAAAAGTAAACCAAAAATCTCTTTGATTATTGATGCTCCATCAAAAGATAAAAAGATGCTGGAAGTGATTGAAAAAAGATACGTCAAGGATTTTGCAAATAAATATCAAGAGAATCTTTTAAATGTACAATGCAATAACTTCAAAACAAAAGCCAATAATGTATAAATGTGAAATAGAAAAAGAAGAAATTAGAAAAAGGGAAGAACAAGACACTGGCATTGCCAGAAATGCTTTGCACCCCCTGGCACCCCTTGGCTACGCCCCAGAAACAAGAAAATAAAACATTTGCAAAAAAGTGAATGATAAAATTCAAATAAAACACTATCAGGAAAGGAAAGTGCTATCACTTAACTGAAAGTCATAATAAACAGCATCAAACAACAGCTTTTAAGAATATTTAAATAAAAAAACAAAATGTTATCAAAACAATTATGAAGGAATATTAAGCCAACTACTAAATTTATCAGGATATCCTGACCACTTAACAATTATCATTCCATTCTTTTTTCTTAACACTTTTTCAATTCTAAAAATATCCTGATCAGTTTTTTGTAATTCATATTCATAAAATTATCCTTGTATTTCTTCATTAGTAAAAACCTTCAATTTGTATGCTATAGGGTCTTGTTAATTTATGAACCAAAAATCTCTTTGATTATTATTGGTGCATAACCTTTATCAAAAACTTTCCTTTTAAGTATACTTAAATTATACTTTAAATTTTGCTTTAAGGGTACTAATATGGTTACTGTCATTGTACAGATTGTTGTAAACTTCATCTTCATTTTTCCTTTTTGATGCATCAATTGGAGCTATGTTTTGTATTGTTCCATTCATTAAAAATTTGAGGAAGTAATTTAAATATTGTGTATGATTTTGTTTTGTGAATTCTTTCCACATTTTGTTTTTGATTGTCCTATTAAATCTTTCAACAATTGAATTTTTTTCAAGATTTTCTGTTGAGTACATTTTTATACTATATTTGTCACATAGTTCTTGAACATTATTTTAAAACTCTTTTCCTTTATTAACCCATTGAAATTTAGGAATTCTCTGACTTGTAAGAACTGTTTGTAATACATCTCTAACAGTAGGTCCAGTCTTATCTCTTAAAGGAATAATCAATTCATGCTTTGAAAATGTATCTATAATAATCTATAAATTTTTATAATCCTTACTCAAATTTTTCAATATCTACAAATCAGCACACCAAATTTCATTTATCTGTGTTACAATTACATGATTCTCTTGAAATTGTTTTCTAAGATGCTTATGAAGTTCATTAGCTAAGGTTGAGTTTAAGTTTGTTAAATGTAGAAGAAGAGCCTTCTCTTTTAAATTCAAGTTTTTTTTATTCATTTTGGAAAATCCTGCCCCAAATCCCAACATATGTCTTACATTAATAACACTTGAAACTAGTATCTTGTCAAGTCTTTCACAAAAATTTTTAGGTTTAACATTTCTTGAATTCTTCAACATTTGTTTATCATGGCTAGATATACTTGGAGAGCCAAGCTCTCCATTTTGAGCTTTGTTATAACATATATCATGTTCTCTAGAAATAGCATCAATTTGATTAACCAGTTGTACATTGTTTCCTAATTGTTTTTGCAAAGGATTATATGGTCCAGTATATTTATGATTTGGAAGTGTGAAACCTCCATTTGGTTTTAGAAGATAACCAATTGCTTTATGAATATGAAGAGCTCCACCAACCACAGCCACATAGGAAGCATTGCTTCTGTTTGTACCAACTTTACTCCTTACAAATTGTGTCTTTTTACTTCCACAATTGCTACAATTTGATTTCAGCATATTTCTTCCATTTTTTGTTGTAAGTATTTGTCAAGAAACTGGAATAGAACCTGTTAGTTTCTTTTCTTTAACACAGTAAGTTAAATTTATTGGCATCTTTATAAAATAAAAAAGGAAAAAGATTTTCTTAAGAAACTTTGTTCTCTATTGTGAAATTTATTTTACTCTTATTTAAGGGAAAGGAACTTTCCAGTGGAAAAAAAGATTTTCTTTTTTCCTTATATAGTGAAGATTATTAATTATGATACTCCAAAAGTGAAAAATGACAAATAACCTGTAGATTTCTTATCAGAAGACTTTAGAATGCTTATATGTGGAAAGTCACAATGTGGAAAAACTAATTTATTAATGGATATGATTTTAAGACCTCTTAAATATTATGATAAGCTATATGTACTCCAAATTTTCATCAAGAAAAATTACAAAACCTAATTAAGATAATGAAAAGAATATTAATTCAAGTAGGTTATGTTTCTGAAATATTTCCTGAAGAATTTCTAAAAAAACTAATGAATACAGAGTTGGTGGAACCACATATAAAAAATAGCTAACAGAAAAGACACAGAATAAAATTGCAAATCCTTTCACTGATGGTTGTCATCATAACATATCAGCAATATATATTTCACATTCTTATTACAATGTTTCAAAGACATAAACAACAAATTGTACACAAATGGTTTTTACACTCTTGTTGATAATCATTACAAAAATTCAATTGCTAAGGATAGTTCCTTTAATGCAGACCTATTTGAAAGCTTGTCTAATTATTATGACTCTCTTTTTTTGTAAACAAAGAAAAGAAGACAGTACACAAAAACTTTAATAAAACTTGGTAATATATGCACACAGAAAAGTGTGTTCAATTTTAAGAGCTAAGGGACAATGTGTTCTATATTTCAAAAGATATGAGTCAAAACTTACTTTCTAAATTAATTATGTAACAATGGATTACAATGAACATAGAAAACTAGTAAATCTTGAAGATGAAGTCAGTAAGCAAGAAAAAAGTTTTTACAACAAAAACATGACTACATTAACCAAAAAAATGAAGTTCAGTACAACTTACAAGAAACATACAAGCCTATTACAAAGACTATTTCAGATCAAGGAGATCTATTTAAAGATCAAGCAAATACCATTAAGCAAAATCTAAGGGATCAAACAAAAGAATTAGCTAAAATGAGAAAAAATCAAATCCAGTTACAAGATGCAATAGATTACTGGAAGCCATACAATCTACAACTGTTAGAAGATGAAAGTTCTTTTGGAGATGAGAGTTCTATACAGGATCAGGAACAAAGGCTCCACAAATTGAAACCAATTTTGATATGGATGTTCTAAGTAAATATAGCTTAACTTTACCAAAGGAGCTTAGAACAACTAATAATACAGAAAAAGAAAATCTAATTGCACAAATAGATGAAATTATAAAAGATAATGGTTGAAAAAAGAATAATGATAAGTTAAAACTTGTAATAAGAGAATTTAAAGAAAAAACAAATTTAACAGATGATGAGCAAGTATATTATAATGAAATTATTAATCAACATAATGAAATTGTTGATAAACATGATGAAAATAAGGCAAATTATGATGTCTTAGTAAGAGATAGAAAAGGAATTAAAGAGATATAAGGAATTTATAAATTCTGTGTTAAAAAATACTCAATTGGTTGACTGTAATGAATCTATTGATGGAAATATTCAAGGAAAATGACTCAAGACTAGAGATACTCTGCCTACAGTTAACAGAGTTAACCTTATGAAAAAGAAGTCTTTTCCTCTTAATGTTTATGACAACATGTTTGGAATTACATTTATAGATATGGATAAATTATTTGGAGAATATATTTTGGAAGCTTACTATATAGATCTAAATGTCAATCCTTATGGAAAACCAATTATTTCTGAACCAATTTTCAATCCTTTATAGATCAAAGAGATATAATAAAAAACAAGATAAATACACTGAAAATTCTAAGAGAGTACTTGGGAAAATTGTAAAGCTTGCTGGAGTTAGAGTAATTGTAAGAATCAAAAAGTTAAAAAGATAATTAAGGGTCAAAGTGTCTTCTACTACAATGATGCTTCACAATTAATTGATTGCTTGGAATTACTTATTTCTTCTAAAAAGACTGGAAATGACAGTGCTCAAATTTGTAATGAAATTATTCAGTTAATTGAAAAATTAGTAAGATTAAAAGCTATTACTAAAGAAGATGTTAAGAAATTTTTCACTAAATTACAACTTTAATTTTCTTAAGGAAAACCAAGGTTCTCTGTTGTGAAATTAATTTCACTCTTACTTAAGAGAAAGAACTTTTCTCAGAAAAAAGATTTTCTTTTTTCCTTATATAGTAGATATGACTGAAATTCCTTTATTTCTAAATTCAAATTATGAAAATGTTATAGGTAAACCTTTTGATTCACAGTAAAATTTGTAAATCCCTTAAGATTACACACACAACCACATTGCATTTGCTTAGATCAAATAAATATGTCATACTCTTGGTACAACATTTCTGAGGAGTATAAGAACAGCAAATTTGAATATTCCCACAATAGGGCTATTACATGGATAAAAGTTATATTTCCTGATGGTATTTATCAGTACAAAGATATATCAGCATATATAAATAATGAAATTGTAGCAAATGGTCATTGATCAAATGAAACTACAGATAAATATGTTGAAATTATTTTTAATAAAAATATGTATAAGGTGTTTAACATTGTATAAAGAATTTGGTGATCTACTAGGTTTTAAGTTCTTAAATATAAACCATCCAATGATCTTTAAAAAGACTACAATTTCAAATCATGTTCCTAACATTGCAAAAGGAATTGACAACATTTCAATTCATTGTACACTGATAAGTGATAATATATATAATGGAAATTCTAGTGACATAGTATTTACTTTCCTACAAACAATTAATACTTTTGTACATTTTAGGGGTAAATATGTTTTTAAAACTGCTGAGATTTTGTCTAACAACTTGACTTTATTTTCCTTACCAAAAAAACATGGCCTCCCAATGATTTGCAGTAGTTTGTGAAAAATCAAAAGATATTTATGTTGAAATTAGTAAATTGGGTGTATTGTCTGTACACAATTTAGTAACAGAAGAAACATTTGTTTCCTTAAATAATATATATTTTGACACAACTGATCTATTTTCAAATGACATTGAATTAAATAGTAGTACTGATGGCAGTGATAATATTAAAGGAATGAAATTTGATACAGAATTTAAAAACACTTATAATTCTGATTTGCAACATTGTCAATATAAGGTAATTGGTAAGCACATATTCTTTAGAGAAATATGCCAAAGGAATAAGTGCAACTTGCAAAAGTATGCAAATATAATTATTATTAATCAGGAACTTGTGTACAGTTTAGATTATAATAAATTAATATTTAGACTAGGTACATCTAGTGGTATAATTGGTGTGATATTTTACATGAGAATGGTCCATTTTGGCTGTTTGCAAGTGATGCAGGGCGTATAAAATGGATTAGATTGCAAAATTTGACATATTTCCTTCCTAAGGTAAATTATTGCAATTAATTTTTTCTAATCATTTATATAGAAAATGAGCAAAAGAGTTCCAATTTTAAGTGAACCAATTATACTGAAAACAGTAAATGATACCAAGACAGGTGAAAATGAAAAAAATTATGGAGTACAATCTACAGGTTGTTCTAATGAAACAGGGAAAATGAATTAACCAGTCCAAAGGAAGTAATTAAATACATAGTAGATAACTTTGAAATACAAAGATTTAATTATCCTACATTAAACTCTGTGATTCTCAAGGCTGGTTTAGATTATCAATGTCTTTATATGGTTACCTTTGAGAAAAACATTTCTATAAGGGATATTCTAGATAAATTCAAGCAGGAAATATGTTTGATTGGTCCTGGAGAAAGATGTTTAAAAAGCTTATTTGAATATGTATTTGGAAGTATCCAATGTTGTGATGTACATTCAATTCTCTATGACAGTTACAGGTGATTTTTCAATGGATATGGATTGAGTCACAGATATTGCTGCTATTAAAAATACTTGATATTTCTTAAAAAAGAGTCTCTTATTAAGACATATTACAGAGTTTATGTTTTGATTAAAAAATATAATTTGAAACTACAGTTCAAATTTCATTAAAAAATGAACAATATGATGTGATGGGATCATAATGCAACCAGTAATCTTTTGAAAACAACAAAAATGTTAAATATCTCATTAAATATTGCATTAATCACTCTGAAACCCTTTTCAATTGCTTTTAAATAAAAAATTATGTATAGTAACTTATTTTCAAGTTAATAGGTTAAAGGGTTCTTATAGAAATTGATAATTTTCTATTTTTATATTGGATATGTATTATTATATGATGTTTAACAAATGTTATTCATTTAGAGGAGTGGTGAGATGAAGGGGGATGCTTTATCAAAATTTACGTGATGAATTATACAGTTTGATTGGGTGCTAGTGAACATTAAAAGGTTTGATTCACAAAGTTGGTGTAAAGATTTGAATTTCAACACTGAAAATTGCTGACAGAATACAATTTTTAAATTATTAACAAGTGTGTTAGAAGCACTGCTCCCACTATTTCTTTTGCATATTAATTACTTTTTAATATATTAATCTAATTACTTACTATGTTGGCTATAATAACACTAATAATTTACTTAAAAATTAAATATCATGCAAAATAACTACCAAAAAATGCTTAAAGTTAAACTCTTTAAATTTATACTTAAGGTGGT
>CABFPE010000058.1:1382146-1395006 GCA_900660155.1 Hofstenia miamia | reverse complement strand
ATATATACCGGTATATACATATAGATATATATATGTATATATATATAGATATAAATATATATATATATGTATATATATGTATATATATATATATATATATTTGAAACTTTTTTACTTCAATAGTATGAATCAACAGCTTTTTACACATGCATGTGCATGTACGCCCCCCAAAAAACATAATTTTTGTGCAAAAGGAAGTGCCAAAGGAAAAAATTATATCTTTTGTTGGAAAGAGCAGGTGATTTTCCAGTTTTTCTATTAGAAAAAGGTCTGATGACTTAATCAAATTATATCTTTCAAGAAAGTTTTGTTTCTATGCTGTAGTAGTTTCAATAAACATTAGTTTAAAAAGCAATCATTCAACTGAGGCTGCATTTGAAAATATTGCTTGAAGTGTGTACCTATGGAAACAGTTCAAACGTTACATTGGATTCAACTTTTTAAACCAAAGCTTCAACCTTCAATGATATATATAAATCTAGATAAAATACCTTCCATATATTCCTTGGCTTATTTGCTATTTATTAGTGCATGAGAGTCCATTTAGACCTCATGGCCCCAGTAAATTTTCATGTCTGTACACCCCCTCTCCTTGGCCTTTTGCTTGATCATTAATGCTTCACCTACCTTGGGATGTTGCATTCTCAGGTGCATATAAAAATTGCTTTCACTATTAAATATTTTGGATATATGGTTGTTTTCAGCATATAGTATTGTGCAGGCATAGTGATGATCCTAGAGTATGCAACAAACAGCTTTTTGCATTATTATGACTCAAAATATAGATTTGGCACTTAGTATTACCTTTGCCAGGGTTTCCACAGCCAAAGCTGGAGAGCAGCCATGGCAAAATTTGAAATCAAAAGATTTTCAATGATTTCATTGTGGCATTTAAAAATAACTTGCAGGTTTCAATGTGTGCTTTGGTGATTTTTTGTTAAGATAATTATCTGCTGGCTGCATCTCATATTTGATCTCAGCCCTATAATGAGCCAGTTCTTTATACATTAATCTAGCATTTTTTGTCCATTGTGGTTGACCATAGTGACACTTGTTGACATTATATCTGGTATATTTTTAAATATATCTTAGTAATTTGTAAATAGCACTTTGAGTTACATTTACTCTGTGCAAATTCCATTTGTCATAGAAGTATGGTAGTTGAGAGCCAGTATTTGGGATTTGGCAACCATAACATTTTTTAATTTCTTAATTGGACTATTAAATTGTTAGTCAGATAAATATGGCTGTAAAACTAATTAATAAATGAGAAATAGACATGCATGGTGGGATACATAATTTAAAAATATTGATTTGAAAAGACATGATTGTCATTAAGTTGGACATATTTTGTTATTAATATATACAATATTGACATGCATATCTATTAGTTTTGACAAATCTTTCTGCATCTGTTTCTGTTCAAGTATGTGTTTGTGCATTCACATGACAAACACTAGTGAAAAACATGCTTCATGAGTATATGTATACTGAAAACTGAAAGGGCCACAAAAAGAATTATTTCTCAAAATTGTCATACTTCTTTTGCTCATTGTAGCAATTTTTGTTCCAAATCTGAGGAATTTCTATTTTTCACAGTAGAAACAACTAAAATCCTCGTATGTATAGTACTTTGTTTTATTATGTGAAATTTTAGAGGTGGATGCAAAAAATGAGGTTAAGAGATGTTGCTAAACACTTCTAGATATTTGGAATGATTCACTACAGAAAGTTCAGCTTAATTTTTAATGATTCATAGTTTATTCATGTTAAAATTAGTCAGTTGAACTCATCCTGCTTAGTCCAAGATAAGATATCAAAAGATCTTGTTTTTTTTCTGATGAATGCAAGAGCTTAGCAATCTAAAAGCATTCAATTGATTTTTGTTTATAACATTATAATTATCATTAAATCTTAGGTATGCTTCTGCTTAATTTTGCAAAGAAGGCATGAATTTGCATAGATGGACTTCAATTGATTAAAAATGTTCAAATGAAGTCTACATAGTTCTTCCTAAAATTTTCTACTTATAACAAGGTTCTGTAGCTAAAATTTCAAGTTTTTAGGAAGAAAAGACATTTGGGTTATACCACATGAAAATAGAGGCTTAAAATTTGTTTTATGGGAAGTTGCAATGAAAATGCAGTACAAAATGCTAGCATACTCAAATATATATATTTTGAGAATTATTCAGTAGTGTAGTACAATTTATATTGCAGAAGCTAATATGTTACTATGATGGCTAGGGCTGTCATGGAGCTATTACACCATATATTAAAAGGATACCACCTTAAGTATAAATTTAAAGAGTTTAACTTTAAGCATTTTTTGGTAGTTATTTTGCGTGATATTTACTTTTTAAGTAAATTATTAGTGTTATTATAGCCAAAATAGTAAGCAATTAGATTAATATATTAAAAAGTAATTAATATGCAAAAGAAATAGTGGGAGCAGTGCAACAAACACATTTATCAAACTTTAAAAAATTGTATTCAAAAGCAGCAATTTTCAGTGTTGAAATTCAAATCTTTATTCCAACTTTGTGAATTGAAACTTTTTAATGTTCACTAGCACCCAATCAAACTCTGTCATTCATCACTCAATTTTGCTAAAGCATCCCTCATCTCACCACTACTCTAAATGAGTAAAATTATCAATTTCTATGAAAACTCTTTAACCTATTAACTTGAAAATAAGTTACTATACATAATTTTTTATTTAAAAGCAATTGGAAAGGGTTTCAGAGTGATTAATGCAATATTTAATGAGATATTTTACATTTTTGTTGTTTTCAAAAGATTACTGGTCCCATTATGATCCCATCACATCATATTGTTCATTTTTTAATGAAATTGTAACTGTAGTTTCAAATTATATTTTTTATTCAAAACATAAACTTTGTAATATGTCTTAATAAAGGACTCTTTTTTAAGAAATATCAAGTATTTTTGATAGCAGTAATATTTGTGACTCAATCCATATCCATTGAAAAATCACCTGTAACTGTCATAGAGAATTGAATGTACATCACAACATTGGTTACTTCCAAATACATATTCAAATAAGCTTTTTAAACATCTTTCTCCAGGACCAATCAAACATATTTCCTGCTTGAATTTATCTAGAATGTCACTTATAGAAATGTTCTTTATTTGAAACAATTAACAAACTTGGTTTTCATGTTATTACTTTCACAAGAAAAGATATTTGTGATGATAAAATGGGAAAACAGTTATTAATTTCAATCTTTGATAATTCAGACATTGAAAACAATGAAAATAATGAATGTGTTTTAGATAAAAGATAAACAGGGTTTTAAGAGAGATACACTAAAGATATTTTAAGAACTGAACTATAAATTTGTATTAAATGGTCTAATGATATCTTCAAATGAATTTGTAAACTGGCTTAAAGCTTGTCATTAAAATGTTAGTATTCATGCTTTTGATCCAATGTATAGAAAGTTTATATCATATAAAATAATTTGTCAGATATAACATTAGTGTATATGTATATTGTGAAAGATAATCATTTGTTTCTAATATTAGACAAGGATTTAAAATTGACTGCATCAAAAGCTAAGCAAGGGGTACTGTTAACCTTTTAAAATATATGAAAGTCTTAAAACAGTCAAATAGGCATGAGAAAATTATAAAATTAAGTCAGTTGGAAGATATTAAGCACTTTAAACAAAAAATTTTGTTATTGTATTACCTGAATGTGTAAGTATTGTGGAAGCTCTGCATTTCTATACAGAAAATTTTTGTTACTACATAGATTATATCCATTGGAATAACAGAGGAATTTTAGACGGATTTTTGGACCAGAATTCAAATATGGTAATTTTAAATGAATCATATTATGAGCAAAGACTAATATGTAATGAATTATCTGAAATTTACAAAACCTATAATTTCCTTTGGTCAAATCAATCTTATACAAGCCCTGCTAATAATAAAAATGGGTACATTCCAGAATCACAATATTATGATATAACAAAACAGATATTAAATGAATTTTACCCTAATGCACTACAATGGTGTTCACATGAATTCAGAGAGTCTTTATATAATTCAGTAGTTTATATGGATATATGTAAGTGCTATTCCTCTGCACTTCAAAAACATGAGTATCTAATTCAAGTCTATACTATACATGATAAAATTACTAATTCTTAGAAATTGATAAATTAAATTTTGATATATATATATAAATGAGAATTCCATATTGATGAAATAGATTTTTGTCATGCTTTAAATATAGGTAGTTCCATATAAATAGAAGCTGGTTTCTATTCATACACCTTAATAAAATATTAAATAAATAAATGGAAAATGGAAAAATTAAATATAAATTATTAGGCAAAAAGTGTCTAAAACCAGAAACTTTCTAGTATTTTAAAAAATACATTTTTGATGCTTTTCCAGAAAGAGGAGCTAAAACTTTAGCTAATAGTTTTATTGGAGAATTAGATAGAAAGTACAATAAGACTAACTATGACTTTACATGTGCTGAATATGAAACTGCAATGAATTGTTGGACTGAGTCAATGATTTCAAAAAAGAATATAATTATTCACAAATTAGACAATATATACAATAAAGGAGCAAACATGGGAACAAATATTTCAGGACAACAACTCTATAAATCATTTTGTTATATCTAGTTCAATTTTACAAAGCTTGAAATTGATAGATGAAGCATGTACAGTGGGTTCACAATTATATGCAATAAATACAGGTGGAATATATATTACAAATCCTAAAAGCATATATGAATACAGGAAAGTTATTACATTTAATTCCTCATACATTGGCAAACCACTTATGTATAAAGATGACATAACATATTTTGAAAGGCATTATAGAGAAAACTTAGACATAGAATCATAAATTTGTGAAGTTGGGAATAAAAATTTATGTAGGACCACTGGGATTAGGTAAGACTACAAAGTTATGTGAACTTGCAAATAACAGTAAAAATTGAAAACAAAAGAAGAAGATTAAATAGTGTTAATAAAATTGGCTATACATTTGATAGTTATTTTTCTGAATATAACTATAACAAATTGGAAGATTTAAAGAACAAGGAGATATTTATAGATGAATTCTCTATGGTGCCAAATAAATGGATATCAAAAATTGATCAAGGCTTTCTTTAATATGGATATATTGTTAACATGTTTGGTGATCCATATCAATGTTCACCTGTAGAAAGCCATTCTTCAATTAAGGATAATTACTTGATATCACTCCCAATTAAGCAAATGTGCTCAAATAAAAAATATTGAATTACAAAGAAGAAACTGGTAGGTATGATAAGAAAACTTACAATATGTTAACATCATTACTACAAACAAGCAAAATTGAAGGTAAATTTGAAATATATGTTTTCTAAACAAAACAAGAAAACTAGTTACAAAAGAATGCTGTAAAGAATTTACAATATAAAGACTTCATTGCCCCTTGATGACAAACTTTCTTTAGAAGTAAAATTCAAATATAATAATGGCATTGAAGGTATACCTGTAATGGCTACCAATAATATGAAAGAGCAATAGATATTTAATACCATGGAATTTAAAATGGAAGAAATACACAATGAATACATTAAATTAAATAATGACTTAAAATTTACAATTGATGATTTCAGAAAAAATTTTATTCCCTCATTTCATCTAACAGTTTATAAATTTCAAGGATGTGACATCATTGAACCTTATAATATATATATGATGTAATTGTGATGGATAAAAAATAAGTATATACTGCTTTATATAGAACAACAAAATTTGAATATATTTACATATGCATAAAGAATTTAAAAATCATCTAATGGCTAATTTTTAATTATGTAATGCTAAGTTTAATAGTGACTATAAAGAAGGAAAGATATATAAAGTAGAATTTGAAAATTCAAATAAAATTTATATTGGATCAAATTGCAATAGTCTAGAAACAAAGCTTACTTTGCATTTAAGATCAAAAGATAGTCAAGTAAATAAATATTATACAAAACTGAACACAGTTCAGGGAACCCCCTAAAAGTAAACCAAAAATCTCTTTGATTATTGATGCTCCATCAAAAGATAAAAAGATGCTGGAAGTGATTGAAAAAAGATACGTCAAGGATTTTGCAAATAAATATCAAGAGAATCTTTTAAATGTACAATGCAATAACTTCAAAACAAAAGCCAATAATGTATAAATGTGAAATAGAAAAAGAAGAAATTAGAAAAAGGGAAGAACAAGACACTGGCATTGCCAGAAATGCTTTGCACCCCCTGGCACCCCTTGGCTACGCCCCAGAAACAAGAAAATAAAACATTTGCAAAAAAGTGAATGATAAAATTCAAATAAAACACTATCAGGAAAGGAAAGTGCTATCACTTAACTGAAAGTCATAATAAACAGCATCAAACAACAGCTTTTAAGAATATTTAAATAAAAAAACAAAATGTTATCAAAACAATTATGAAGGAATATTAAGCCAACTACTAAATTTATCAGGATATCCTGACCACTTAACAATTATCATTCCATTCTTTTTTCTTAACACTTTTTCAATTCTAAAAATATCCTGATCAGTTTTTTGTAATTCATATTCATAAAATTATCCTTGTATTTCTTCATTAGTAAAAACCTTCAATTTGTATGCTATAGGGTCTTGTTAATTTATCAATAATAAATACTCCTTGGTCCAGATTGGTGCATAACCTTTATCAAAAACTTTCCTTTTAAGTATACTTAAATTATACTTTAAATTTTGCTTTAAGGGTACTAATATGGTTACTGTCATTGTACAGATTGTTGTAAACTTCATCTTCATTTTTCCTTTTTGATGCATAAATTGGAGCTATGTTTTGTATTGTTCCATTCATTAAAAATTTGAGGAAGTAATTTAAATATTGTGTATGATTTTGTTTTGTGAATTCTTTCCACATTTTGTTTTTGATTGTCCTATTAAATCTTTCAACATTTGATTTTTTTTCAAGATTTTCTGTTGAGTACATTTTTATACCATATTTGTCACATAGTTCTTGAACATTATCTTAAAACTCTTTTCCTTTATCAACCCATTGAAATTTAGGAATTCTCTGACTTGTAAGAACTGTTTGTAATACATCTCTAACAGTAGGTCCAGTCTTATCTCTTAAAGGAATAATCAATTCATGCTTTGAAAATGTATCTATAATAATCTATAAATTTTTATAATCCTTACTCAAATTTTTCAATATCTACAAATCAGCACACCAAATTTCATTTATCTGTGTTACAATTACATGATTCTCTTGAAATTGTTTTCTAAGATGCTTATGAAGTTCATTAGCTAAGGTTGAGTTTAAGTTTGTTAAATGTAGAAGAAGAGCCTTCTCTTTTAAATTCAAGTTTTTTTTATTCATTTTGGAAAATCCTGCCCCAAATCCAACATATGTCTTACATTAATAACACTTGAAACTAGTATCTTGTCAAGTCTTTCACAAAAATTTTTAGGTTTAACATTTCTTGAATTCTTCAACATTTGTTTATCATGGCTAGATATACTTGTTGGAGAGCCAAGCTCTCCATTTTGAGCTTTGTTATAACATATATCATGTTCTCTAGAATAGCATCAATTTGAATAAACAGTTGTACATTGTTTTCTAATTGTTATTGCAAAGGATTATATGGTTCAGTATATTTATGATTTGGAAGTGTGAAACCTCCATTTGGTTTTAGAAGATAACCAATTGCTTTATGAATATGAAGAGCTCCACCAACCACAGCCCTATAGGAAGCATTGCTTCTGTTTGTACCAACTTTACTCCTTACAAATTGTGTCTTTTTACTTCCACAATTGCTACAATTTGATTTCAGCATATTTCTTCTACATTTTTTTGTAAGTATTTGTCAAGAAACTGGAATAGAACCTGTTAGTTTCTTTTCTTTAACACAGTAAGTTAAATTTATTGGCATCTTTATAAAATAAGAAGGGAAAAAGATTTTCTTAAGAAACTTTGTTCTCTATTGTGAAATTTATTTTACTCTTATTTAAGGGAAAGGAACTTTCCAGTGGAAAAAAAGATTTTCTTTTTTCCTTATATAGTGAAGATTATTAATTATGATACTCCAAAAGTGAAAAATGACAAATAACCTGTAGATTTCTTATCAGAAGACTTTAGAATGCTTATATGTGGAAAGTCACAATGTGGAAAAACTAATTTATTAATTGATATGATTTTAAGACCTCTTATATATTATGATAAGCTATATGTACTCCAAATTTTCATCAAGAAAAATTACAAAACCTAATTAAGATAATGAAAAGAATATTAATTCAAGTAGGTTATGTTTCTGAAATATTTCCTGAAGAATTTCTAAAAAAACTAATGAATACAGAGTTGGTGGAACCACATATAAAAAATAGCTAACAGAAAAGACACAGAATAAAATTGCAAATCCTTTCACTGATGGTTGTCATCATAACATATCAGCAATATATATTTCACATTCTTATTACAATGTTTCAAAGAAATAAACAACAAATTGTACACAAATGGTTTTTACACTCTTGTTGATAACCATTACAAAAATTCAATTGCTAAGGATAGTTCCTTTAATGCAGAATTATTTGAAAGCTTGTCTAATTATTATGACTCTCTTTTTTTGTAAACAAAGAAAAGAAGACAGTACACAAAAACTTTAATAAAACTTTGTAATATATGCACACAGAAAAGTGTGTTCAATTTTAAGAGCTAAGGGACAATGTGTTCTATATTTCAAAAGATATGAGTCAAAACTTACTTTCTAAATTAATTATATAACAATGGATTACAATGAACATAGAAAACTAGTAAATCTTGAAGATGAAATCAGTAAGCCAGAAAAAAGTTTTTACAACAAAAACATGACTACATTAACCAAGAAAATGAAGTTTAGTACCACTTACAAGATATATACAAGCCTATTACAAAGACTATTTCAGATCAAGGAGATCTATTTAAAGATCAAGCAAATACCATTGAACAAAATCTAAGGGATCAAACAAATGAATTAGCTGAAATGAGAAAAAATCAAATCCAGTTACAAAATGCAATAGATTACTGGAAGCCATACAATCTACAACTGTTAGAAGATGAAAGTTCTTTTGGAGATGAGAGTTCTATACAGGATCAGGAACAAAGGCTCCACAAATTGAAACCAATTTTGATATAGATGTTCTAAGTAAATATAGCTTAACTTTACCAAAGGAGCTTAGAAC
Organism: Hofstenia miamia; assembly: GCA_900660155.1. Classification (NCBI taxonomy): domain Eukaryota; kingdom Metazoa; phylum Xenacoelomorpha; order Acoela; family Hofsteniidae; genus Hofstenia; species Hofstenia miamia. The sequence goes on along the minus strand of CABFPE010000058.1, from coordinate 1,385,766 downwards.
AACTAATAATACAGAAAAAGAAGATCTAATTGCACAAACAGATGAAATTATAAAAGATAATGGTTGAAAAAAGAATAATGATAAGTTAAAACTTGTAATAAGAGAATTTAAAGAAAAAACAAATTTAACAAATGATGAGCAAGTATATTATAATGAAATTATTAATCAACAAAATGAAATTGTTGATAAACATGATGAAAATAAGGCAAATTATGATGTCTTAGTAAGAGATAGAAAAGGAATTAAAGAAATATAAGTAATTTATAAATTCTGTGTTAAAAAATACTCAATTGGTTGACTGTAATGAATCTATTGATGGAAATATTCAAGGAAAATGACTCAAGACTAGAGATACTCTGCCTACAGTTAACAGAGTTACCCTTAAGAAAAAGAAGTCTTTTCCTCTTAATGTTTATGAGAACATGTTTGAAATTACATTTATAGATATGGATAAATTATGTGGAGAATATATTTTGGAAGCTTACTATATAGATCTAAATGTCAATCCTTATGGAAAACCAATTATTTCTGAACCAATTTTCAATCCTTTATAGATCAAAGAGATATAATTAAAAACAAGATAAATACACTGAAAATTCTAAGAGAGTACTTGGGAAAATTGTAAAGCTTGCTGGAGTTAGAGTAATTGTAAGAATCAAAAAGTTAAAAAGATAATTAAGGGTCAAAGTGTCTTCTACTACAATGATGCTTCACAATTAATTGATTGCTTGGAATTACTTATTTCTTCTAAAAATACTGGAAATGACAGTGCTCAAATATATAATGAAATTATTCAGTTAATTGAAAAATTAGTAAGATTAAAAGCTATTACTAAAGAAGAGGTTAAGAAATTTTTCACTAAATTACAACTTTAATTTTCTTAAGGAAAACCAAGGTTCTCTGTTGTGAAATTAATTTCACTCTTACTTAAGAGAAAGAACTTTTCTCGGAAAAAAGATTTTCTTTTTTCCTTATATAGTAGATATGACTGAAATTCCTTTATTTCTAAATTCAAATTATGAAAATGTTATAGGTAAACCTTTTGATTCACAGTAAAATTTGTAAATCCCTTAAGATTACACACACAACCACATTGCATTTGCTTAGATCAAATAAATATGTCATACTCTTGGTACAACATTTCTGAGGAGTATAAGAACAGCAAATTTGAATATTCCCACAATAGGGCTATTACATGGATAAAAGTTATATTTCCTGATGGTATTTATCAGTACAAAGATATATCAGCATATATAAATAATGAAATTGTAGCAAATGGTCATTGATCAAATGAAACTACAGATAAATATGTTGAAATTATTTTTAATGAAAATATGTATAAGGTATTGGTTTCATTAGAGGCTAAAATGTGTTTAACATTGTATAAAGAATTTGGTGATCTACTTGGTTTTAAGTTCTTAAATAAAAACCATCCAATGATCTTTAAAAAGACTACAATTTCAAATCATGTTCCTAATATTGCAAAAGGAATTGACAACATTTCAATTCATTGTACACTGATAAGTGATAATATATATAATGGAAATTCTAGTGACATAGTATTTACTTTCCTACAAACAATTAATACTTTTGTACATTTTAGGGGTAAATATGTTTTTAAAACTGCTGAGATTTTGTCTAACAACTTGACTTTATTTTCCTTACCAAAAAAAACATGGCCTCCAAAGATTTGCAGTAGTTTGTGAAAAATCAAAAGATATTTATGTTGAAATTAGTAAATTGGGTGTATTGTCTGTACACAATTTAGTAACAGAAGAAACATTTGTTTCCTTAAATAATATATATTTTGACACAACTGATCTATTTTCAAATGACATTGAATTAAATAGTAGTACTGATGGCAGTGATAATATTAAAGGAATGAAATTTGATACAGAATTTAAAAACACTTATAATTCTGATTTGCAACATTGTCAATATAAGGTAATTGGTAAGCACATATTCTTTAGAGAAATATGCCAAAGGAATAAGTGCAACTTGCAAAAGTATGCAAATATAATTATTATTAATCAGGAACTTGTGTACAGTTTAGATTATAATAAATTAATATTTACCCTAGGTACATCTAGTGGTATAATTGGTGTGATATTTTACATGAGAATGGTCCATTTTGGCTGTTTGCAAGTGATGCAGGGCGTATAAAATGGATTAGATTGCAAAATTTGACATATTTCCTTCCTAAGCTAAATTATTGAAATTAATTTTTTCTAATCATTTATATAGAAAATGAGCAAAAGAGTTCCAATTTTAAGTGAACCAATTATACTGAAAACAGTAAATGATACCAAGACAGGTGAAAATGAAAAAAATTATGGAGTGCAATCTACAGTTTGTTCTAATGAAACAGGGAAAATGAATTAACCAGTCCAAAGGAAGTAATTAAATACATAGTAGATAACTTTGAAATACAAAGATTTAATTATCCTACATTAAACTCTGTGATCCTCAAGGCTGGTTTAGATTATCAATGTCTTTATATGGTTACCTTTGAGAAAAACATTTCTATAAGTGATATTCTAGATAAATTCAAGCAGGAAATATGTTTGATTGGTCCTGGAGAAAGATGTTTAAAAAGCTTATTTGAATATGTATTTGGAAGTATCCAATGTTGTGATGTACATTCAATTCTCTATGACAGTTACAGGTGATTTTTCAATGGATATGGATTGAGTCACAGATATTGCTGCTATTAAAAATACTTGATATTTCTTAAAAAAGAGTCTCTTATTAAGACATGTTACAGAGTTTATGTTTTGATTAAAAAATATAATTTGAAACTACAGTTCAAATTTCATTAAAAAATGAACAATATGATGTGATGGGATCATAATGCAACCAGTAATCTTTTGAAAACAACAAAAATGTTAAATATCTCATTAAATATTGCATTAATCACTCTGAAACCCTTTTCAATTGCTTTTAAATAAAAAATTATGTATAGTAACTTATTTTCAAGTTAATAGGTTAAAGGGTTCTTATAGAAATTGATAATTTTCTATTTTTATATTGGATATGTATTATTATATGATGTTTAACAAATGTTATTCATTTAGAGGAGTGGTGAGATGAAGGGGGATGCTTTATCAAAATTTACGTGATGAATTATACAGTTTGATTGGGTGCTAGTGAACATTAAAAGGTTTGATTCACAAAGTTGGTGTAAAGATTTGAATTTCAACACTGAAAATTGCTGACAGAATACAATTTTTAAATTATTAACAAGTGTGTTAGAAGCACTGCTCCCACTATTTCTTTTGCATTTTAATTACTTTTTAATATATTAATCTAATTGCTTACTATTTTGGCTATAATAACACTAAAAATTTCCCTAAAAATTAAATATCATGCAAAATAACTACCAAAAAATGCTTAAAGTTAAACTCTTTAAATTTATACTTAAGGTGGTATCCTTTTAATATATGGTGTAATAGCTCCATGACAGCCCTAGCCATCATAGTAACATATTAGCTTCTGCAATATAAATTGTACTACACTACTGAATAATTCTCAAAATATATATATTTGAGTATGCTAGCATTTTGTACTGCATTTTCATTGCAACTTCCCATAAAACAAATTTTAAGCCTCTATTTTCATGT
>CABFPE010000058.1:1322872-1335932 GCA_900660155.1 Hofstenia miamia | reverse complement strand
TATCTGATGATTACTTGTCTCGTTTCCAATTTCACAAAAAAAGAAATATCACTATCTTTAGCATCTATCCAAAATTTCGGATAACCACTCAAACTCATTTGAGATATATGTTCTGCAATAGCGAAAGGCTACCAACTGCAGACTGAAGCAATGCATAAGATTCATTGGTTGAGTGCTTTGACTGTTTTCAAAACACTTACATGTATATACCAATAATCCCGGAATTTGCAACTGCTCAAATCCAACATTCAATCTCATCTAATATGAATTCTGAAAATCTCGACATTCAGGGTTACTAGGATTATAAAACCTATCTTATATGTATTTACTAAGGGAAGTCCAATTTCACTAAAATGGATCATCATACAAAGAATTAATTATACAATTATTTGATAATAGGGTCACCCTCTCTGAATGGGGCCCGGGCCCTCTCTAAAATAAGAATAGTTTATTAAAATAGTGCAAAAAATTACAAACTAAATTGCTTTGTACCCAATAAGGAGCATCAAATTTTTCTATTCAAATTCAACAGTATTGGCGGACCTCACCACCATGCACCTACTCCAAAATTACAAGAAAAATGTGTGTGTGTGTGTGACTTCTCAAAATCCAGTACAATTTTACGTAATTTTATAATTTCATAGGTTTTAGCAAGAATTTTGTATTTTTGGATGTTTAAGGTTTTGAATTTCATCAAAATATTCAACGAACTTTTTTTAATTTGATCAGTAGGCACACATTCATGCCTTTATGTGAAAATTTTGTACTTTACTAAATCATATGTCTTTAAAAATGCACAATAAGTTTGATCATTTGTAGTGCTAAGGCAAAGAAATATCTTAAAAATACAACATTCTATTAATAAAAACAATTTTGCTTGAATATTAAATAAAATAGTATCGATCTTATATTTGTATGAAATGTAATTGCTATTATATAATGCTATCATAGCTTCAAAAACAGACTTTGATGTTGAATCTGTTGCAACCGCTTCTTCGCCCAAAGGATGTGTATCACTTACTCTTCCCTTTGTTTTTCTTCAATACTGCTCCCCTTTAGGCAACAGCTAATTTTTTATTGACTGCCAGTTGATTTTTCCCAGTTATTGACTAAGATATGTATTCAATTCATTAATAGGTATACAAACATCACATTTGCCTGAATAATCTGATGTGGCAACCTGTCAACTATAATGAACAAAGAACAAACAAAGTCACATTGACATTGATAATGATAATAGTGCTCATCACTTGCTAATATACGCAGTGAAATACATTTCAGAGAACATAGACATGCACTTTTTTGTTTTTCATTAACACTATATGGGCCAAATGCGTTCCTCAGCGACATTAGAAAAACATTGATGTTATAAATACAATCAGAATGTTTTTTTCACATGTGGTTATTAAATGAACGGGACACAACCGTGGATATATAAGACGAGTGCAGTTATTCGTTTTGTTTCGTTCAAACTCTTGTCACGTGGTCTACTTCTCAGATGTAAACAAATGCACAAAAACCAGATGCAAAATAAATTGGTGCATATAGGGTTAACATTAAATAAATCTATTTTAAAGCATGTAATATATTTCTTCAGTGGAAATCATTATTTGAAATACATAATCTAATCAATTTTAGTGCAAATTTTCTTGAAAAATATTGGATGAATTCATAAAAATACATTATTATTGTAAAAGAGTCAAATTTTGTTAAAAAAATTGATACCATTTCACGCATTTAACCAATATCAATGTTATAGAGTTTGGTTAAAAACAATAGTTAATATTTAAAAAAATTATTTTATGTCTTGAGAAAGTTGCAAGAATTGTACATTTGCATTTTTGGAGTCAGTACATGGTGGTAAAATTCATGCATAATTTTGAATTTAATTATTAAAAATTCAATACTTTTAACTACCAGTAATACCCTACTCTGCACATAGCATTTTATCGTGCATTGCCACCTCCCCCCTAAAAATTATTTCTGTATCCGTCATTGCTTACAGTATAAAATGGTCATATGAATAATGTTTATTTAAAATTGATTGCGTAATTTATGCAAGTAAACCTAATTTCAAAATATGACTTTTGATACGACGAAAATATTTACCGACGGAAACAATGTTTTATCTTGTAAATACAATATTTCCGTTTAAAATGAAGTCCATTGATGAAAGATGTTTTTATAGTCTAAACACAATGTTTACACTATGCGTGCGTAATTTACAAAATTCTTTTGAATATGTAATGAATGGAGCGGTTAAGAAAGTATGTATTGACATAGGAAGTTTCAGTCTCATCCAAGAAGCAGAACGACAGGTAGAAGTAGATGGCAATGATGATGCCTTAATATGAAATGTGACATCAACCTTTCAACAGAACATGTCGATGTATTCAACAGTACTTACTAATCAATCAAGTGCAAACAATTTACTATTGAGCTCTAAATTTGTTAAAATGTAGAATATATATACATATCTATAGATATATAGATATATATATAATGAAAATTTTAATAGAGATTACTTTTGATACTTACTGTACCATCGTAGTCAAAAATAAAAATTATTTGGTGGTAAAATATAAATTTACAAATCATTATTTAATTAAATTAAACTAAAATAAGTGAAGAGTTTGATGACATTTTGTATTTAAATTAGGTTTCTCTTCCTTAATTTAAATTGATTCTGCGAGCTTGGTGCATTTGTGTTTTATTAAAATATTAAAGTCAGCTGTTGATGCTTTGTGTATTTTTGAGTGCATATAAATTTCGGATTGTAAGTGTCCATAGAGATGTTCTTGAATTCGTGTCTTCAAATGTCTTTTGGTTTCACCAATGTAGAAGCTGTCACACTTTTGACTATTACATTTATAAACAATTGATGAAACCAAAGGTTTTTGAATTGGATCTTTGTTGCGAATTAAATTTGATGTTTTTTTCCGAATTTAAAATTGGTATAATTCTTGATTTCTTTAGTTTTCTATTTAATTAAATTTTCTATACCATTTGACCCCTTTCCTCAAAGTTGTAACATAAGAAGCCATTTGGTCAGATACATCTATACCCACTTTTCCTTTGTTGTAGGCAAGTACTATCTCTGGTTTCTGAATAACTTTTGTCCTTCGTCTTTTTCTTTGGGGCTCCCCTGTAGCCTCTTCCGCCTCCTCTTCTGTCTGCCCACCTGCCTGTTCTTGCTCTTCTGATTGTTCCATTGGTTGCTCTTCGGTTTGCTCTCTCAGCTGCTCTTCGGCTTGCTCTCTTGGCTGCTCTTCNTTTGATGACATTTAGTATTTAAATTAGGTTTCTCTTCCTTAATATAAATTGATTCTGCGATCTTGGTGCATTTGTGTTTCATTAAAATATTAAAGTCAGATGTTGATGCTTTATGTATTTTTGAGTGCATATAAATTTCGGATTGTAAGTGTCCATAGAGATGTTCTTGAATTCGTGTCTTCAAATGCCTTTTGGTTTCACCAATGTAGAAGCTGTCACACTTCTGACAATTATATTTATAAACAATTGATGAAACTAAAGGTTTTTGAATTAGATCTTTGTTACGAATTAAATTTGATGTTTTTTCCGAATTTAAAATTGGTATAATTCTTGATTTCCTCAGTTTTCTATTTAAATTATATATAGATTTCTTAAGACGTGATTCGTAAGGTTTAATAAAAGGTAGTTTCCAAAATATATTATCTTTGTGTTCTTGCGAATTGTATTTTAATGAAGAGGATGTTAGAGCTTCTTTTGATGTTTTTTGCAATAATTTTTCAGGATACCCATTAGATCTTAGATTTTCAAATATTTTGTCAAAAGCCTTTATAAGTACATTGTAGTTAGATGATAGTAAAACAGCTCTTCTAAATAAGTTTTTTGGAATTGAATATTTATATTTATTATCACAGTATGATTGAAATGGTATATATAATCCGGTGTTAGTAGGTTTTCTAAAAGCAGATATTTCAAATCCTATTGATGTTTTCTTCAATGTTGCATCTGAAAAATTTATTGAATCTTCTTTTTCATATTCACAACTAAATTGAATTTTACTTAGTTGCGAATTAATAGAATCAATTTGCACTTAACGGGTTCTTGCACTACATGCTTCAATTGTAAAAGCCCTGGTTAATTCAGTTTGCATGCAAAAAAATGCTAAACTTATACTTTAAATCGTGATCTAAAAATGAAATAAATTTTTCAGCTCACACACATTTTTGTATCAAATTATATAACATTTTTATAACATATTGACCAACGAAGAAAGCAATTGATTTAACTTATACTCCTTCTAATTATTATCAAAGACTTTCTCTTACAGGAAAACAAAAACATACACTCAAGGTCAGCCAGTATTGCGTAATCAGGGCAGCCATTTTATAAGTTTGAATAAAATGACATTTCTAAAAATCAATGAATAAATTAGAAGTAAAGATAATGAATGATATGTATTTGTTTCAAGAATTAAATACATAACATAATGACAATAAAAAATTTCGCAAAGCACAACAGCACTTACTCGATCCCAAGGGGTTGCAGTTTTTTTAGCTCGGGTCCAACATCAATGCCTCTAGTAATTTAGACCACTTTTTTATATGGTATATACTCATATTTAGTAATGATGGTCTTACTGTATTCAAAGTATAGCACCACGTGAAAATTTCACATTTTTCTTACTTTAAGTTTGAACTCTGACCCCTTCCCGATGGAAGTATGCCACTGATTTTTACCACAGACCTTTTAAAACCTCTCTTTTTAAGATAAACAATTTTGTTGCCAATGTCTTATTGCTACTTTGGGTCCAGGGGTGACAAATCAATAAAAACTTTTTTATCCTTCTACTGAGCATTAAAAACCGGCGTAACTTGGCCTATAATAAAGTATAGTTTATTGCCGAAGTATTGTTGCAAAAAACATATTCCTTTTGTGACTGTTATTCAAACGTAATACAGATTATATTCTGATTGCATCAATCTGAACATTTTAAGTATACATGTAGGTAATGTGAAAGGCGCAAGGCAAATCAGAATGCCTTCATATGGAAATCGAGGTATTGTGCAACATTTATCACACGTCTTAGAAGAACTTAATTTAGCTAAGTATTTAGAGGTAATGTAAATGATAAAAAGCTGACAACTGGCAAAGATAAGAAGAGTCTGTAGGAGCTACTTTTAGATAACAATTGACGAACGGTCTCTGATTCTTAATCTTTTTAGTTTTGAAATACACTGAATGGCATTTACTTATCCAGTTGATGAATTGATATCTTGAATTTATCAATCAACATAAATACTTGCCCAATATACTAGTTAAATATTAAAATTCATCTACTTTTTAATAAATATTGGACTTGAATAATTGAGATATAAGTTTACATACTTCAGATGAGTAAATCAATTTACAATAAAAAACTAGCATAAAACAGTGATCTATATCCTGTATGCACTCAACAATTTATACCTTTTTACTAGCACAGCATCGATACCAGCTTTGGATGCAATCAAAAGTGAAATTTTAATGACAGTCTAGACTCGCGATGACTTAAGTAATTTTATAACAACTGAAGGGTGTGAAATAGGAAAACAAACGCTTATCTATTTAAGAAGAGTCTGTAGGAGCTACTTTTAGATAACAATTGACGAACGGTCTCTGATTCTTAATCTTTTTAGTTTTGAAATACACTGAATGGCATTTACTTATCCAGTTGATGAATTGATATCTTGAATTTATCAATCAACATAAATACTTGCCCAATATACTAGTTAAATATTAAAATTCATCTACTTTTTAATAAATATTGGACTTGAATAATTGAGATATAAGTTTACATACTTCAGATGAGTAAATCAATTTACAATAAAAAACTAGCATAAAACAGTGATCTATATCCTGTATGCACTCAACAATTTATACCTTTTTACTAGCACAGCATCGATACCAGCTTTGGATGCAATCAAAAGTGAAATTTTAATGACAGTCTAGACTCGCGATGACTTAAGTAATTTTATAACAACTGAAGGGTGTGAAATAGGAAAACAAACGCTTATCTATTTCAGATGAATATGTAAATTCATCTGAATATAGTGTAAATAATGCATAGGGTTACCACTAGAGTGATTATTCTTTGGCATATGCATTTACTCCTTTCACTACAAAAATTGATCAAAAAGCTATGAAATATAAAATGTATCTAGTGATAAATTTTTAACTACTTAAATCAAACTGAGTATGTACTGCTTAAAGCATGTTATAAGACATCGCTTAAAAAATATGATGCTTAAAGTTTTCAGCATTGATATAACATTTTGAAACCGCACAAAAGTCCATTCATCTATTGAATTAGAATATTGTTTAACTATGATGGCTGGATTGCTTGGAGTGTTTCCGTAAAATTTTGCAGTTATTCTTTATATGTTACCTATTCATTCTCTTATTTTGATTTGAATTCAAATTTCGATTAGCATTTTCACAAAAAATATTGAAACCTCCTAATTTATTAGTTAATTTTAAATTTTTCTTTATTTCACATAATATTGTAAGTATTTGTAAAATTCGTGTTTTTCATGTCCCAATAAACATTGAAAAGCGTTTTTCACTAAAAAAACTTTGAATTTTTTAATTTTACCCGTCTAGTTATTACTTTGCATTTCACGAGCAACACTACCAATATAGATATAACGCATTACATCAAAGAAAGTATTGAATGAGTCTAAACTAAACAAGTAGAGTTCAACTTTCTCATTCTGGCAAATTATTCAGCAGATGCATTTTTGTGGCTAACCACCTCATACATTTAGGATTTTTTTTTCTCATGTTTGTAGCGTAAGCGGTCTGATTTAAGAGTTTCACCCATCCATGGTAAAATATTTTATTTCATATTTGACTTTCTGTAAAATAAGCACAATCGGGCAATTAGTTGTCTTTAGGCCACGTGTGTTGTTGCAGTGAAATTTTAGTGTATTCAGTATTTGATTATCACGCAATATTTTCTTATGTAGGTATTTCATATTTTCGTGAAGGCCTTTCATTGTGCATTTTGCTTAATCCATATCAAGAAAGAAAACATTTATATTCAATTTTGTCAATTGGAATGCGTTACAAGAAATTGTAGGATAAATCTAGCACTGCGCTTAATCTATTTTCTTACCAATTTTTCAAAGATCAGAGACCAATACTGAATACAGGAGTACAACGTATCTGAGCAGGCAGGTATTTAAAACCGTTTTACAGGAACATAAATCAATTTAGTTTTACAAGCATTTCGTGTATTATAAAATTTCGAGTAAATATATGTTTACAGTATTATAGGTTAAATACTTGTGTATTTTATTGTGTATCGTGTATTGGGAGCAACAACCTGCCTTAGACTTGATTGAAATATGTATATATTTAGTAAATCCTAAAAACACAAGAGTTTTTAAAAAATATTTCGTATTTGTAAAATGCACACTGGCAAGTTCTATGCAACATAACGTTAGAGATGCATAATGAGTCAAACTTTTAATAATAGTAATAATAATAATAATAATAATAATATATTTTTTAAAATCCTCTGTATATAAAATCACTATACAAATAAAGTGTTAAGCACTTCTTAATATTTTAAAAAATTGATTTTTCTGTTTCAATGTATAAGCTTGGTTGTTGGAATTGATTGAGTTCTTTGGTAATTTAATTAGTTGATTTTTCTTGGTTTCAAATACATTTTTACATTTATTTTAAATAGTTTAATTAATTTTTGTCTTAAAATTCATTCCATAAGTCAATACAAAAAATTAGTAAACGAGTTTTTCATCATATTTTTCTTAAATTTGAGTTTTATAAAAGAATTTGTTCTTCAATGTATTTTAGCTGATATTTTGTGTATTGCCTTCAATTAGAAAAATACTTCTAGAGACTTAGTTTTTGTAAATATTATAATGAAAATAAGTAGTTATCCAAATTCGATTGTATTACATAACCAAGATGTGCATAATGCATATATAATACTAGGTTAATATTTATGCAATGCATTTAGACTAACTGATTATGTGCATAACGACTTGGCTTACAAGTTCTTGAGTTGCTTCAGTAGATTTTTAACAGGATGTGCTTTGGGTGTATGTTCTTGTACGTACTATCCACTTACTATTCAACTATTGGGAACACTAGGAACAAAATCAGTAACTCTTGTGTTTTCTTTTTTTTATGTTGGACTTTCAATTGGGCCCTTTTTCGGACTGAAATTGGAATCAATGGTATCTTATAAGTTTGTATTTATTTTGGTTTTCGCCATGGAAGCAATTCTAATTGCTTTCCTTTGCATTTTTCGGCAATTTCTTCCAAAACAGGAAAGCAATGAAGCTTCAAAATCCGAAAAATGTATAACAAGTGGTAACCCCACTCCTAAGCTTTGGATTAAGATGATGTCTTCACCTGGATTTTACATACTTCTTGGAATTCCACTTATTTTGAATGCGAACATTGCATATGTTGAAGGAACGCTTGCTGATACAATGAAAAGCACTTGGAATAGTTCCGAACGTGAAGTTGAAATTACTTATATTGTTGCAGGTTCGGTTCTCGTTCCCTCAAGTTTGTGTGCGTCAGCTCTTTTCATGAAAGGATTTGCATTTCAGGTAATTACATTATGCATATTTCAGTATTCCTCGACAATGATTGCTCTTTATATAATTTCTACAACAACTTGGATTGCAAAGTATCCAGCAATTGTATTCATAATATTCTTCATAAATGTACCAAGAAGTGCAGCTAGCTCACTTACTTATGCAGTTGCAGATATGTATTGCACAGAAGTATTTAACAATTACAGTCTACGTTCTGTTCGTGCACTTGTTGCACCTCTATTTTCAATAGCAAATACAGTTGGTGTGGTGGTTGGATACCTGGTATTCGTTGGTGTTTTTCGTGAATATATTGGCTATACCTGGGGGTTATTGGGTTTAATTATAATTGGACAATCACATGCATTACTTGTTGCTGGACTATTGCTTAAAAACAAATTTATTTTCTCAAGACATTTTGTAAAAGATTTTTAGTCTAACACATTAAAAGAACATATGAAGATATTAACCATCAGTATTTAATCAGTATTATAGTGTGCAGATGAGTAACCACTGCTTCTTGATCTCTAATGGTTTGATCCATAACTTCATTTGGAAATCATTAACTGAATTTATATTTCAATGCATTGTTTAATACGCCTGCGACACTCTCACAGCAATTTAAATATATTTTTACTAGAATTCATGCTTTTAATGCCGCTGTCATTTTAGCTATGCGTAATACTTGTAAAAACTACTGATGTATGTAGCCATAATTTTCAAATGAGGATACTCAAAGAAATCACATAACCTTAATTCATGATCCTTTGAAATCCCTTTACAAGACTACACTCTTCCAGAATATTTGATTATAATTTCATTCCAGGCCACTAGCTGTTGATAAAAATATTTTTAATAAATAGCATTGAAGAGCATAAAGAAAATAAAATAGTAACTGATAAGTGCAAGTAGTATATTACTGCACACAGGGCCGGCCGTAGCGCACGCGGGGCCCAGGGCAAAATATGACCAATAAGTAAACTGAAAAATTAATGATAACAACGTTCCTGTTATAATTATTTTGGTTTCGCCTCCTTATTTAGTTTTTGCAAAACTGCATATATCTACTTACATATGCTATTTGTTGGGAAATTATATAGCTTGCAAAATATATATAATTATATCATTTTTGCTCGATAATATAATTATATATAATTGTATATAATTTCATCCCAACACTTGAAGATATCAGTTCTAAATCAAAAAAGGAATTTCAGGAAGTTTATACATTGCAATCTGAGGATATTACAAACATATAAAGCATTTTAAAGAGATTTATAGTTTTTAGACATCATTTAGTATCTTAATAAAACCTTAAGCAACTTTAAAAAAATAAAGGTTTAGAGAGCAATATTAAACTTTAAAGTATCTTAGTATGTGCTTAATAAAGTTCTATATATTGAAGCAACTGCAAAAATGTGTTATTCATAAAAAGAAAAGATATATGAATAGATAGAGCAAATAGCCATATTGTATTTTTCGAAGGTTATATTTATCAAGAAATTTTCTTTGTATTTTGGAAACTAATTGAATTAAAACATATTTGTTATTTAGGACATATTTATATAAATATTTTCCTTGCTTTTTTTACTAAAATATTCTATTAAATTTCATGCTATATCACTCTCAATTGATAGCAGTTACAAACCAATTAATTATTCTCTCTATATGGTGGATCACAAATATTTTTTAATTATAACGTTAAAATCGAAAAGAGACTTATTTGTGGTAAATCATAGTGCATAAATGTATGCAACCTAATGTTCAAATGCAAATAGCAATATAATTGTTGAATTCATATTGTGGAAGATTTAATTCTTTTCTTCTTAAATTTACTAATAAGTGTTCTTTGTTAATTGTTTAGAGCGGGGTCCCCAAAAGCAAGGGGTCCATCCTTGCCCCCCCCTTAAAGCCGGTACTGACTGCACAGGTTCATTGTAGATTTGCATACCTTCAGATAACATACGTAGAAACAGTAGTTATACGGAAAATACAGTTAGATATATTTATTGAATTATAATTACAATGGGAAAATAAACTGACTAAAGAAGCAGTAGAGTTCTACTGACGACGCATGTTAGTGTTGGAGGCAGACCATATTTTATTACTACAGTAGGCTCCTATTTCACTTACTTTCACATGATCTGTCAATTGCCCACAAACAAATCCTTTGCTCAACAAATAAAATTTCAAGTAGAATTCGACCCATTACACGAAATATTTCTTGCTACGAAATATTTCTGTCGTGCAATGGCGTACGAAAATTGATTTCGCGTGCTATCTTAATACATTGCATAAAAAACATTTTTAGCTATTGCTCTAAATTGGGATGCATTTTTATTCTGTCACGAAATCTTTCTGCATTGTGAAGCAATACGCATTGCATTTTTTTTAATCTTTGCTAGATTTTGGGGCAATTTAAATTTTATTCGCCCATATATTCCATGCATTTCAATCAAATATATGTGCGATAAAATGCAAATTGCCCCAAAATCGAAGAAACATTTTCTTTGAAAAAGAGCAGCACTACAATGCGTAAATCACTAGAATTTCTTATACAAACATTAATGACCCATTTATATTGAATTACAAGTTTTTTAATTAGTGCTTCACGTATGTTTAAAAATATAATCCTACTATAATTAAAATGGCAAAAATTACCAAAGAATATAGAAATGGTATAATAGCATTTTCAGATAGTCGGTTTAACCTAAAACTGCCTAGCGTCCGTTTTAAAGGACAAGCCGATTTTCCACATGTAGAATTTTCTCCGAGCCAATTTCTAAATTTGAAAATCTTGGGGCATTGGTAGGTCTATTGGGGAGCATACATTAATGCAATGTTGAAAATCTATTAAAGCTTATTGCTGTGGCAGAGATTGTTGAATAGATTAACAAGTTTTCTTAGAAATTTTCGAATTTTTGAACAAATATTTAAATTCTCTCCATACCTAGTGTTAATGTATTTAGATGGTTTTGAGCCCCTGGAGGCAACAACGAACTTTGACAGTTTCTTGATATGTGCGAAGGTATTCCAAACCCATTGAGGCGTGCCATGTGCAAAGTTAGAGGTCACGGGGCTGAAGAAGACTCTCCTCTATCATGGGGAGCTTTCAGATTGAGCACACCATTGATAGCTTTGAGTTATAAGCATTTAAAATTTTTTTATAGGATTATGAAAATTTTTTAAAAATCCCCAGGCTGTTTAGGGTTAAAACATCGTTATAGTTTTTATACCAATATCAATTTTCTTTTGTAATGAGTTAACATGTTTTTTAGATAGCAATTATGAGTCAAATGTGACCCCTAGATATTTAAAAAATGGAATTTCGGGAGTTTTGGCTGGCATGTTACTTAGAAAAGAACAGGTTGATGCCAGAGGAGCAGAAGGGATGTAGCACAAAGCCGAGAGGATGTAAAGGTCAGTTGTTAATAGACCAGGCAGTAGTGGAGAATTGTAGAAGAAGGAAGACAAACTTAGCAATGGGATGGATAGACTACAGGAAGGCATATGACAGTATATCACTTAAGTGGGTATTGAGGACGCTAGAAACGAATGGAGTTTTCCGGAAATGGGTTGAGTTTTTAGAGGGAGATAGAAAAGTGGCAGACTGAGATAGATGGGCACAGGTTGAGGTTTAGGCGAGGCATATTTCAGGGAGACAGCTTAGCGCCACTACTATTTGTAGTTAGCTTAATCCCGATCAAAAAAAAGTTAAAGGAAACAGGTATAGGGTATAAGTTGGAGAAGAATGGTAGAGCAGTGAGTCACCTATGGTACATGGACGACCTGAAGATGTATGCTAGTTCAAGGAAGATGTTGCAGAAGCAAGTGAAGACATTGGAGAATCCAAGCAGAGATTCAGGGTTAGAATTTGGATTAGGAAACAGTGACTAGAAGTAAGTGTATGGATGGGGATGGTTTAAGGACGAGCAGCGGGGATAAGATTATGGAAGTCAAAGAGGGGTACAAGTACTTAGGAGTAATAGAGAGAGACAGAACACATCAAGAGGAAATGAAGATGAGGCCAAGAAAAAATACAAGAAGAGAGTAAGGAAGGTACTACAGAAGTCAGCATTGAATGGGCAAAATAGTATAAAAGCAATTAATACATGGGCGATACCAGTGTTGAAATATTCGGCAGGAATAGTTAGGTGGAGCAAGAATTAACTTAGGGAGCTAGACGGAGACAAGGAAGATACTTGCAGCAGAAAGAGCTTTCAACTTAAATGGAGATGTAGATAGGTTGTACATGGCAAGGCATAAAGGAGGGAAATGACTGCTAAGTGTGGAGGAAACTGTAGAAGCAGAAACACTAGGGCTAAAGGAATACATATAAGCACAACCTAGAGGGTCACTACTGGAGGTCACTAAGGAGTTAAGGAAGATAAGAACTGAGAGTGAAGGAAAGACACCATACCAGAGTAGGATGGAATTAGAGAGACAAACAAGATATAGGC
>CABFPE010000058.1:1284581-1295271 GCA_900660155.1 Hofstenia miamia | reverse complement strand
TTTACTTTTTCAAGCCTGCAATGAAATTGCAAACTAATTTTAATGTGATGTAGTATTATGATTACTACACTTTATTGCTAACAAATAGTTGTGAAATGGTATCACATATGTTGTAGTGAGCTATGGGAATTTATTGGTTTGAATCCAATCTGTTGAATGATTTTACTTCAGGGGATATTTGCTGTAGTTTGGTAAATTATTGTACAATGAATTAATATGTATTTACAAAAAAAATGTTATGCAGAATATGCTAGATTTGTTTGATGGTATCAATAATCACAAAACATAGGGTTCTGAAATGTGTCAGTTGGCATATTTGAATAGAAATTGACACATTATATAGAACTTTGCCAATTATGAATTCATGATACAAATAAAAAACTTTATTAGAATGGCAAGCAGCATTGCTCTAATTAAACTCACCAAGCAAAAACAAAATTTGCATTTTAAATATTGGATAATGAATGTTATAAGCAAATCTGCAGATTTCTGGTCCTTCTCTTTCTAAGAGTATTAGCTATTTAAATGCAGGGGTTTCATGAGGCTAACCTCACTCATTTTTCCCAGGCAATGATGAAAATGTTAGTTTTACAAGTTTTCCAAGCTATAATTTTGATAAGCAAGCCCTACTTTATTTATAAATAATCCAACATATAAATCACTTAAAACATGGTTATTTATGTAACACTATAAATAAGTGTGGTAATTAATCTATACTTGCAAAGAACACTTCTAATAAAGATTCACAATTTTCTCACATGACAATGCAAAAAATATCTTTATATAGCAATATAATGCCTTGTCCTTTGGTATTTATAGGGTTAGCTAAAGCAGGTCTAGTGTTTTCACTTCCAATTAAATCCTGATAAATTGCTTAGAAGAATTACAATATTTATGTCATTTTAATTATAATTTTATTAGACAACTATTTAGTGAAATGTCTAGTTAGTGAAACATCTGGTTAGCAAAATGCCTGGTTAGTGAAATATCTAGTTAGTGAAATGTCTGTACCCCATGAGTGGGAGTAAGCTCTCTCATGACAACCCTGCATTAAAAGCAGTTAATACTTGAGTATATTACTCAAAGAGTTATTATGAATCTGTTAAAATCATAATAATGCATCACATTGGTTTGCTATTTCAAATACAATACAGAAATTTTTATCATCCAGTGTTAAAAAATCACTAATGTTTCTGATTTTTATTTGATACTGGTATACCTGCAGGTATATTATTCCAAATTTTTGTTTACAAAGATACAGGAGCCTTTCAAAAAGCAGATCCAACAGGATTTAAACCTGTAATTTCTGTATTAGAAACAGCTGTGTTGTCTTACACTACCAATCTGTAAAATACTTTATAGAAATAGATAAGCTACCAGAAATTAGTCTGAAGTAAATATCACACAAAACAAATTAGCATTTATACACAGCACAAGGCATGCAAATGCAATTCTTTAATCATCAGGTTATATCTAAGCAGCATTGGGGTAAAATATATGTATATAATATGTAAAAAGTCAATGCTTATAATTATATCACATATTTACGTTTATTTACTTGTAATTCCATATTGCAGCAATCTTAAGTACATAAAAAAACTAATCAAAATAAAGTTTAAACAAATATATATATATTTAATATTTTGTGACATCAGACTTGGGGGAAATGAGTTTGGGGGAGGTGAGACAGAATCATCAATACATGTAGAATTTTGTAAATTTACAGAAGAGTTTGAGAAACTCAATGAATGTGCAAAATTTGATGCCTAAGTATGCCCTTGTAAGAGATAGGTGTGATTTTCTCCAATAGCATCTAATATCTGTTGTAGAGGGTTCAACACTTCAGCAATACAACCACATATTAAATGCAACTGCTGTAGCATCATCCAAATTAATTAAGCTGCTAATATTAATTTGAAAAGAGAATAAGATCAAAGACAAATTATGATTAAAAAACATTCTAAAATTATATGATCAGTTTAGATTAATTTGTGTTATGCAACCAAGTAAGAACAAGTGTCAATTATGAGAGATTAGTATCTGTTGATAATAATACTTTTGTAAAAACCAAGGGGGCAAAGTCACTTCCAATATTTTTAGCCACCATCTTTGCAGACAAATAGTTCAAATTTGAAATTGACAGGTACTTTTACAAAAATACTATAAATAGATTGAACTCACTGTAAGCAATTGATAAAGAAATTCATTCAGAATTCTTACATTGTTTTCTTAATATGGTTTGATTATTTAATAGAAGGTCAAGCTAACAAATTGTGTTTAGTAGTGGTCTGGATCTATCACAAGATTGATTCTAGAGTCTTTGTGCCAGATCATGAAAGTTCATTTATGTTAGGTATAGGGGTTTTTCTCTCATTTAGTTGACTATCAATCACTTGCTACATGTATTAACCATAATAGATTTGAGATACAGTTGGATGACCAAAACCTAGGAATNAGAATTACAATATTTATGTCATTTTAATTATAATTTTATTAGACAACTATTTAGTGAAATGTCTAGTTAGTGAAACATCTGGTTAGCAAAATGCCTGGTTAGTGAAATATCTAGTTAGTGAAATGTCTGTACCCCATGAGTGGGAGTAAGCTCTCTCATGACAACCCTGCATTAAAAGCAGTTAATACTTGAGTATATTACTCAAAGAGTTATTATGAATCTGNTTAGTTGACTATCAATCACTTGCTACATGTATTAACCATAATAGATTTGAGATACAGTTGGATGACCAAAACCTAGGAATTATATCTATACTATTTTAGATCCAAATTATTGACTATAATGTGACCAAACATGTAGTAATTATTAAATGTAAGTTAGGAAGCTGCTTGTAATTAAACTCATTAGTAAAGCCAATATATTTCAGTAATGGCTACATGTAATATTGATAGAGCAGCTAGTAACAAGTCTGTTTGCAATAACACACAACACTTCTATAAAAAGAGACTAATTTGAATTGTTTCTTGTCTTGAGTATACACCAAGCTAGGATAGGGTAAACATAAATTACATCACTGAGCTGAGAAGTGGAACTCAACCAAATGGATCCTTGGTGAAGAAGTGAAACTGGATGTGGAGATCAGCTTTGGGCAGATACCCACTATCAATCATTGGAGGAAATGCTGTGTAGCTTCATTACCTAAATAGTGAATGATTAAATCTTGTTAGTTTACATTAACAGAAATACATAAAAGCTAAAGCAGTATCTAGTTAGTAAATGACTACCTGCAAATCTACAACCAATGTTATATAGTAATAAAGGACAAACAGTAATAATGCCTGGTAGAGGATGGTACACTACATGTTTACAACCCCCTGTTTGGCCAAAACACTCCTTATACATTGCAGACAATACCTCCAAAATTTTTTCACCTACTTTAATAATGCATTAATTTCAGGAGGAGCTGACCTTGTGTTCAGGAGTAATTGAACATTGGACTGTACAGCAATCTTGAATTCACTGCAACTATACAAAACCAATTGCCTCTTCTCTGTAATTTGGGCACATTGAATGGGATAATTTAATGTTTGCAACCCCCTGGTTAGTTATAAATCACAGATTTTGAAAAGAAGGATGTCAACATTAAGTCTGTTATCATCAGCAATTTATTGATGTTGCTTTTATCATAACTATATTAAAAGTATTGTGAAACTTCATTAAAGCTTAATTTAGAGCAGTTATTTAAGATTAGCATACTTATAAATTATATAAATGTTTTGAATCTATAAATGGATATTAATGCTTAATGAAAATGTTTTCCAAGAAATTTCTGCATATTCTATATTAGAGGTTAGAAAAGACGTCAAACTAATCAATGTAGGTAATGGGATGCAAACAAAAGTAGTAATATTAAAAAATATATGCAATTTTAAGAACTGACAACCATTTTTTGAAAATTTTCAATTTGAATTATATAAAAATTAGCTATTTTGAAACACTTCAGAATTTCATTGAAATCCCCCATTCTCCAAACACTTAAAATTTATTTAGAAGCTACTTTATGACAACAGATTGTAAGAAAGCACATTAATTTCAAATGGAATAATTAAAAGTTGAATAGAAAAATATTCTTAGCTAGATTGAAATAGTCATATCAAGGATATCACATTATGGGCAAAGTATTTTAGAAATTAAGTAAAATGTTCCATGTTAATATACTTATTTAGAAGCAATGAAACACTAGATATCAATTCACTGAATAAAGGAAGAAAATGTACAATTAAAGGAATACCAGGGTTTACAGAGCCTTACAACTTTATAATTTTCATAGAATGTTGCACTCAGCTTATTGCATATGAATATTGGTGGGGCAGAATTTTTTAAATGGAAATGTGATTGTGAAAATTTATTTAGTTGATATGACAATGATTATATTGTACATCAAATAATAATAAATAATATATTTGTAAGACAATGCTGTCTATGTTAACAAGTCCTTAACTTAAAAAAGAATAAAATTAAACTTTGCAGTCTTAAAGTTATACTTGATGGTTGTTCTAAGTAGATTTTGTGGACATAATCAAAATGTTAGTAAAATGTACTTGGCTGGGATGCTATTTATTTCAATAAATATAGAGGCCTAACAAAAAGGAATAACTTCAATAATCACAAACACTCAAATGAAAATTTTTCAAAAGTGTGAAATTAACTGTTTCAAGAAGGGAAAAAGACATCATCAACCATCATTTGCACTAATGAAGTTACTCACAGCTCTGGTAATATTGTGGTAATCTATTCTTCCTTATATACATTCAAAAATGCACTAATTGCTCAATCTCTCCTGTTTTATTGTCATTTACAAATATGATAGTTAGGAGAATGAGATTTCACAAGTTGCTGTTCACTCCAGACACAGTGAATAAAGTGCTGTAGTCTGCAAACATTTGGTACCATTTATTCTGATTGGATATTTTCCAATAACTATGAAGATTAAAGAAGCATTATGGTTATCTGTTTCAAATGAGGAGGCAATGGCTTATGTGAAAATTATTTGTCCAATATTGATTGTGGAGATCACCTTCAACATAATTATTTGTTATACATTGCCACCATCACAACAATCAGCTCTACTGGTTGCACTAACTTAAATTTAATCTGAAATGGCTCCATGACTCTAAAATAATTAACAGCTATCACAAGCAAAGTACTTCCATTTAGATTTCACTAAGAAACAGAAGATAGTGCCTGCATTTTCATTGATAACACTAAGATACCATGTCCAAACAGCTAAGTTGGTACTACATAAAATTCTCCCAGTCTAACACTTTCTAACTGAATACATCTCACTCTGATCTTAGCTCACCATTTAAATTAGCATATAATTTGCATACATTTGTGAAAGCCAACAGACATAATTTAACCATAGTAAAATTATTTAGTCATTAAGATGATAGTTCATTTTGAAGCAGATCCTTTAACACTTGTTCATATTAATCCTTAAGAAAATCTATTCAAATGTAGTCTAATTGGGTTATATCTAAAGGTGCTCTTCAACAACTTGCTTTCCCACTCTTATTGTCACATAGTTGATATTCATGTGATAATATTTTACCATTATTTCCAATTACTTTCACTCTTCATTATATATATGAACATGAGTATCAGGGGTGACAATGGAAACAATTCTTACTCATGTCATAGCTATTAACACAGCATTTTTAAATCTTATTACTGTGATTGAGGTCACAATTACTATGAATTTGTTTATTAATTAAGAGCATTTGATTTGATTTGTTCATTACAATTGTGAATGTTATTCCACATTTTACTTAACAAATATCAGAAAACAGAATAGCCCTTCTGGCTTGAGAGCATATTTGTGCTGCACTCATTCCCCTCAATTGTTTATATCCATTGTTTTAATTCCTAATCAGTCCCAATATCCTTCAAAAAATCTCCTAATATTACATCATATGGGAGATTGTTTTTGGTGAGGTCAATTACAACTAGAGTTACTGATATCTCTAAAGCATTAATCTTCTATCAAATGTCTACTCTATTATATATTATCATGATTTATTCACCAGAGGTATCTATCAAATGTATACAAGCAGCCCTGATCTGTTCCTTATTGATAAGAATATTTTGGCAAAATTCATCTTGAAAAAAAATCATTCAATTTATATCAACATGTAATACATTTTTCATAAGTGCTTTTAAACAACTAAATCTTATTTGCAAGTTTTTCCAGTTTTTGCTTCTTAAAAATATTGCCATCAAACATATCCAGTAGCTCTATATGGAAAATCTTTGTCTTCAGAATAAAAACATTTCATGTTTTCTTTTAACTGTAGTACACTCACTCTTAAAGTACTTCTTTTAGCCATAATGATATCAATGCACCTTATCTAAATCAACAAATTCCAGCTTGGCACAGGCATCTCTGTTATTACAATTTTATCAGTCTTCTCAGGTTTAGTAGGGTTATAGTTTCTAGTTTACCCATGATCACATCTGAGTGAATAGAGCATCCTTCATGAAGGACCAATAGCCTTCTTAATCAGTGTTGCAAAATCATCTTCATGATTATATTTTATTTGAAGATCATTTTGTACACAATTTGGAAACCCATTGTAGATATATAAATAAAATTATGTCTGGAATATTTGCTAAGCTGAACCAGCTTTTCAACTTGGGTTATGTAGGTTCAAACATCATTACCTTTTAAAATAAAATTTCACATTGTAATGTTTTATACTGTTGTTTAATATGCAGTCCTCTACAGCCCCATTTAAAATATCAAATCAATGTATTGACTATATAAAATACTGTGAAAACACAAATTACAGGTCACAGCATTTTCCTGGATGAGATTGTGTTGCTTAACTGTCAACACAATTAGTAAAGATCAATCATTAAAAGACAAATTACATTTACAAAAGCACAGCTTATATGATACAAATAGAACAGTTTCATCACCACCTAACTTCCCTCTTAAATATTACAAATCAACATGAGGGAGAATTGATTTTTCAGAATTACCTGAGGGGAGACAGCATTTGAGTTTCACCTTCATAATGATTATTATCATTAACAATTGGAATTATTATTCAGTTTCAACCAAGCTTTTACTTGATCCTACAAAGAATAGAATAACTTTTTCATATCCTATTCTCATTTGTTGGTGTTGTCATTAAAGTTCTCCTACTATATATAAAATTGTCATTTGGATATGAGACTGTGACACAAATTTGTAAAAAAAAATGTAAATTGTGTCAGTCAACTATGCCTTAATGACTTTCAGTTTTCAAATATTCTGTTTGAATTTCTTTGGACTATCAAGTCTAAGCAGCTGAACTGGATAATTTTAAGAAGCTGCAATTCTAGATGTGTGAGGAAAATTTGGGAATCATAGTGAGCAAGAACAAAATGAGATCATCACAGAATACAACTTCCACAATACAAAATCAACAAGAGTACGAAATTAATAATGAGGTAATAAAAAGCTTTCAGTAGTATTATTCAGAACTATTTGAGAACATTTTTAAAAGATGACTACTAATCCATATGATTGTAGGGTGATTGAGCAACAATCTTTCAGAAGTAGTTGACATCTTAGCTTCTAAACTTCTACAATGTAGTTACAAAAATTAGTAAGAACAGAAACTAGTAATAAAACTTGAAGGAGATTACTGGTCCCCCTATTTCTCCTATTGTAAAAATTGGGTAATCCAACCCAGTTTCCAACCTGTTCAGGATCACATTAGGGGACTATGAAGAATTAGAATGTGGCCATTCAATACACAGATAGATAAATATTTAATAGTCAAAGAATGTTTGGACTAACCTACCTAAACCCCAATGGTATCCTGAAACAAAAACTATCAGCAATGATCAGTAATTAAAGTACATTCACCTAGAATCCACTAAGAAATGGAAGGTAATCCACCAATTCTTCATGGCTCACATGAAAGTTCTATCTCCAAACCAGGATTAGCCCAATTTACAGCTAATAGTACTACATACTGTTTTCTAAGTTTTATACTTTCTAGTTCAATATATTTTAGTTATTATCTTAGGTGCAACTGCAGACTAAAAGATAAACAACATCTGGACTGAAAGTGAATTTAAATGCTTCCATTTAATTGATCCAAAATGAGACCTAGCAATTTCCAGTGGCAGTGTGTGGCATTGTGTGCAGGGTGGACCACACTAAATGCAAAACTATAATATTCTTACATTTTTAGTTTTCAGCAAATATTATACTGATATATGAACAAATTTGCTCAAAATTTTGAGGAAAACCAATGATAATTTAAATATGAAAACTTAACAATGAAATTAAGGTCTCTTGATCACTATGTAAACCAAGCAGCAAACGTTTTAAACCAGGAACTGAAAATATAAAAAATCTAGATTTTGAAGAAGCTCATCTATTTTCTTATGACTGACATGACAACAAATATAATAGGCTTTGCCGTGTTTGTGTTTGTTTTGTTTGTATATAGTGTCAGTCCAAGGCAGCCCAGTGCCAAGTAAAATGAAATTGTTAAATTCATTTTGAAACATAGTGATTTTGAGTTCAAGAAGGTTGAAATAGGTATTAGAAAGTGAAATTTCAATAATGTTTCCAAATCATAATGAAAGGTTTTTAGGATAGGATCTTAGTAGGATTGTTATGGTATGCTTTTGATCACATTTATTTATTTAATCCACCTCTCCGGAAGTTTTAACTGAATAAAGGTATATGTTTCGGAAGTTTCACCTATTTACCCATATTCTAGACAAAAGATTGAGTCTATCCATGTCCATGGCCTGCTGATTATAGATTAAAAATTTTTATGCGACCTGCACTTTTTAAAATTAAATATTTTCAATACCATTTGAAAGCAGTTTTCTTACACATCATAAAAAGCAAACAGAATTTGAATATGACCCATAATAAATGAAATACTCAATTACAAACTTCGAGAGTTTGAGAATTTTCAATAGTGTCGAAATGATCCTCATCTAATATCGTTATAGTTTCTTGATGTATCAACCTCAAAATATGTACACAACATAAACTTTTCATACAATTCAAGAATTTGCCAAAATGGTTAAAATAATCAAGCAGGCATTTGTCAATATTTTAATAAAATCCTAAAAAAGGGCGGATCTTAGCATACTATATACTGTTTGATAGAGCAACACCAGGTGAAAGTTGTCTTCAGCTTTAAAATTGTATCTATAACATTGAATGGGATGTATATAAAAATACCTCTAAGATTTGGAAATGTTTTACAAAGTAGGCTATTTCTTGTAGGCCATATAGCTTGTTCAGTATCTATCCTATTTTCAAAATAGTAGTACTATTCGATTTTTCATCGATAAATCTTTAAAAAAAAAAACTTTTTTCACAATTTTGAAAATTTTTTAGGGCGTCTGCAAGTAAAATTTGAAAAATAGCTTAATTTTAAAATTTGCCAGCTTTGAGGAGATAGGCGATTGAAGTGACATTTAATGTAGAGTGGTTAAGCAGAGAAAGTTCGTCTCACGGCTCACACCAACTTTTGTAGGCACTACGCACTTTTGCATTAATTCTGAACACTTGTTTCTCGAAAGGTGTTATGCCACCTTTACAAGCTTGCTCAGTTTTTGATTGGCCGTTGCTTTTGAATATTGCATACCTACTGTTTAAGAGAAAGGTGGATGGAGGCAATTTGGTCCGCCTTCTGATGAACAATTCTGATTGGATAAATTGGAAATTTAAAACTCAACGCCAAGCTGCCAAAAATTGCATTACAAATTGTACTTACTTCTGTAATATTTGTTTTTATTTGTTAATATTTTGAATTTTAGATAAACTAGTTATCTACATCTACATGTACATTGTTTTTGTAATACCATACTCTGTTTATTTAATTCAAAATTAGGGCAATAAATTAGTATTGATTACCATTTAATATTGTGTTTTTTCAAGGCGGATCAAGTCCACGTTGCCCACCCATAGCCACCGCCACTAGCAATTTCATTTACATTATATCTATTCACTTGGTAGTTATAGCCACTCTAGTTCTTTCTGCAAATGGTTAACAAGTGTAGTGCGCCTAGTTGTACTAGTGGATACTGTAATGCAATTTCACAGTCAGCCATTAGTTTAAATTATTTTCCTCTAAAGAATAAATGGATGCATTCTGTACCCAGAGTAATATTCCGCCAACTAAATACAGTTGTTTGTGCAGTAAACATTTTAACAATGACGACTTCAAGTAGCAAAGAACCAATACACTAAGCAGAAGACGTATTAAGCAATGTCAGTCTTTTACCATGAATTGTAGTTTTTAGCAATCATATATTTGGATTAATTGGTATTACTTGAAAAAATGAAATACACATAATGTAGATATTATATTGTGATTGATGTTAGTAATTTTTTTCCAATACCATATTTTGCGAAAATTAATTGTTGCAATCATTAATTAAAATTATTTTAGTTAATAAATATTAGTATATTTACGAGTTTGAGATCCCATCGTTTTTATTGGTATTGAGGAAAACTGCCACTTCCAAATGTCCGTTTAAAAGTTTTGTTAATGATCCCTAAAGTGATGTCATGTCCAGGGGCGCACCCAGCTTTTTTTCTGAGGAGGGGAACTATTCTTTAGATTATATATATATATATATATATATATATATATTGGCATATTTTCATAGATATTCTTACATGCAAAGTGGTTTATAAATTCATTATTC
>CABFPE010000058.1:1268536-1278958 GCA_900660155.1 Hofstenia miamia | reverse complement strand
AAATATATCTCTATATATATATATATATATATATATATATATGTATATATATATACGGTCAGGTTAAAACCGGTTAAACCGTTCTGGTAACGGTTAAAGCCAGTTAATTTTTAGGAGCCATTTAATCAGGTTAAGTAAATCGGCATAATTTGGGTTAATCATATTCATGATTATTGCCACTCAAAGAATTCATTTTTAGCTTTTTTGTACATGGAGAAGTTTTTTTCAGATTCAGAACCACACTCTGATTTAATGAGATCATGGTTAGCTGGATCTCTTGATATTTCTTATGTATCAGAATTACCACTGTCGTTATCTATATCAACATATAATTAATGACCACTGTCATGCAGAAAGCATCGATCTCATACTCGCACTATTCGACATTTTGGAAAACACTGAGAAAAAATACTTGAAAATTCGCTAAGACATAAAAAATGCTAGTTGTCAACCAGAATTGCCATCAATCGTTCAATGGATGGTGAAATGATAAACTGAAATATATTTGTTATGAAGGGCGAGAATTACCCAGGACTGAAAGAAGTTAATAATGACGATGCCATTCCTACGTCTCTGTGCATGCAAATTTATGAATGACATTGTCATGCACACGCAGTGAAAGGGCTAACTTTTATCTTATCAATTAGAGATCTTAAACAGCCTGGTGATTTTTAAATATTTTTCATGATCCTATAAAAACATTTTTAAACGCTTATAACTCAAAAACTATTAATGGGGTGCTCAATCTGAAAGCACCACATGATAGAGGAAAGTCTTTTCTTTATTTTCGCTCTAAATCCTTGCGCTGGCCTTGTCCCATCGAGGCGTGCCGTTGTGCGCCTCGATGGGTTTTTAAAATGTTTGCACATATTAAGAAACAGTCAAAGGTCTTGGTTGCCACCAGGAGCTCAAAACATTCTAAATACATTAACGCTAGGTATGGAGATAATTTAAATATTTTTTCAACAATTCGAAAGATTCTAAGAAAACTTGTTAATCTATTCAACAATCTCTGCCACAGCAATAAGCTTTAATAGAAATTTTCAACATTGCATTAATTTCTGTTCACCAATAGACCTACCCATGGGCCAAGATTTTCAAATTTGGAAATAGGCTTTGTAAATGTGGAAAACAGTTTGTCCTTTAAAACGGACGCTAAGCTGTTTAAGGTTGAACCAACTATCAGAAAATGCAATTATACAATTTCTATATTCTTTGGTAATTTTAGACATTTTAATTATAGTAGGATTATATTTTTAAACATACGCCAAGGACTAATTTAAAAACTTCAAATTCAATATAAATGGGTCATTAATGTTTGTAAAAGAAATTCTAGTGCTTTACGCATTGTAGTGCTGCCCTTTTAAGCTGCTTAAGCTTAATCACATCATACCGTTCATCATTGTTAGTAACTGTGAATTAGCATTCACTTTTACAATTTGTTCATAACTTCTTTGTAATTGACCATTTTATAACAAAGCTTTACGCGTTCACAAATAGAACTTTTTTCTAAAGATTTTACCCCATTAAACCAATTTGGTCATATTTTAATTGCATATGCCGGTATTTAAATTTAGGTATTGAAAGGAGTCTGTTTATAGGAAAGTGAAATGATATAACATGAGTAGTCGGGTTGAAATTCTCAAATCCCGTCTGAACCCCAATTTATATTAATTTGGTTACAAAATTACATGACAAATTCTTTGAGTGCGAATATTTCAGATGATTTACAAACAACTAGAACGCTTTGTTGTAAGAATAACAATATTGAAATGTATTTGTAATACTCATTGAGACTACACCAATTCAATTATCTCAAATGTTTCTGTTGAAAAACTTGTTCGGCTGCGCTCTCTCCCTCTCTCTCAAACAATAATTCATGTGATAGGCGAATTGATAGGGGCGGTAGTCTGGGAAGAGGTAAGAACAAACATCCATACAGACTGGAGCCCAAAAATAAAGTTCGAGTCATAATTTTATGTCGAATTTTTCAAAATCGCATTTTAGCAGTAATTTTCAGGTATATTATTAGTTGTTTGCAGATTGTATTCAGGCGATTAACTAAAATTGATATTAATGTTTTTTTATGCAATTGTTAATATTTTCATTTCTTTCTTGTTATCCTGCTTTTTGGGAAAACATTGATTCTTGACCAAATAGCAACTGGGTAGCCTGCGGGCAAAAGTAAAACAAATGTGGACTGCGGTTTAATATGGGCCTAATTTTTACAATCCAGTTCCATTACAACAATTCTTTTGCAAATTTAAAGAATTCACAGAGTGAAATTATTGAGTGTAAATACCTTCAGGGCTAAAGAAATTTGATTTTCAATAATAGAAATAAAAAATTAGCTCATTGGAACATCCTTCTTTCAAATGATGTGAAGGAAGTATAGTTGATAACTTGATTAAATAACATGTTTGTGAAACGGAAATCCTTTAAAATATAGACCACTGACTAGGATGTTCCGGTAAATTGTTCTACACCGTTAAAGCAAATATGAGCTTTGATTTACAGAAACTAAAAAATATTTCATTTTTCAGCAAATTAAGTGTCTTAATCAATAATTCTTTCATGTAACTGATTGAAAATAATGTTTATGTTGGAGTTTAAATTTGAAGATTAAACAAAAAATTTTTTAACAACATATAATGTTTGTGAAAATAAAAATGCACTTAAATGAAGCTTTTGACTCTGAGCATTGCGTTTCACTGAATGAAAATATTTTGCCATTTTTTCTAGTCCTAACAAGAGCAAGATATAAATATACATCTAGTGAGATCTTTCAAAATTGCTGAATATATATACCACTTGTGTGCACAGCAGAAATATATGAACAATTTATGAATCAGAGAACCGCAAGCCCGTCCATTTAGGTTTTTCGTAGCATGACTCAATAAGTCCAACTCAAAATTTGAACATTTCTCTAATATTATTTAGGAGATGATAAGGAATTTCTATATAAGAATCGTATTCATGTGGACATGGAAATTTTGCTTTGGAAACTCTAACAAGAAAGACTTAAAATTAGAGAATCACTTGATAGGAACCTTAGCTAATGTGTCAATGGCTGCTTCTTTCTATCTATTTGATATTAAGAAGAAATTTTGTTCATCATAAATAGTTCTGAATATTAAGCTCGTCTTGAAAAATATGAGTAGAATTTTGTATTAATACCCTGCACTTACGGTAAGCACATAATTGGCTAGACAGATCGCTTTTAAGCAAAAGTAAAAATCTGTCACAAAATTTCTACATACGGTTTCACACGAAATGCCTATTGACCTAAATTTTTCAAAATCTAAAGTAAATTTGTACAAAAAAGTAGAATTATTTCTACATGCAGAAACCCGGCATGCCCTAACTCTAACCCTAGTCTGGCATTGGACTATATATTCCACCAGCATTAACCCATTATGACCCAAGCATGCTGATCATGCTTAAATATTGATAATAATGTTGTGGTCTATTTATTTATAACCTAATTAAGCATTTTTCCAGAAATTATAAATTTGTTAGGATTTTTAAATTTTTTACAGATGTGTTGCGCAAACGCAACATTGGGTCAATATGACCAATAAAAACAAAAAAATTTATTTATTATGATAATTTGAAAAACACTTGGGGTGCAATGTAACATTGCAAAGTTTACATCTAAAAATAGTTTGGGATGAACAGACTTTGCAGCGCAGTCTCTTCCTGAAAGGGTCTTCTGATGGAATGTGCATGGCATTTTTTCTAGCTCTCTTTGAAATTTTTGTATCATTGGATAGAATTTCCAGTACAACACTTCGACGGAATTCAATGTATGACATTGTTTTTTTTGTAACTTGGCGATAGAGAAACCAAGCATTAGCACATGCCAAATCAATCAACCATGATAATATAGGCCAGTACCATTTTTTTGACCGAATTGAGATTCTGTAATTGCAGATGGCTTGATCAATTAGGTCTACACCTCCCATTAACATGTTGTATTTTTTTATAGCATTTGGCATTGGGACCTGAATCCCCTTTTTTTTCACTGTTTGACCACCTAAATATATAAAAATACATTTGAATAATTTGTAGACTGACCTTGAGCATGATTGAACTGGAATGGCATTGTGAATATTTGATGCAATATAAACAAATCTATTGTCACACCATTCTATGACATTTACACCATTTGAAGATTGAACATTAAAACTTCCCTTAGTTTTCGATTTTAAGGATTTTTTTTCAGTTACATGTGCACCCTTCAGTCTGTTAACTTGAATAGTTCCTGTAATACCAATCTGCTTGTTTGTCATCAAATAGATCAGTGGCAGAGTTGTAAAAAATCTGTCAATATAAACAGCTGTCTNTTTTTTTCAGTTACATGTGCACCCTTCAGTCTGTTAACTTGAATTGTTCCTGTAATACCAATCTGCTTGTTTGTCATCAGATAAATCAGTGGCAGAGTTGTAAAAAATCTGTCAATATAAACAGAGCTTCCCTAAAACAGGTCTTAAAATTAAAGTATGATTAACAATTACCTTGGGAA
This sequence comes from Hofstenia miamia, assembly GCA_900660155.1. Lineage (NCBI taxonomy): Eukaryota > Metazoa > Xenacoelomorpha > Acoela > Hofsteniidae > Hofstenia > Hofstenia miamia. The sequence goes on along the minus strand of CABFPE010000058.1, from coordinate 1,274,433 downwards.
TATCTTCACAAAATCTGGATACAACTGTTGCTCCAAGTCCTCCTAGTTCTGGATTTATTCCAGTGTCTTTCCCACAGTACATGTCGAACTTGTAACATAAGCCAGCACTTGAACACAGCATCCACATTTTATAACCATAGCGAATCAACTTTGTCTTAATAAATTGTTTTGCAGAATGATGCCCATAGTATTTAATCATAGATTCATCTATGCTGTAGTTTGAGGTTGTTCCACAAAACTCTTTGAAATTTGAGTTCAAGGCATTCATTAGTGGTCGAATTTTCCAAAGTTTATCATTTGGATTGACATCATGAGCAATGTGTATAGTATGAAGAAAGTCCAAAAATTTGTTTTTGCTCATTGTTTCTGTACTATTTTGTTGTATGTGTCGCCTTTTGTTGACCAATACATAAGTTTTGAAGGGACTTTAACATATCCAGATAACAGAAGAAATTCCAACAAACTAAGAATGTCGTCTTCTGTTAGAATGAAAGAGTGTCCTAATTGTGAAAAAAAAATCCAATTAATATCATTATCTCAATCATACCTTTCTGCTGGGCATAAATATTTGTTTCACGTGTAATTAGATTAATAATTTCCCCATTGAAAAATAATGAAAAGAATTCATAAGGTGATTCTAAAACACAAAGTTCTTCAGGGAAAAAAAAAAAAACATTTGGGGGAAACAGCTTTTTTTCATCTTTAATTCTTCCACTGCCAGTTTAACTTCATTTTTTTTAAGAGGGTTCACTATTTTCTACGAAAGGATAAGATTATAAAATTTTAGTTGATTTACCTTGTTTTTTACTCCTAACACCATGAATTTCCGCTTTTGAAGTTAAGATTCCTCTCCCAAGATGTGAGACATTCCCAGTAGGATCATCACTGCAATCACTATCCCCATCTGTTCCATTATCATTTTCATCAGGGGGGAAAAAACAAAAATCAAAATCCCTTTCTGAACCACTTTCATCCCAAAAACCATCTTCTTCCAATAATGTAATTGCTGTATCAACATCAAAATATCTAAAATTAATGATTACAAAAAGTCATTTTATTTATGAATTTCATGAGTTTTTTAGCATTACCTATTTATCTATTTAAATATATATATANGAATCAAAAGTCGCAGGAAACTTACAAGTCAAATCAATTACTACCTCCGTAAGCCACATATGCATAAAATCGATTCTACGTCATGGAAAGGATTTCAGTTTTTCAAAAAATAGTTAAAATAATTAGCAATAAACTGGGTAAACTGTAAATTCTGCATCCATGTTTTTGTTGTTGTGTTTTATTGTTTTTGTACTTCATGTTGTTATTGACACATTAAGTGTAGTATTAGCAGCTTTTGTTGAGGTATTTAGTTATGCCAATGTACTACACTTAGTAAGAAATTATATTCTATTCTATTCTATTAGAAATAAGTGTTTCATTATTCCTTTTCATAACTAATTGTTTCAATTATTTGCGATCTTTTGTTGTGTTTATTCATTAATTTTACAGGAAGAAAGTAATTTTTGCTACATGTGAAAATTATTGTTAATTATTTTGAAGAAAGTTGTTAGCACAATTATAAAAATATAATTTTGTGGATGTAGAAATAAGTTTGACATTTTTCTGTATTTATTATTTTTAATAAAGCTATATTTTACTGCTATTTTAATAGCCCCACTTAGTGTGCCTAAAACTTTGTGAGAAATATTTTGGTAAATATCGTACATTGGCATATTTTAAATGATTTAAACTAGAGCATGAAATAATTGAATTGTTGCAATTTAGTTGCACTTGGAATTTCCTGAGACATTTTTCAGGTTTATATCTGTGTAGAAAGTGTTGGCATAGTTGAAATGACGTAATATTCGAGCATATATAGTTGGATTTTTGCTTTAATATATATATATATATATATATAAGTAAATATATATACATATATACATGTGTATTTGTCCAAGCATAGATATAAATACATAGAATAACTATCTACAATGATAAAAGTTTGCAGAAACTAGTGTTGAAAAATCACATTAATAAATTTACACTCATATTGAACCAATGTTGCGTTTGTGCAACACATTTTTACAGGCTCACTAATAGCTTCTAATTAAATCATTAAATTTTAATTTAGATGCATTGAAAGAATCTTAATGCTAAGCTTTATAAGAAAAAAATTTACCACAAAAAACATAGTATATTATCTTAAATTTAGCAAAGTACTTGCCCATCAAATCTCTTTTCTTTTTGCTTTGACCTTGTGTAAATTGCAGCACAAAATGACTATTGTGAAAAATCCAATATAAAATGTTTTCACGGGAACAAATTCTAAAAGATTAAAGCACATATTAATAAAATTCTAGACATTATTTTATAGAAAATATTAATATAGTTCACAAAAACATTAAATGTTGCGTAAACGCAACATTGGGTCCACCAGCATTAAGGGATAAATAGCTGGTCTGTAGCGAAAGATAAAATTGCTTGGTGGAAGAAGAACAATGAGAAATATATGCGATTATCCGCCTTGGTCAATGGTATCTTCAGCATCTTAGCCACGACAGCTGCTTCAAAGAGAATATGTTATTTTGCTAAGCTCTCTTTCAACAGTTACAGTCAAGCAGTCTGTATTTACACCAAAATTATTTTTTCATTTAAATAATGTTTTTTTGAACTATTCTAAAACGCTTAATAAATTTCGTTCAATATTCATTTCTGATATTTACCGGTATTTAGAGAATATGTTGTTAAATATTTGGTGGTTGTCGTAATAGTGACCCAAACTTTATCAAGTTATTGCTACTAGGTCTTGATTGAAACATAAATATACTTAAAAACTATTTATCTCTTAGTTCCAGATAAAGTCCTTGCTAATGAGGTGATCTCTATAAACAATCATCATTGATAAATTAGTAATAAGCTTACGAACTATCAATTCTGTAAGCTTATTACTGCCAAAATATGATGTTCAAAAGACATAGAACTAAATACAATGATATTTTGAGGATCGAAAAACACTTCCGTACGTACTTCTGCTATGTCAGCGTGGAAAATAGTCAGCAAAACATGTCTTAAAAAACCGGAAGCATCGTTTACGAACTGAAAAGCTTCATTGGAATCTGAACAAATGTTCTGATTGATGACGAAAGCAAACGATTAATTGATATTGTTTATGAAATAATTTTTTTAGAAATTTAATGAATATATCAACTATATGAATATCCTAATTTCATTCAAAAAGACATGAATAAAGTGCATAAAATTTGTCTCCTTAAAATTCCACTGTCAAAATATCGTGAAATATGCCTGTGCAGCCTGACACTTTGTAGATAACACAATGAGAAATATATATTTTATTTAAAAATTATTCTTCATTGGAAGTCAAAACTTATTTACATAGAACATTGAAAATAATGACTTGCTTCTTAGCATGATATACAAGGTAGCAAACCCAAGGAATAGTCCAATGATAACAAGAAGTAGAAGACAATTAATATATCCAATTAAATCACGAAAAATACCTATAAATATAAAGTTTCCAATCATGTATCCCATGGATCCCGCAAATGAGAGAAGAGGACCAAGAAAGGTTCTTATTTGTCGTTTGGAATATTCAGACAGCTCATCAATACAGTAAATATCAATGGCTGCATAAGTTGCTGAACACAATGCGCTTCTTGGAATGTTTGTTATAAACATAATTAGAGCTACTATGGGAAATCGAGGAAGCCAACTTGTAGCTGAAATTAAGTAAAGAGCTAAAACTCCAAGTGAGTAGCCAAACAATGAAATGACCATTACTTGCTTGGCAAATCCCTTCATTGTAAGAAATGATGATGTTAAGCTGGATGGCACGAGAGCTAAGCATCCGAACAAATATGTCGTTTCCACGTTGTGCTCAGTAAGATTCCATACAGTTTTCATTACATCAGCAAGTGTACCATCAATGAATGCAGTGCTTGTGTTGATAAATAGAAGCACTCCAAAATATACATATAAATCGGATTTTGATATCATTTTCTTTCCCAGATTTGCTTTATGATCATTCACTTCAGGATCTTCGTTGACCACTTTACTCTCTCCCTCATTGGAATTGAATTTACTCATGCAAGCATATGGAATAAAAAGAATAATGATAAAAACTGTTTGCATGCAGAAAAGAGTGAAAAATGCGAACGCATATGAAAAATCATGTGATAATCGCAAGCCTAGAAATGCACCTATCGAATAGCCTATATAAGACATTGTGACCATGAATGCAACTAGTTTAGCACCTGTTTTCCCAAACAGCTGAATTGTTAATATAAAGTATGTAGAACACATGAAGCCATAAGACATTCCATTTAGAAAGCGGTTGATGCAATTGGAAAGAGTGTACACCCAAGAAGTAGTCAGAAAATCGGATAATCTAAATATTTTGTTATTCCTAAGTTTAATATTTTAAAGAAAAATTTAAAATATAATTGAAAAAATGGCAAATATTAGTAACCAACAAGGCAATTTTAAAGAGAAAAATTATTAAGCGTGTAAATCATAGTGAAAGTATCAATTACTGACAATGATGCATTTAGTGCCTCAAAAAATGTACAAAGTGATATTGAAAATCTTTCTAGGTATTTCTCATCTAATCAATTAGAAATTATATTATATTTTGCCTCAACTCTGTAAAAAAAATTAGCAAACAAGAATTAGTTGTTAACAGTGTTCCAATAAAAGTATAAAAAAGATAAATATAAGATTAATATTAATTGAAATAAAAGTTACCCAAATCCTAGCATTGTCAATGATGAAACTAATGACCCAATAATGTATAAGTAGAATAAATTTTTCCTGATTTTGAGATATGACAGAAATAAAGATGTGAAAATTATTCCCGTTGAAAACATTGCCATCGTTGTTCCAATGGTTAGATAATTTGCTTCATGAAACACCTTTGCATGTAGAGGAAATATCGGACCAATAATTGACTGATTAATTCCTTCTAAGCCATATATCAGAAAAAATACAGCTAAGAAAAACCATCTTTGAACTGATAAACTCATTTCAAATTCCAAGTGTTACAGGAAATGCTAACTATAATGGTGGAGTCAATATTTACAGTAATTCTACATCCATCGGTAATAAAATGCCAAATTCGAAATGTTTTCTTCCACCAACGGAACAGAATTCATGTGTGAAATAACCTCTTCCTAACAGGTTCATGGTTCAGTGTATACACTTGTATATTGAAAATACAACTCAATGCAAATGCTTAAATTTTAAATTGAAATAATTTCTTCACAATTGAAGCTAAACCTTACAACTTTTTCCAATATCTCTGGTTTCAATGATTTTCTGGTTGCTGGTGAATAGCACTTAAGAGTCTATAAATGTTATTATTAAAAAATAATAAGTTGATTTTTTCGTTGTGTTTTTCACGAAGTAATAATCCGTAAGGTGCTGTAACAGTTTTGTGTAACATCTAAATTTGTGTTCTGGAGAGAAAATAAACTCTTCCAAACTGATGTACCATTATTTATTTTTGATAAAATAATGAAATGTTGACTCCTAGAAAAACATATCTGGGCGCAAATTTATTATTTAATAGACATACTATGAGATATTTGAGAATGGAGAAGTCCTTGACTCATGACTCACATTTCGTACAGGAGGCAAAATATTCTGTAGTTGGTGATCATCAACATTGTTGTTAGAGGCGTCTGTGCAGCATTCTTCTCCACGTCTCTACGATCATGTAATGTCTGAAAGTTCAAAACATTAAGAGAAATATTATGCGATCAATTTGGCGTAATTATTATCTGTGCTAGCTTCTGAACCTGCTCAATATTTGTGGTTTACTTAATCGTAGGTGAATGATGTATATTTGGCAACAATACTCCAAAACAAATTTAATTAGCGACTCA
>CABFPE010000058.1:1235586-1247394 GCA_900660155.1 Hofstenia miamia | reverse complement strand
TACATATATATATATATATATATATATATATATAATGATTAATAGCATTACAAACAATTGCTGGAATAGTAATGCATTTCAAACTTATACATCATAACCTGATATAGAGTTCACGTTTTATTGACGGATGCCTCCCTTGCTCCCACTGTGGTAGATTTATCCCTTTTCAGAGCTTCTTTCATTTAGGTTTTAGGATTTGGCTTTGGGCTGTTGTCTAAGACCACCCAAAGCCTCTCAGTAGCATTCTTTCTACTCCAAATATCACGTAGCTTCTCTTTTATTATCTAAGACCTCTCAGTAGCCAGATGCTCATTAACTAGTTTTATCATTCACCAATGATGAGGCTCAATGCATGTGTCAGATTCAAGCTGAAAGCTCAAATCATCTTGTTCATTACCTTCATTCATAATTATTATCTCATCATCTACTTTTATGGTGTTCTTGGAAAAATCAATTACACAGTGGTTATGTTACAAAAGTCTTGTCCTAAAATTATTTCATATGATAAGTTACTATACTTGGTATTGATTGCTATCATTGATTTAAAGAATTGTGTTCCTCAAATAGAAAGTGATACTTCTTCCAATTGACCCATTATATCAATGTAATCAATTGATGCATTAATTAAATCATGCTGATTGTGTTTTTATGTGTGCACGTGTTATCATATTCTATTAGTGTGTGTGTGTCTTACAAAACAGATTAGGCAGCACCTGTATCAGCAACAGCAGATACTAACAACCCATTAATGGTAACAGAAATTGTGTTATTTCACATTATTCCACTTGGAGTCAGTACTTTTCCATTCTGTGGGAGGTGGTGCTCCCGTTAGCTTAATGATTTTTCATCATCATCCATGTGAAATTGCTCTATTGAGTCACAATTGTAAACTTGCTCACAATCACTAAATGAATCATCTTCTTCATTAATTGCACATATTTGTTTAGGATTTCGCTCTTGTGTACATGACATATTTCACAGCATGTGTGACAAGTTAATTTGGATCAACTTTGTATGCATGTCACATCGGATTTAGTTTTCACTTTTACTGTATTTTTCCATTTTCTTTTGATCTTCATTGGGTAGAGGACTTTCTCTCAATACGATTTTCGGTTTTCCATTGGTGGCATGATGGTTCATTGCTCACTGCCATATCAAGTATAAAAGTTGACCAGATTATTCTTACATTATTTTCTAACAAGTACTAAGTGTTAACATTTTGGTTAAGAGATTGCTTATATCCTCATGTGGATCGCATCTGTGTTCAAAAACACTACGCGGTTTATCGGGTAATCCGCAGCACACATAAGAAAAAAGATCAAACGGACAGATATTTTCAGCCTTTGTTCTGATTTTAGACATACAATAAATTTCTGAAACATTACTGTGCATACCATCATGCTTACAGAATATTAGTTGATTTAGAAACATCTATTAAAAACTCATAATATTGCTCAGTATTTTTATCAAACGTGATATAAAAAAGCAGATGTTACACGATGGGCTTTTGCCCTAGAGGAAAATACTTAAGTTAAATTCACTCTTTGTAGCATCTGTTCCCGCACGAGATAATTGCAAGATAATAACTCTTGGAGCTTGTGCCGGGGCATGAGATCATTGTGTAACATGCCAAAGAACACTTAACAGTTCATTTGCCACTGGACAAAGTTCATCATGTAAAATCTGCTATAAAATAATGTTCTATTTCAAAAGGGCAAATGACACAAAGTCCTCTTTGTAAAAGCTTGCACCGAGCATTTTAATTCATTCCTCACTGCTTAGTCAGAGAAATAAGTTGGTTTCATGAGGAATTTAACATATTAATTAGCTTCGTTGAAATGCATTCCAAACTATCAGATACCTGAGATGCCAAATATTGAAACAAAGTGTTTAAAAACAGCTGACTTTACAGAAAATGAGCGGGTGTAAGAATGCTTTATAAGTATATTATTTCAAAGTATTGATACTTAAGAAACAAAAGAAAATGCTATAATACGAAATGGATATTAATTAGACACTATTTTGGCACAGAAATTTAGTAATTCTTTGACATATAACTTGTTTTTTCAAATTTTTGGTAAAGAATTTGTTATTATTTTGCTAAGGCAAATCTTTAGGCACTATTGTTTTAAAAATATCATAGGAGTGCTAAAAACTTTAATGTTTGAAGAATATGTGCACTGAAATAATTACAATATGGTTTTTTCAAACTATGAAATGAACTGTAATTCATTATATCTATCACGAAATTCATTACTGTACTTAGAATGGCTAATATTATATTTCGAAAACCCAGTAGAAAAAATAAAGTAAAATTCAATTGTGTTAGTACATATGTAAAAGTCGTCATCCCTAAATTATAAATGCATTTTTCTCATTGTTTGATTAAAACTACCCTTATATTTACCTAGCTCAAAATGATTATTTTAATGTTAGTCTACATGATTGCATATTATTTTTGAGTGAAATTAGTGAAATTGTGTTAAATTAATATTTCAAAATATGTATTTACATTTTGAATACTAATACAAAAATGATGACGTCAACTATCTACTTGCAATTATTACAATTTAGGAATAATAAGTACAATTTTTGAGGTAATTTATGACTTTTTGAACTTTGAAAGTTTCTTATTTTCAAATTGTTACGCAAAAATAACAGTGCACTTAATTGTTTAATACCCTGTTTGACAAGACATTCAGTAGTCTAAGACTCTTTAATATGAAGTATTTTAAACAATTTCAAAGTTTTAGGTAACTTTCAAATTCTCTAAAAATAATTGATTCAATATGCTGTAGTTTGTGGATCTTTTAAATACAATATTGCATTGTGAATGCAAAAGTAATGCGCATATCTTAGACTAAACTTAGCTTCTTTTGTTTAATGCATATGTTGTAAAATGATAGCTTTGGCTTACAATTTTCTATCTACCCCGGTAAAATATAATTACTCTAGGAGCATGTGCCGGGGCATGGTCCATTGTGTATCAATCCAAAGAGTTCATTTGCCCTGGGACAAAGCCCATCGTGTATCATCCGCTTAATGCTGGGCACTACCTCCCAGGTATAGCGGGAATCTTGCTACCGCTGTATTTTTGTAAGCGTATTATTCAGCAAAGAATTGGAAGTAAGGCGTGTCGACCAATGGGTTAAGGTGGGACGTGTGGGGCAAGATTTTGCTAAAGTGGATACCCATGGGGCAAAAGTGGAGCAAAAATACTTTTGAGTTGAGAAAAACTGAACCAAAGAACTTCAAAATTTTTTTACACAATAGTTCCCTACTTGATAAAATTTTGATTGTTTTGGAAATTTTGAAAAATCAATTACCATGTATTTCCAACGCTTAGCTAAATTTGATTCCATTAAATAAAAACCAACAAGATCTTTTTGATCTGATTTGTCATCAATAGGCTTGGAATTATCTTTGCATAAATATATTGCATAAAAGTTTAGCATTATAGAGTTAAAATTTGTTATTGGTTATTAATAATAATTATAATATCTATTGTTATTAGATTCCTATTGGCAGTAATAGTAGAGATGACATTTGAAAAATGATCCAGTAAGGATTCAAACTATTTGGCAGTGGTGTTTTGAAGTGCTGTGGAAATTATCATCGAAAAAATTAGGGGCAATATCGCAAGTACTTTTTGTAGCGAGAATTTTTGAGTGGGAAATTTGGGCTGTAAAGCATAAAGCTTGGGGATATATGGAGCAGATGTCAGCACATGGAAATCAAATAATATAATTATTGAAGTTATTTTATAATTGATTGTTATTATTATTTTAAAACTAACATATATAAACAGATGTCTTTTCAATATATATGAACTTTAAAAAAACTATTTTATCTGCTCATTTAGATTTGTTTGAAAATCTTGAATATCATCAATATGACGCACCTACTAGTTATGTATTGAATAAATAATGATATTCCATAATTATTTATTAACATTAAAAATATATCCTAGCTTATCACAGGGCAACCAAATGTCACCGTTAGTGCCATAAATGCAATTTTAGGTCACAAAATGCCATTTTTAAATTTTACGTTTAATATATCGAAAAATGTTTTTTTAGGGATTTTATGGTGTTCACATTCTAGCCACATTATATAAGAATTTATGGAGTAATCAATAACATTCCAAAATACTGTGTCAATTTTATTGGCGCTTACATTCTGCTAAAACTGCTCTATTTGTATTGCATGCCAGGACTTGCTTTCAGCTAGCATCCCACTCTTACTTTTACCGCATATTAGGCCATTTTGCTGTGCATTTCCATGTCAGTACAGTACAGAGGGGAATTAGTTGGATTTCCGCATCACATAATCCCTTTTAATCAAAGAAGATGCTTCATCGACTCAACCACCTCATCCAGTAGTTGCTCTTTGGTGCAGTCATTTGAATAATTTCCCGGAGCTGGAATTTTAGCCACCAAAGCTTAGAAAAGCAAAAGTGCCAATTACATATTATTTAAATGGGGTGAATTTATAAAGACTTCTGAAAAATTGATAGATAATTTCGCAAAAAATTATTATCATTTCAAAAAATGAATGTAGAAAAATGATATGCAAAGCATTTTACATTTTACACGATCCAATAATAGTCCTATTGAAAACTGCGTTAATTTCAATATCAATTTAAAAAATTTTTTTCACTTTTAAACAGCTTTTGCAGAAAATCAAGAACTAACAAAAATTAATCATCTGGTAATTTTTCAATTGTTTTTATAATTCATTTTTTCATCTATAAGTGCCATCTTTATTGCTCTCTATAAGCGCCACTTTTTGCGCCATTTGTATATTTATTATTGCCATTTGGATGCTATTCATTGGATCCAACAAATATTCTCATTGTTTCATTTAATAGATGTATACGATTTTTGTGTATCTTTAGTCTTATTTTATTAAATGACAGGAAGAACTATATATGTAAAAGAATTCAAAATCAAAGCAAGCTTGGTTGAGCTGAGACGAGCTTAAAAGTTTCAGCTTGTTGGCAAGTATATTCTAACAGTTTTAATTTATGTTAACTGTGATGATTTTGGTATTTTATACATTTCTCAATTTATTCATTGATAATTTTTGTTGGAAATTTTTGCGCTCTTATATTGCAATATACTTATTTTTGTGTATTGCAATATTATTGCAAGGCCTTGAATGTTACAATATTTTTAGTGCGCTACGCCAACTCAAAATCTATTGGTCTTGCACAGATTCCCAAATGTCGAAGGTCGAAACCCATATTTAGCAGTAAAGAAAATCAGCCTTTTCAATGAATACGTTTCCCAAGCACACAAATATATAATTTTATAAAATTTGACAAACAAATGTCAATCTTTAGAATCAATTTTATTGTTTGATCCTTGAAAACGTGTAGTAAATATGCAATGTAATATATAATTTATGATTATTTTTTAGACTCAAAAAGTGAAGCTCAAGAGATTTTGAAGGCATTATCAGTTAAATGATTTTGTATAATGTATTGAATTCACTAAGGTTTAAAATATTGTTTGTAATTTGTTATTAGTTAGCTTATACAATTAAGGTTTATAAAAATGAACTGTTTCAAAAACTCCATTCAAATAGTGATAATTATTCAATGTTTCACTATACATGTATAATAATATAAAATAAATGCCTAAGATGTATTTTGTAAGTGTAATTATAATTTATTTAACTTACTTATAATTAATGTACTTATAAGTTATTTAACTATAGTTAAATAAACCTAAGTTGATTATATTTTAATTAACTGTTGTAAACATAAAAACTGAATTAATATTTTATATATGGCAATGGACCGTAAATTTCCTGCATTCAATATATTGTAAAAAAATTTTGTTTCTAAATAGAATCTCAATTCCAAAAGAGAAATTCAAATTATTATTAACAATGTATCGATTATTATTTAGAAAAATCTATTTGTATTGATAAAAAATGAAAACATTCATTGAATAATTGAAATGCGCTATTTCGCTACTAGATGGCTAACAAAAATGAAAATAATTTCTTGATATGGCCAAGCCTATAAACTATAGTCCTCCAAGTTTTACTGATTGGTGATGAATAGGATTGATTTTATAAGGGGTAAAATTGGAACAACACTTCAGTATTAAAAGTGAAAAATATGACCGACCAAGATAGCGTTAAATTTGCTGCAGTAATAAGGCGTTTGTAATTTTTTGTGTACAAAATCTATTCTTTGTTGTTATTGAGGGAAATAATTGAGGTCTTAACATTTTTTAGAAATATAACTTGTCTGCATATATATATATATATATATATAACAATAATTTCAATTTGCTCTAATCTGACTAACAGATGTTTTCATTAAAGTCTAATACTTTTACAATAAACTCTCCCATTGCTATAATGACGTTTTCAAAGTGTTACTAACAATAGTAGACTCCTGACGCATAATAACAAATTAGTTTTCTCCAATTGAATATCAATGCATACTTTTCTTACCAATGGTTGTATGAATTCTTTCAATTTCAAATCGCAGTTCAATGGTTTTTGGATTTCCTTCGCTTCCTTATTGCTACGAAAGAAATTGCATACGTTATTCAAAGGAGTCGTACGAGAAATATTAAAAACACGTGATTCAAATGAGTGTTTCTGTTTCAAATGTAATTTTCCTTATTGTATTTTTTGTGCTTTACAGCATTGAAGGAATAAACCAATCAATTATTGGACCCATTTTCCCTCTACAAGCAAAATCACATCATAATGCTAGTTATTTCAGTATTGGACTCACAATGGCTATGTTTGCTACAGGCATTATATTTTCTTCGCTGTTTTTGTGGTATTTGAAAATCAAACGAAATCTGTTTTGGTTGTTTTGTTTTAGTTCATTCATTTCCAGCTTTACAATGTTAGGATTCGGGTAAGTTTATTATTTAAGTTATTCAATTTATTAATAAACAGTCGGAAAACATAATGTACTGGAAATATGTATTCGACCACCTTGCTATTTTGAATAAATAATGAACATTCATTTGATACAGTGTGTCTAAGATTATTACTGAGTGTTACTTTAATTGAGAAAGGAAAATTTGTACGTCTAATACCATAAAATATGTAGAATGACTATTGGCTAGTAAGTTTTAATCAAAATTAAAAAACTTGTATTAGAAAAATGTATTCGGCCACCTGAAAAAAATTTAACAAATTAACAAATCCGAAAAAAATAAATTCAAAATATGCTACATAAATTAATATTTGATGCAATATAAGCACTTAGCAACAAAATTCTTTTTTCTAATATTTTGGTCACTTATTTAATATTTAGGGTGTCTCTTTGAGCGAATAACAGCTTCAAGGCGATCAGGGATTGCAGCAAAAAGTCTTTCAATAAAGCTGTTAAGAATTGCATAAAATTCTTTCTTCATTGCGCTCAACAGCTCGTCTTCAGTGTGAAGAGTATGCTGTCCAATTCGATATTTGACCTTTTTCCACATATTTTCGATAATGTTAATGCCTGGAGATTGGCCAGGCCAGGCAGCATAGATAGTAACCCCATTATTGTGGAAGAAGTTTCTCATTTCTTTTGAGGTATGACATGGAGCATCATCCTGCTGATATATTGAATCACTTGTAAAGAGTGGCAGAGTTCCTTTTCGAAAATCCAAGCACTTTGAGAGTTCGGAGAGTATCAGTGATGTTAACAATCTTACAAAGGCCCCACTTCTATATTGCGCCCCATACCATTACAGACTTCCCATCATACTTCATGGTGCTTCGAGTAAATTCCCATTCCTTGCGAAGTTCCTTTGAAGTCTTCCTAGGATTTTGCTTTGAAAGGCACGCAGGAGCTGATAGGGAGGTTTCGGAGTTCTTCTTTGGTCTTTCGGACTTTGGCTTGAGGGCAATGATGTTTTCAGAAGTGAAACCTCTAAAGATATCCCCGACAGTACTTCGAGGTCGCTTTACGTTGGCTCATCCCTTCCAAATGTTTGGAGATAATCTACTCGCGGAATTGTAAGAGGTACGTAACTAGGCATCATATATGGCGAAGAAAGACGGTTGTTAGACATTTTCAATATGAATAGCCTGAAAAAAGCTCAATCAATAAAATCACTTGCAGATTCTCTGATTTGGTCTGAAGTGGCCGAATACATCTTTCCAAGAAAATATTAGCTAACCACAAGCATTGTAGCATTTCTCTTTGAGATTTAAAATAAACAGTGATAATTATGTCTCAACATTGATGAATTCCTCTTTCTGAAACAGCAAAACTAATCTAAAATTACTTATGACACTTTTGGGGTCCAGTTCTTAGAAATATTTATGACAAATGATGGGTGACCGAATTCTTTTTTACATTACTGTATTAACAGGCTTGTCCAATATGGTGGGGATCCATGGGCCTCATGAGGATACCCATAGTCTTTGCGCGGTGGGTTGGAGATGAAATCTCGCCCAATATGTTTCATGGGGATTTGTGGAGCTAATACTGTGACTCTAAGCTCTTTTATACGGGTATTTTTGTTTCTTCCTAAAAATATTTTCTTTTCACTTATATTTGAAATGGAATAATTGCGACTTTACTTTGTAATAGATGTACATGCAATGTAATTATTTGACTAATAGGCAAGGAGAATGGAAAACCCTGTTTTTACTAGAGTCAAGCGACTAACAGCGTGGCGCCCCCTTAATTCTAACAATACTTCAATAAAATAGGAGAACAAAAAATTCAAAATCATGAAATTTGCTGTTGTGGAGTGATTTGTTTACAAAAATAATGATTTTTGCACATTAGCTAAAAAAATACTTATGAGATGGTTGACAACTTTATGAAATTTACCATATTCGAGAATGTAGTGGAGATTATAACAGGTTAATTAAAAAAATGACCTAAAGTTTATACTGTGAGATTCCGTGTGCTATCAAAGGCTATTGTTATCATGTCTTTCAACCAAAACACTTGAATTCATTAAATTGTTATGCTTTGAATTTAGTAATGTAAATACACTTCAAATTTGTTTCTTTTATCAAAACTTTCTAATCGGTTTTAAGAAGACAACTGAAAAGTTTGCACTCTAAAATTCGGTTATGTAATTTTGTAACCAAATTTCAAAAATCAAATTCGGGTTGGATATTTTTCTCTTTGATTAACTTTCTACTAACACCAATATTAAGCCTAGTTAGATATGTAGAATAAATGTGTAGTAATCCGATTAAACCATTAATTTTTAAAACAGGAAAACAATAATAAAATATTCATTTGTGCAAAATATATAAAAAAGAGCTAGATAAAATAATTTGCTTAAGCAAATTTTAGTTTTACAGCAATGCAGATCATTTTTTCAACTTCGACATTAGTTGACTTTGCTTGACCTTAATTCTTTCTTGTAATCTTTGTTTGATATGAAGGTGTTTGGACAACAAATACATGCCAGATAATTTCCTCTAAGCTTAGAAACGAATCATATTTAAGTCGACATTTTAGCAATTCTTTGAAAATATCTATAACTTTAAGGATTACGCATTCGGGCAAATTCTACTACTTTATGAAAATTTTTTCTTGTTAGAAAAAATTTATTCATTATATTAATGCATGCTCCATTCTGGCAAGATTTGTTGAATTTTAAAATTTCAATTGTAATATTTTCCAATTACAAAACAAGTTTAATTATACAAAGGAATACTTCTGAAAGTACTTAAACTACTATAAACACACATGACATTTGTGTGATGCAATATCTACACAATAACCTAAATTTATTGAACAATAAACCTTTTTGTGTAAATTTATTTAACTTACATTTTTTGTTAAATAAATGTGATCCGTTCGAACAGTCAATAAATCTGTAGATGTGAAGACCAGTTACAACTCTGTCCAACTGTATAGTTGATAAAATTTTGGACCAAAAAATCTATTTCAAGGCGTCCCAAAACTCAGTAAGAAATTTTTTTGCAATCACTGGTGAAAATATAATTTCATTGTATAAGGAATTTAAATAGTTAAAGACCTTAAACTTCGCAATGTTGAGTACACAAGTAGAGCATTTTGAAACTTCCGATAATAACGAAAATGTCTCCCGAGTAGTCCTCGCTATTATTGATATAAAGAGCCCCATGAAACTAAAAAATGAGAGTGGATTTGTTATATTATTTGAATTCCGTTAAGAATTCGAGAAATTTGACAAAGTTTTACTAGCCTTTGACATCTGACTTTGGTTTGGGCTCCGGCTCCAGCTCCGGCAATCAAAAGTAAATTTCCAACAAAAAAAAACTTTCTAAATTTACTATAAAATGAAATTACACATGTCAAAAACATCTCTTATACTGTTGTCCTAATATATGTGATATGATAAAAAAATGAACTGCCTTTATTCTTTTCCGTCAAATCATCCATGTAGTGATCTCTGCAGTTATTCATTATAAATTTCGTAATTCAACATATTCAGTTTTAAAAGCTATTACGAGCTAATGGCCAAATAAAATTTACCATAGAAAATTGTTTGAATTTTTTGCCAAAATTTTTTTAAGCTTTTTGGTAAATTTTTGGGTAATGAATTTTTGCGAATATTTTTCAACATTTTTGCAAATTATTCAATATTTCACTCGAAACTTGTTTGGAATTTTTGCGACTGAACAGATTCTTCGAATAATTTTTTTCAACCATATTAAAATCATTCTAATGTAAATGTATTTAGGTTATCAGACTTCCTGAAAAATCCTTGGATGTATCTCTTTTCAAATATTGCCAATCGATTTTTGAATGGATTGGCTTATGGTTGCATGAGCTCTACTTACTTTGTACTAACAATCCAGCTCTTTGGTGAATTGGGAGCAAAAATTGTTCCATTCATGGTAACATTCTTTTATTTGGGATTATCGCTGGGGCCATTTCTAGGATTACGTTTGTCATTTCATTTTTCGTTTTCAATTACATTTGTTCTACTTTTTTTTGTTCAAATAACTTTACTTACTATCTCAATCATTTTGTATAAGTGCGCAATAAATGTAAACACTTCTGAAGTTGAGGATTCTCAAAGTAAGAAAGATCTGGGACATAATGAACGTAAAGAAAATCTCATAAAAAATGAAGGAATGGAAAAATTGGGAAAGAATAGGCGTAGAAATAATCTCGGAAAAAAAATGGCTTCGCATCCTGCTTTATACGTTTTGATAGGAATTGTCATATATAGTAATTCCAATATTGCTTTCATTGAAGGAAGTCTTGCTGATGTTATGAAAAATGAGTGGAATAGTACAGATCAAAATGTGGAATTTACATATATGATTGCTTGTATAGCACTTATTCCATCTAGTTCAGCAGCATCCTTTCTTACAATGAAAGGTTTTTCAATGCCAGTTGTTTTGATTTGCATGTTCTTCTACTCATCTGGAATGATTGCATTATATGTTATATCATCGACAAGTTGGATTTCACCATTTCCTTCCATTATACCAATTATGTTTATAACCAACATTCCAAGAAGTGCCATATGTTCAGTGACATACTCTGTTATTGATATTCATTGCATTAATGTTTTTAAAGATTATTCTAAACGACAAATCAGAGTGTTTTTAGGTCCGTTTCTGACATTTTCCAGATCGTTTGGCTATATGACTGGGAACATTCTATTTATCGGAATTTTTCGAAATTTGCTTGGATTCTCTACAAGTCTTCTCGTTCTTATAATTATTGGACATTTGCTATCATTTTCTACTCTATACATAATGCTGAAACATAAGTCGCTGACTTCTAAATTCCATATCAAACCTTTTTAATTTTAGTAATTTTGTAATGCGTAAAATTTATAATTCGAGAAAACAAAACTGGTTCTCTTCATT
>CABFPE010000058.1:1161463-1177189 GCA_900660155.1 Hofstenia miamia | reverse complement strand
AGCTTAACGATTCGATATTTTTTATCAATCTTCAATGAACATCAGTAATAAAGGATTAACAACCTTACGATTTTTATAAAATTTACAAAATATATACTGTAATGATAATTATTTAAATTACTTGAATATATTAATATTTTAATAAACAAAACGTCAATCCTACGTTTTTTAATATAAGAAATGAAAGGCATTGCTTTTCAAATACACAGATTATGTAGAGTATGCTTTTAAATTTGAATAATCGAGAGTAGCAAAAGTGTTAATTTTGACCATTTCTATTGGCCGATGTGATGTAACCACATTAAATATATCGAGAAAAGGAACAATAGTTTCACATGGAACTATTCCCTGCGAAAATTTTGATATATATGGTTTATCAATAGCATCAATGCTCAAAGAAATATTCTGAAATGTGTCATTTGAAGAAATATAATAGAAATTCGAAATTGTTTTAATAAAAATTCCAAAATTACACAGAAAAAAGGAGTAAAAAAATCAGATTTTGATCTTGTAATATAGGTTTAGAGTTATTCCTTTAAACTCTGAAAACAGCTAAGAAATCTGAATAAGATTCAATTAGTATTGCCTTCAAAATTTATAAATATATTGCGCGACATTTTTAACATTTACATACTATTGAATTGTATTATTTTAATCAATTTCACTCAAAGAAATTGTTAATGACTTCTATTATATATAAAGCAATATAGTGAAGCTAGATAGTGTACAACAAACACCCATTTCTATGAAATAGAGCTGCACTGAATGAATTGTCCTTGAAAAGCACTTTAAGTTCGTAAAAATCGACTGATACATTGTTCGCAGTTTACAATAAAAGTATTGATCAAATCGGAAATCGACAAAGATTGCGACATGGAGCTATTTTTGTGTAGGAGAATGATATATTTTTTATGACTACAGCGTCAAAATTGACTTCACAGTAACCTTCCGACTTTATTCTACTCCAACGTTAAAATTTCTCATCTCTAGACAGGTCAATGACATAATTTCAGATATCAAAGGAAGCTCTAATCATTTGTTTACATAAAGCAAATATTGAAAAGGTATTTAAGTGTTATGTTTTTCTTAATTACATTTATCGCTCTAAAAATAGGGAAAATTAAAAAAATTCCAAAATTAAAAATCAGTTTATCATAGAGCTATTTAGCACGCATCGAATGGTATTTAAACTGTGTCGATAGAATAAAAACTCATGGAGTTATATGTATCCGAATTTAGCCTACTCTATTAATTATAATAATCGAATCTTACGAAAGTGTAAATTGAAAATTTGTTTTTACCAATACTTGCAACCAGTATAGATAAATTTAAAAAATAAAAATTAGTTTCACATGGAGCTAGTCAGCGACCATATTTTACTGTGTAACCCTAGTGCATAACATCAAAAGTCGCAGACTAATAGTGTTCTGAAATGCATCAGTTGTAATTGTTAAGCAGAAATTCGAAAGTTTTAATAAACTAAAGTGTTGATATCATAAAGGGAATAATAATTAAAAATATAATATTAACAATTTAATATAGAACTAAAGGAGTTCTAAAGAATGCTGAAAAGAGCTAAGGAGTTGAACAATAATTGACAGAGTACTGGCTGTCCTAAAGCAATGTAAAACTCCGGGTGTATGGCATACTTTGAACTCATTTGTCAAAAGATCGAAACAGAGTGAAATCAAATAAACAGCTGCAAGTTCACCAGAAGAGGTCCGAAAATCATAATTCGTTTCGTAATATAGAAATATCAAATTGGAATCACCTCTACAAAGCAATAATTTTTGAAAATTCTAACGAATTTTTGAAAAGTTCTTTACTAAATTTAACTTCATTTGTCAAAACATTGACTGGGTCAATTTCGAATTTTAATGGCTGAATAAATGCAGCAAAGCGTAATTTACTCATAATTGTTTCGTAACGCAAACAAATTGCAATATTAAAAGTGCTATTGCTCTAAATACCAAATTTCCCTTTGTTTTTTACATACTATTTCAATATTTAGGAAATAGAGAGAATAGGAGAACTTCTTGGTTTTTAGTGCTACATGTTTAGACCATGAGAGTGTGAAGAAAATTATTACAAAAAGATCACGGACATTGCGGTTACGCTGAATCAGAATATCATTAAGATAAAAACAGGAGGTGTGAAGTTTTTAGAGGAACAGATAAGAAAAGCTTCAGTTTTGGAGATATTGAATTGGAGCCCATTACTAGTTGACCATAATTCAGCCTGAACAATGCTAGACTGTAGACTATTTGAGATAGAAGGGAAAATGCGAGTGTCATCAGCATATAGCATGCAATCACAATTACAGTCAGAAACTTGCGGCATAAAATCGTTTATGAATAGAGTGAAGAGGAGTGGCCCGAAAATCAAACCTTGAATTGTTAGAAAAACTGTTGGTAGAAAAAACAAAGGAGAAGTATTCATTAAAAAGGTTAGAAATACTTCTGGGTGAATGAGCAACTTTACCATTAAATTCGAGTTTAGAGGGGATAAATTTGATTTTGGATAGTGATCAGTTTGTGTGAAGCATTAAGAGAAATATTTGAAGAAAACGACTGAAGAAAGGAAACTTTATCAAGTTCAATTGAGTCGGATAATTCAGATGATATGTGAGTCAAACGATTCTGTAAGAATAGTTTTCCAGTAGGGCAAACAGAAAGGCGCTGAAGGAACCTGAGCTTGTTGTGAATTTTGGGCAACAGTCAAAGAGATTTCCATAATTCTTTATGTTCTTAGTAAAAAAAGCACTCCATAAGTAGCAATAATAGTTGACGAATGAAGAGTGAAAAATTAATTAAAATAAACGATTTCTTAAGGTGTCCAATATCAGCAATGATGACGAGGACTTTTTGGTGATTCACAAGATTGCTCAGACGACTATACATTTGAATCAGAGGCAATAAGTTTAACAATGACCTACAGTTAAGAAGAAATTTTTTTCTGATAATAATTCAAGTAAACGTTGATTTGGTTCCGACATGTGGAAGATGTCACATATGTATTAAATGCAATCAAGTGTAAAGTAGATCATTTCTATGAGTACTTTATGTTAAAATTCAATTTGCCTAGGGTCAAAATTTGAAACTCAATTATATTTTTAAGTATATGTTAAATGTATTACAATCATGCTAATAATGCTCATTTTACAAATCGTAAATAGGCCTACCTATTCATATATGAGATACAAATATAAATATACATATAGGCCTATATATATATATATGCATAAAAATAAAAGTAGCTATAGTAATATATATATTTGCTTAGAGTCGAAGGGTTAATGCAAATGCAGTTGATTTACATAAAAAAGCTCGTCCGAAGGTATTTCATTCATTTACACAATTGGTAACAATCGATTTCATTTTGAAGAAAGCGCCCTTAACGTAGGTGTTGCCCCATTAGAAGTTAGTTTAAAATATTAAATACAGAGAAAGTCAATCATAAATTTTGATTAACGTCATGCGTTTAAATACTTAAGTGACATGAAATAGTAAACATTGGTATAACTTCTTTTGAAATATTGCATTGTGATCACTTTGCTACCTTCAAATTCCGGTTGTCATGTATCATAGTAAAAAGGAATTGCATGCATGATATTCATGCAGACTGTTCTAAAAATTTTCTAGTCTTATATTATTTATTTATTAAATTTGACTTCCAATGGACTATACTCAGTAAAGAATATAGAATGCGTCCCATATTAATTAAAATCAAAATCTTAGCAGTAATCAATATCTTTTTTATAAGACATTTTAACAATAAGATACATATTCAGTATTAATTATATTAAAAACCACTCAAATTATCTTATTATTATTCCAACATATTTCTATTATATGACGACTATTTGACAATCTAGGAGTGTATTTGCAACCAATACTTAATATGCTAGTTTTCAATCGACTGGCACACAATTAATTTTAATATATTTCTATACAAGATGCCATATATTATATGTGATTATAATGCGATTCTTAAATAATGACTTTACATCAAGACTAACAATCTAATTTTTTGATATTAGTTTTGAGTTATTTATTTTTAATTTTTTCTAGAAATTTTTATGTATTTGAGATGCTAAAGTTTGATGGAACAAATGGTTTTAATATTTTGTCAAGATAACATACCAAATGGTGGTTTTTCGTTAATCTTGGCAAAAAATAAAATCTAGCAGGTTTTATAACAAATTGACATAAGAAATCCACAAATACTGGAATTAATATTCCGTTTACATGACATTCGCATTTGATACATAAAAGGAATACGATTAAAGCCATGTTCAACGCATGAACATATGGTAAACTCATTTGAAACAATATCAAACAGACTGTTGAAAAATGGATATGCACATGAAATAATTAAGTCAAAAAATAGACAGAATATATATTAATACAACACAACCAAGAAAAGACTCATTAGCAGAGAGAATAACTTGAAAACTACCGTACATTTTATCAAATTCAGCAACCACCTTGTAAAGAAAAAACCGATAATGAAGCTAAGAATTAATCTTGAAGTGGGACGGTGGAAATTGAACTTCATGATTTTATTTATGCAGACACAAGATTAATTTATCCACAAGTTCATAATTGTAGTTATCTATGGGCAATTAGTTGACTTTCAAATTGAAACATTTCATAACGCTATTCCTCTGCGGAAATTGACCTTATCAACTTGCTTTATATATCAAAATGCACGCGCTAGCCATCTCAATGTGAAACTAGTTTTTTGTTTTTATAATCTATCAGACCTGGATCAACTTCATCGTCTATTATGGAATTATGAAAATCTACAATTTTGCAATATGCGACTATTACAGTTAATAGAATAGACAAATTTGTATACCTATTCCAGAAGACTTCATGCTATCAACACAGATTATATACCGTTCAATATCTCAAATTTTCATGAAAAGATTAATAAGGCCAACATTATTGAATGAAATCAATAAATTCGTTTGACTTCTGAATGTTTTAATAACGCCTTTCTAGCTTGTGTACTATAGCGCATAAATCCCGCTTCATGGTTAAGTCTCAATATTATACCAATTTTTCAAACTCTGAAAATATCTCATTTTCTCAAAAACTCTTTTCCAACTCCATTAGTTTCCTCATGCGCATATCACTATAAATTTGATGAATTACATCACAGGAAGTACTTGGTAACATTATTCAAAATAGCACTTTTCAAATACGGCGGGGAATATCAACAGAAGAGATATATCTTCAAGTCTTCAATGCAATTTTAATAGGAAGTTATGTTAAAATTTACTCAAGCACAATCGAAAAGGCGATCCTGCATTGAGTTTGTCTGCTGGAAAACCTTTTCACGCTGTTTAACCGGAACTAAACATCACAATTTCTACATGAACAGTTAAGTGAAAACTAAAAAAGCAGGTTATAATACAAGAAATTTGTGAAAAAACTTATGAAGCCCGACGAGTGGCAATTTTTAGGACAAATATAAGTCCGATTTGGAATAAGTTAAGCTACAAAACTTTAATATTTAAATCAAAAAATAAGCCCAAGTTAATGTTATATTAAAGTTCTCAAATTTAAATTTGGAGGCTATATGTTTAAATTGAAATGAACATTAGAAAAAATCATCTTTCCCAAAGACCGCATCATTTAAAAATATTTCTTAAGATCTGTGATGACTTCAACAGACATTTTTTCAACACTTATAGCCCAAGATCTAATGAAGATATTTAAGATCTAAAAACAGCACAAGATAGAAAATTGTCTCCTCTTTCTTTTTCGTCGGAATTTTGCGACCTGGATCATACCCGTCCAGGCATAACAACCTCTGATTTTGCACGGCGCCCTGGACAGGACTCACACATATTGTTTTCAAAAACAAAATCTTTCATAGCAGTTGGTGTTCCCATTGGGATTAGGCCGCCTCATTATCTTAACACTAGGTATGGTAAAAATTTGAATATTTTTACAAAAATCGAATTTCTCAATGAAAAAAATTATAATTTGACTGTAATTCAGGCATAGGCACATGTTTTAGTACATATATTCATCGTTTCAAGATCGAGCCCTACTCCAAAGATGTGTCCATGTAAAAAATTTCAATATTTCTTAACAGCCTTCGATAAAATTGTTCAAAATGCGGAAAAATCGCTTTGTTAAGAAAATTTTCACTATTAAAAATAGATTTAAGGTTTAAGCAAACAACAATTATTTTTATCTTTTATTATTAGACTATAAGATAATGTGAGACATGAAGATTTACAATTATTGAAACATTGGACGTCATTGAAAATTTATTAATTTGTCAAATATATTTGGTCAACGAGCTTCTTTTTGAAGTAAACAAAGTTTTACATCAATCAATTATTTAAAATGATTGCAGCTTTAAGTCAGTGGTCCTTCCTTTTCGTTTTCTTTGTGCTGTATGGTGAAGAAGGAATAAACCAATCGGTGATTGGACCTTTATACCCATTTCAAGCCAAATCTTTCCACGATGCCAGTTACTTTAGCATTGGTATTACATTGGCGATGTTTGCTACTGGAATTGTTTTTGCTTCACTATTACTTTGGAATGTAAAAATTGGGAAAAATAACATATTTGCTTTGTTTACTTTTGGATCATTTATCTCGTCTCTCACGATGCTAGGATTCGGGTAAGACCTAATTGCTCTTTATTATTAGTACTTTGAGTATATTTTTGAATAGTGCTTTTAGTATTTTTTGTAAAAAAGATGATGAAATGTAATTTGACCCAGTTAACAATTGTTATTACTGCTTATGAAATGTCAAACCAGTCCTGAAAAGTACATTATGAGGAAATAAATAAATCGAAATTTTACAGATTGTATATCCTGAATAGATCCTTTGAAAACGTTTATTGACATCAATGATAAAAAAAAGAATTCCTAAGATACCCAGAAATTTTTTGATTAGTACTGATTTTGGTAACGTTTCGAAAAATTTCAAGGCAGGAAAACTCAGAGCCAGAAAATTGCTTTTATCATGATTAAACTTTGGTTTGTTTAGATAAAGACTATTTGTTAAGGTTAAAATTGGCCTGCATTGTTAAATTTTTTTGAAATCCTTAGAAACAAGAAAGAAGCAGTCAGTTTTAAAAATTAACAACAAATCATAAACTGTTTGAGAAGAACTAACTAATTTTAAATTTGCATAATACATCAAACAACTATTAGAACTGAAGCTTTAAACCACTATATAACAACAATTTATCCTTATAAATATGTTTAGGAATTACAATCATCGTACATCACGTGATATTTTTTAGAATGCTCAATGTAAAATAAAAAATCAGAGAAAGCCGAAAATTTCCAAAACATCAGTATTTATTTGATTTTCAGAAATCTCTAAATTAATATTCTAATCCTAAGGTTGATTCTAAAATAATTCCAAAATTTTGATCTCTTTGAGCCTTGCGATTTGCTAAAAAGACTTCTTATATAAAATTAGGAGTATACCGTCTAATTCATAGTTGCTTCTTAAATATTTTTGAAATTAGGTTATCTGATTTTCTCAACTCCATCTGGATGTATCACTGCTCAAATGCTATAAACAGATTTCTTAATGGATTGGCCTATGGCTGCATGAGTTCAACATATTTTATGCTAACAATACAACTATTTGGGAAGTTGGGAGCTAAATTAGTCCCATTCATGGTTACTATCTTTTACATGGGACTTTCACTAGGACCATACCTAGGTTTACGTATATCTCATCAATATTCCTATGCATTCACATTTGCAGCGTTTTTCTCAGTTCAGATGACACTTATTATATGCCTATTAATTCTTTTTAAAATAAACAAAAGAAACAATGTAGATGTAGAGCATACAAAAGTTAAAACGGATAATGGAGTAAATAATAATACAAGGTTAAAGCTTGGATTGGAAATGCTCACAAAGACAGAATTATACGTTTACCTAGGAATAGTGCTTTACATTAATACAAATGTAGTTTTTATTGAAGGAACTCTTGCTGATGTTATGCAAACAGTTTGGAATGTTAGTGATCAAGATGTTGAATTTACATATATGATTGCCTGCATTGCGTTAATCCCTGCTAGCACAACGGCCTCACTTCTTACCATGAAGGGATTTTCACCGCAAGTTGTTCTATTTTCAACATTCTTCTATTCACTGGGGATGCTAGCTCTATACTTAATTTCAGTAACTGATTCAATTAAACCGTTTCCCACAATTGTTGTGATTATGTTTGCTGCAAATATACCAAGGAGCGCTCTGTCCTCTGTGACGTACTCAGTAGTAGATATTTACTGTATTAATGAGTTTTGTGACTACTCTAAAAGTGAAATAAGAACATTTCTTGGACCTCTTATCACGCTGTCAAGATCATTGGGTTACATGATTGGAAATATTCTATTTATTGGCATTTTAAGAGGTTTACTTGGGCATGCTACAAGTCTCCTTCTTCTAGTTATCATTGGGCAGTCTCTGTCATTTGCTACACTATATATAATGATTAAAAGGAAGACTCTGTTTTGTAGATTCTTTGTTCAACCGTTTTAGTAATGATCTTAATTATTTGCATGTTAAAAATAAATTAAGCATTTCTATATACATTAGGGCCGAAAATATTTTTAAATTTGGAATTAAATTCCAGCAAGACTAGCAGCTTGATAATAGTCAATGAAATACCTGAGTTACAACTTTCTAAATGTATTCGGTGACTTTAATATTAGTTACTTTAATTCTTATGAGCAAAATTCTCTAAATGAAATGTATGCTACTTGTAATTTTCGTTGTGTAAATACACTTTGTCCAACTCGAATGAACAATTTAATTGATTACTTTTTTACTAATTCTGATGTTTGAACCATTTAGTGATCATGCATTGCGTTACATACATGTATATTATTAAAAAAAACAAATAAAACAAGCAATTTGAAATCATATATGCACAATACGTTTATCATACACAGATGAAAAAATGGAAAAGGCCAAAAAGGCCCTAGAAAACATTCCATTTTATTATATTTACAATTTTAGTTTTGGACCTCAAATGATTAATAACATTGCAAATGGAATCTACAAAGCACCAAAAACTGTTGCACCAATGAAGAAAAATTTCTTTTTTCAACACCAATGATAAATTAAACCAGAATTGTTTGATCTTGTGAAATCCGAGCCGACAGAAACTAAATGGACCAATTACAAAAGATCAAAGAAAGCTAAGCAATTAGAAACAAAAAACTTAACTAAAGCTCGGCAAAAATCTTTTGATCAATTAACTTTTCCCTTTAATAAAATTAAAACTCTAAAGGTCTTTCATCTTAAATGAATGATTTAAGCTTCAATAAATCATTTAAATTAAACATTTAAAGAGCTTGGAAATTTTAACTTTCTACCTTATAACAAAAAACAAAATTCTTGTAAACTCAACCAATCAAAACAATTTTCTTTAGACTTGCTACAATCAATGAATTAGAAAACATAGTCAGTACCCCAAGCTACTGTACTTGGCCTTATTATATTTGCAATTTATGTAAATGATATCAAACATGTTAGACACAGCAACATTTACAAATACAACGACGACAAATGCCTTTAGTGAGAAAAATTTAAATTATATTTTTTTCCAATATTTAGACTTAATTGTTTGTTTGTAAAATAATTGTTTCTACATCTGCTTTAAGGTTTTTTGTAGCATCAAAAGCTTTTTTTGCGGTACTTATTATAATAAAAACTAAGCAATCATCTAAGACTAAATATTGAAAAAATTTCAATTTATAATTTTCTAAATGAATGCACAAAGAAACCTAATAAGTGATAAGAGACTAAAGATAAATAATGAACCAATAACACAAAGTGAATCAGGCAGCTATTTAGGAGTGGAGATAGATAATGAATTAAAACTTAAAATATTTCCACTGAATAAGATTCAAAAAATGCATGCAAGAAAAGGCAGATACAGAGGGGGGGTTAGGGGGCCCGGGCTCCACTAAAATAAGAATAGTTCTTTAAAGTGATGCAAAAAAATGCAAACAAAATTTTTTACGCAATAGGGTGCATCAAATATGTGTATTCAAATTCAATAATATGGACGGACTTCAATAACATGCACCTTCTCCAAAATTACAAGAAGCATTTCTGCGACTTCTCAAAACTCAGCAAAATTTTTCGTAATTTTATAATTTCATTGATTTTATCAAGATTTTTGCATTTTGGGATGTTTGATTTTTTTGAATTTAATGAAAATATTCAACAAAATTTGACGGACAGGCACACATTTATAATTTTATGTAAATATGTAGTACTTTTTTTAATACTATATCATTAAAAATGCACTAATAATTTGTCATTTGTAGTGCAAATTAAATCCTATAATTTGAAATACATAATGTTTTCAAGTTAGTGCATATTTTCGTGAAAAATATTACACAAAAATACTGTTGCCTCTAAAAATAATCCTATTTTGTTGAAAAATTTGATACAATTTCACACAATTTCTCACAATCAATGTTTCTACTTTGGGCTAAAAACAATGAAATAATTAAAATTTGTAAAAAATTCTGTTGGTTCTTATGAAGTTGCACAGATTGTATATTTGCATTTTTGAACTCAATAAATGATGGTGAAGTTCGCCCATAGTTTTGAATTTTAAAAATTAAAAATTTAATACTTCTAACCAGTCAAAGTACCGAATTATGCATTTAGCATTTTATCTTGCATTGGACCCCCTCTAAAAATATTTCTGTATCCGACAATGCCTGCAGGCATTACAACTGATACATGCATTCCGCTTGCCTCACATACAATATTGTTCGTTTCTTTTAATTGACATAATTTTGAAACAACGTATGCCTCTATCAAAGAAATTTAATTGGTGAAAAAAATCTCCAAAAGCATAACAAAGTATCAGTATCAGAAGCCATAAGGGAAATCCATAAATTTATTTTTACATATACAGAATTTATAATTAGTTTCGATAAAATTGTTCAATTTAGTGTCATATATACAAAAGTTAAAGTTAACAGTGAACAAGAGTTAAACATTTCAAAAGTGAAATAAAGTTTAATTTTGTCAAAATTTTTAGAAATTTAATTGTTTTAATGCATATGCATGTATATTTTAAAAATTTTAAAGTCAAAATCTTAGAACATTTGGAATTAGGTAAAAAAATTTTGAAATTTTCTTTGTGGTCAAATTTTAAGTCGCATTTTTTGGACGAGAAACAATTTATGAATGATTTTCATAAAAAACTCTTTAAAACCTTATAATTAAAAAAATTTTTCAATAGCAAAGGATTTGATGAAATTTATTTGTTTTGCATTAAAATTGTAACTAAAAAGTTTAAGGTGGAGGAAGTCTCTACCTATAACAATTGACCGTCATTTCCAATTGTTTATTACTTTTGAAAATATAAATTTCTTGGTTACAAAAACATGAGAAAGTATTGCACAAATTTTTACTATTAAAATAGAGATAAGTTGGAGCAAGGACTACTTAAGAGTAGTCTCTTGGTTGGAGCAAGTATTTATTTAATTACTATATTTTAATATTTTGCCAATGTTTATAAGAATGACATTACTAAGGGTGTCATTGTTGCGAGAGCAAGAATTGTTTTCCTATGAATAAGGTAATAATTCAAAAGTTAGTGAAATTACTATAAAATGAATTATACTTGTAAAATGCTGTGAGTCTGAATCAACCTCAATTTTGGATGTTTAGCCGAAAATTGAAAACTATATATTTCATGACTTAATGAATAATCGGTGCAATTTATTTATTAAATTTAACAGAATATAGATTGCACTCCTTCTATGCAAGGCTTCTTTTCAATGCTAAAAAGCATGTTTAAGACAATAAAAATTCGAAGGGTAATGTGCAGTCTTATATTGGTGTTTCTTACTACCTAGTTGACTATGTTAAGCATAGAATCTTACAAAAGCTAAAAAATCTTTAGGCCAATTTTGTAGGTAGAAAATTACATTTTAAGTAAAAAAGAAAAAAAAATTTTGTGTCAAAATTTCAAATTTTCAATTAAAAAAATCGGCCTAGTCATATATCTTACATTTATAATAATTGAATGAGTATAAATATTCATTTTACAAATATTTTGAATTAAAAAACATTTGATAGGATAACAATTTTTAGTGTTGCAAATGCTTAGTAAGCAGTTTCAGCAGATTGTAAACAAATACTAAAGATGAAGTTGTTTCCTATTTGTAATAGTAGACTGACAATTAATTTGTTTCAAAATTTATAATGTTTGCGGATAACAAACACATTGTGTTAAAAAAAACAAAAATAATTTGTTTATTAGTTTGTTTTAAAATTTGTTTCCTGAATGTTTCAAAATCGTGTTGTGATCTAGTGGGATTTCTCGTGTCTTGTGATCACTACAATTTCATATTACACAAAATGTTTGTCTTTTAATTGCAGCTTGCAATTTGCTATTAAATATTAGAAATCACTCTATTTAATTGGTATTACGTATTATCACATGTGTTCTACTAATATTTTACCGTCATTAATCATATTTAACATAGTGGCCATTATCACCATAATGTATAGACGAAATTTAAAATATGGCCATTATGGATGGCTAAAAACATATGGCCATACTATAAACGGCATCCTGATCAGTATGTCGTAATAAATATAAAATATTATATTCATTATTCACAAATTTATGAAAAAAACGTTTTTATTAAAAAACGTTTTTATTAAAAAACGTTTTTTCCATTAAAAACAGTGTTTTAATATACCTGAGATTCTAATAAGAAAAAAACGACCTTACATGAAAAGCTTTATTTTTTCTTCATGACTCTTTGGACAAAGGTGAATTTTTGGGGATTCCAATTGCGGCGGCGATGTAGTTTACCGCTCACTTGATATGTTTAATAATACATTGCATTAAAAATACAATTACAGCTAGAGCAACATTCAACCTCTAAAATTGTACGCGCCGTTGTTACGATAAAAACCCCCATTAAAAAAAATCAATAAAAGCCAAGTCATTTTAAAACATGTTTTAATATGTGTTTTAATACACAACAAGGGTGTTTTTAATTTACCAACCCTGTCTGCATGTGCTATCCAATTTATTTAAATTCAAATCTCGTCAAATATACTATTCTCTTACTAAAGGACTATATTAAATTAAATGAGCGATCGCAAAAATTTCTTTGTTTAGATAAAGATTATAATAATTTTAATCGCGTATCAATAAAATTTTGAAATCATTTAGATTATGAAAGTGTGCATAAAATGAAATCTAGTATCATTTGGTTTGAAAATATTTTATTTAATAATGATAATGTGTAAAGTGATTCTGAATTAAATGGTTATCAAATTTGAGACTGTTCATTAATTAGGTAAACAACAGTCTTTACAGTTGGCTACATTTGTACATTTGAACAATGGGATATAGATAAAAACTATGTAATTTTAACATTGTCTGTGAAAAAGAGCAACTTTGCTGAAAGAAACAATTCAAACTATTTGGTGAGCTTTTTTATATTTAAATATCTGAAATTTCACATGATTTTTCGATATTATTCTCAGTTACATGTAGTTTTACAGATAATTCTTTTAAAAACTTAATCAATTTTAATTTTGGAAGAATTGTTACGGGTTTACCACCCGATGTTAAATAGAATGAATTATGCATTTCATCATAGATAAAAAGGTCATTTGTTTGTTGTACATTATAACAGCATTAGTTAAAATTGCTAATTGTCAAGTGTATTTCACTGTGAATGTACTCTCGTTTTCAATAATGACTTGTTTATTAACCATTAATTTAGACACCATAGTGTGAAATTCATAATGTGCGAATACACATTGCGTAAGTTTCCTACACCATACCCATCAAACAATGAAGTCATAACAAATAATCAATGTTCATTAAACTGTAGATGAAATTTGTAATATGAATATCATTAAAACGATCATTTTATATTTTCTTTGTAAATACATTTATTATTTATAAATGTTAGCTTTTTCTGTGTGGTGAGAGTATGAGTTTGTGGAAGTATGTATTTAAATATATTTTTCTCAAAGCTAAAAAATATTTTTGTTTGGAAATATTTATTAATTGCAACCCATGTAGAAGAATCTTACTTACAAGTTTAGCTATTTGATGAATATTTGGCTGGCTGTACCTTTGTTGACCTTTGCTTTTGGGCGTCGTTATTGGTTTTTGAATATTAAAGTGTTTCTTTATTGCACCTGCTAGCAGACTAAATCCCAGTCTATTGAAGTAGGTCCCATCTGTTGCGTAACATCTCTCGTAAAAACTATTTGTAAATTTAATTAGTTTGACTTCTTCCATTTCGTAACATTTATTTAGTTCGTAAATTTCTTCATTAACATCTTTTGAATTCCGAAGCGGGACACAGTCAATGACCTCAATGTCCTTGACTTTAGGAAATTTGACCTTGCAATTGCGCAACAAACTTTTGAAATTGTCTTTGATGTCATCAATAGATTGCTCTTGACTACAATCATTAACACCAACTGCCAACACCAATGTATCTACATTGTTATCACTAGGGTATTTTTCAACAATATTAGATAACTCGTTCATTTTTATTCCACTATATGAATGTACTGCGGTTTTCTTGTCACCTAGAAGATGTTTTGGTCTAAGATATTTTAGTCGAGATGCTCCCAGAAAAAGGGCTTCTGTATCATCTGGAAGTCTCTTTGATGGCCTACCTGTATCTTTGTTGGGGTGTTGCTCCCCTGATGATTCTGTGTTACAACTTCTGTCACAGGTATTCTTTTGATATTTTTCGAACAGTGTTTCATGTACTTGCATGAGATCCTCAGCTGTAAGCGTGTAAAACAAGTTTGCTAGCTTTGTTTTGCTTGTGCTTGCGTTTGACTGTTGAAAACTCTCAAAGGAGTCATAAGTTGAGTAAAGCTTTGCAAGAAAATCCATTTTAAGAGCGTTGAAAAAACCGACTGTTCACTGTGAAATCTGAACTACAACTACTACTACTACTACTACTACTACTACTACTACTACTACTACTACTTGCTATTTTTTAAGCATATTTTAAAATTATGTTCATATTAATATAATTAAACTAATGAGATTACGCCTCCTGTATATATGCGTATTACTTAAAATAACACACTAAAACTAGTTTGTTAGTAAGTTTGAAAATAAAATGTAAGGTAGAGAACCGATTTTTTGCGTAAGGCCAAAATTGTAAAGTTTGTGAAGCTGGATTTTTATAATCCACACATGTTGGTTAAAACTCAAAACGCAATGATTCGAGTAGGATAACATAGGAAGCTTAGCTGTTGAAGGTTAAAATATCAGATGATGCTTTATCTGGCCAAGTTAAACAACTTTTTATGTAACGCACATGAATATTAACATATTTAAGCCTAAACTATTTGTAACATTCAATATCTGTGGAAGAAACGAAAAAGTACCCCAGTGCCTGCATAGTAACAAAATAAGCGGGTTCTAACGGTTAACCCATAATATTACAATCAATATTTCTTTATAAAGATTCTACAATTTTCTAGGTAATGACGATATGTATACAATGCGAGTTTTCGTTCCATATTAAATATTTTACGCAATGAGGACCAAGAAGCACCCTTAACTTAAGCTTTTGCCATTTATACTGAATCAGACGAGAATTATAAGCTAAGTACCAGACATTATGTTCAATTTAATTTCACAATTGTTGTTATGCTCTTGCAATTTGCAACGTAAAACTGATCCGCAAGAG
>CABFPE010000058.1:1083215-1100988 GCA_900660155.1 Hofstenia miamia | reverse complement strand
ATATATATATATATATATATATATAATTAATTGTATATAGCAATACATCGGTTGTACCTCTTTTAGATTCATATGCAAATTGATGATCAACCAAAGTATTTTGCATATTTTTAATGTATAGATCATAAACACGCCTATCTAAAATTCGTGCTAAATTTGGTGTAACAGTGATCGAACAAAATTTCTTTGAATTTTTTTTTGATATTTGATTTAGCACAATCTTGAAGATTACTGATTTGCATTTTCAGGGTATATCGAATTGTCAAAACACCTATTGAAGACTTAAGCAAATAATTTTCGATTGAAATATACTTATAAATCCAAATAGGGATCTCTGAAAAATAAGGCAATGCGTTAATTTTAATTTTACTAAAGAGCTGTAATTGAACTCTGTATTCAGAAACATTTGGAATGCCATGGGATATCTTACAGGATCCACGAAGTTTATCCTTATGGATATCTTTATTTTCATTTATATTTATTTTTATATTAGTTGGTTTGCTCTTCTTTCAACTTCCTTTTGTAACCCTGACTCTTTTTGGACGATATTTCTATGAACACTACTTAATGAGGTCTTATCTCCATTATTTACGTATTTCTTTTGAAGAATCACCAAAAATTTTAAGTGTTCTAATTTTCCGACTATACTTTCCTCTCTCAATAAATCATCTCAATTAGATTCACTCAGTAAAGATATTATTTTCTTTTGATCAAAGGTATTACCACTGTTTGACTGAATTACTCTGTTAGTACTTTGTAGCTAAAGTAAATTCTGAAGTTAATATCTGACTTAGTTGACATTTAATTTTTATTTCCAAAAGGGGCATTATATCAATATCGCAATAGTCCGCTTTTGTGACGCATGCAAAATCAAGTTCTGATAAAGAGGGAATAAAAGTAAGTTTATATACGGAATTTTCAAAATTAAAACATTGTAGATCTATAAAATTTTTCTGATTGGCATCACCAATCACATATATTAAAGCACGTGGAAATTTTTTACAATACAAAAATTAATTGAATTTGCGTTGATTGACTGCGATCTCTTTTTACTAGGTTTCGGTGACAAGTATATGTTTACATCTGGAAATCCACCTGGAATGTAGGCAAGTCGACAAACAACAACTAAGAGTTCTATATCCTTTTCAGCTATTTCAATAAATTTTCTTGACCTATTTTTGTCCCATTGCCTTTCTATGTACATTATTAATCCTACTATTCTCGATATATTTAGGAAGTTTTGAATATTTCTATCATTTCTGTCGTAGTAATAGTTTTACAATTCAATTTTCAAATTTAAAACTTGCGCCGCCAATTTTTTTTCCTGTAAAAGAACTACATTATCACCTTAAAATTTTTCATAAAGTAAGCTTCAAAAAACCATTAAAATAGTTGAATAAATTAAAGGGAAGCGAATTCTCTTTGCTCAGACGCAAGTCAATCACCTTGCAGCTAAATCCATTGTGCATACAGCTTTAAAGGCATAATCTTTAGGTCAGCAGCTTCAACTTTATCAGATTGAATTAATTTTCTCATTATTTTTTTAAAAAATATGTATAAATGCATATATATATATATATATATATATATATATATATATATATATATACTTACTTTGATTGCAGCACAGATAAATCATCTATGTTTTGCCGCTTCTCTGCAGAAAGCTGCTCAATCCGCTCACTATATTGGCGAATTTCGGATTCTCTTTCTGTCACCTCAAGTGGCAAGCATGGTCGTTTGGCAGAATCATCATCGCTGCTTGATTCTAAATTTTTGTATTATTCTTAAACAAAGTCACGTTTGATACGCATATATCTAATTGCACGTTTATTTCAATGTATAATTACCATAATCTGATGCTGTAATGTAAAGACGTTTTCTGCTGCGGCATTGAAGAGCAGGTGAAGCCACCTTCTGACGCTCAGCCTCTGAGAGTTGCGCCGCCTTAGTTGCAAGTTCATCTGCCAGCATACTCATTTGCTGCCTGGTACCTATGCTACGAATAGCAACATTGTGCCACACACGATTATACCGTCCTTCAAATTCCCTTTGCAAAATTAAATCATTAATTTTTGAATCAGGAATAGTCGACAAGAAGATTTGTCCAACCTAAAATGTGCTTTTCTAATTTCCTGCAAATTAAAATGTAAATTTATGTAAAAATAAACTTGGCAATTTAACATGAGCCCTACTCTTACCCCAGTCGCGCACAGCCGTTAAGTTAATTGCTAAGTTAAAGTTCAGCTAACGTTTTTAACTCGTGTGCTTATTATATGTTAAACCATATCAAAGTTACATATTCGTAAATTGTATTAAGGATAAGACGCATTTGTTTATCAACATCCAAATTGACGATATCCATCTAAATTCACTAGCCATAGACACTTTATGTACAAGCTAGAGGAAAGTCAAGAGCGATCTATATAGAGTTACCTTAACAGCAGTGTGCAACGGGCCTTATAGAATAAATCGAGGAAGACAAGTTCAAATACTATTTTTGAGTTATGAAATTATTTGATAGATTATATGATTTATCAAGATTTTACATTTTGCCTTTACATAACAGGTTAAAACGACAGCTTACATTATATATTACATAATCATAAACGTTTTTATAATCGCTATTTGCACTGAGTTGATTGTATATTTACAATCAAGCATTCAAAAAAAATAATTTTAACAATATTTACCTTTGTTCGAATGTGGCATAATGCCAATGCTTCAAAAGCAACAGGCTTATCATTCACGAACTCAACACACGCATACATTTTCAAATGGATATGTAATGGAATAGTTTCAGTAATTTCAAAAAATGATGTGAGGTAGCTATTTGAAATTGCGTCCAAAATTTAATCTAATTTTTTAATGTATATTATCAAAAATTTTAAACTCACTTTTAATTATATAAAATTCCAAATTCATTTTATATTTAATCAAAAAATTTTAAATACATAAACTTTATCAATTATGCTAACGGGACAATAACAATGCCTCGACATTTGAAAAAAACATACAAGCAATATAAAAATAAAAGCATACCTTACAGCACTCGAAGACGAAGACTTCATTTGAACTCTGATTTAAATATATCTAAATCCTCCGAATTTTATTTGTCTAGTGATGAAATTTCAATGCAATCTGTAGACTCTAATCAATGTGATATTGAAACAGAACCAGAGATATTCTTTGATAGCAGTGAAGAAATTCCCTCAGAAGTTGATAGTTTAGTGGACGTTTCCAGTGAAAGCGAAGCTACTTTTTCAGGAGATGATACTGCAAACGGTTGTGATTGGGAACACTTAAATGATTCCCTTTACGAAGGTTCCTCTTTAAAACTATTGGATTTTTGCGCAATTTTTTTTACGTTTTATATAGAAAAACGTTTATCTAAAGATTTGGCAATTTGCATTCTCTACTTTATTTCGAATATTTTACCGAATCCAAATATTTTGCAAAAACTTTCTTTTTATTCTCTTTTAAAATTGAGTAAAGATTTTTTCGGTGATGATATAACTTCTAGACATTACTACTGCAAGAACTGCAAAGAAGAATGTCTTGATCGATGCTTAAATATCAAATGCAAAGAGTACAAAATAGCAAATGATAATTTGCCGTTTTTCATGTATTTTTCCATTGAAAAACAGTTGAAGTTTCTATTTGAAGAATGCAGACTTTATAATCATCTTATTCTTCACAATGAACAATCTGATGTTATATCGGATTTCTGCGATGGACAAATTCACAGAAGTTTAAAGAATCTTGTTGATAAAGAATTCATTACGTTACAAATAAATACTGATGGTATTCCGATATACAGATCATCAAAGTACAGTTTTTGGCCTGTTCAGTTTATCATCAATGAACTTCCTCCATGTTTAAGACGTCGCTATGTTTTAATGTGTGGTTTATGGTTTGGAACCGAGAAAGCCCACATGCCAACCTTATTTAGACCTATAGTAGACGCTTTGAAATCATTAGCGAACAATGGAATGGCTTTATCAGTTAGCAATAAAGTTTTTCGCTGCTTTGTATATGTTACATCTTGTGTAGCAGATTTACCTGCACGTGCTGCTGTCCAAAACATGATTTCCTTCAATGGATTCTACGGATGTGGCTGGTGTAGAACTCGAGGAAATTCCATTAGAAAAAACAAAGGATATATAATGAACTTCGATGCAAGAAGTGAAAACCGATCACATCAAAGTTTTGTTAATGACGCAAGAATCGCAAGACGTACGAATAGACCAAGTTTTGGTGTCAAAGGCTACAGTTGCTTATATAAGCTACCCTATTTTGATGTATGCTTTGGGTTTGCACAAGACTATCAACATGCTGTATTACTTGGAGTGATGAGATATATGTTAACAAATTTGTGGTTTGGGAACAATGCAAACAAAGACTACTATCTTGTTCGAAAGAGATCCCTTTTAGATAAAAAACTTTTAAATATTCGCCCTCCAAGTTTTGTCACAAGAGCCCCACGCTCTTTTACAATGCTAAGTTTTTACAAGGCTTCAGAATTTAGAAGTTTTCTTTTATTCTACGGCATATCAGTGCTTGAAGAGTATTTACCACAACAGTATTATGATCATTTTTTACAATTCTCTTTTCTAATTCGTTCATTATTGAAGAAAACAATTTCTAAAGACTTGCTTCAAACTGCTAAGTGTAAAGCTGTTCAATTTGTTCAAGAATACGAAAAATTATATGGAAGAGAACACTCTGCCGCAAATGTACATGCAATTGTTCATCTTGTAGATAGTGTAGCGATGCATGGTCCGTTATGGACTACTTCCACTTTTCCTTTTGAATCAAATCTTGGGAATTTTAAAAGTCTTATTAAAGGAACGAAAAATGCTGGTCAAACATTGTCCAATTTATATCATTTAAATTATATCAAGCAAAAATTGATTGAAAGTTCCAAAAACACTATGGTTAATAATATTCTGCAGTATCTTTCCAATCCTAAATATGGACATTTAAATAATTCGATTCAATTTTTTAATAAGTTTTCTTCTTCATTATTGTCAGAAGATCTAAAGCCTTACATTGAAGACCATTTTGCTTTATATAAAAAAGCTATTGTTAATAGGTATCACTGTTCAATCGCAAATATATCACGCATGCATGACGATTCATATTTTGTTTTTACAATTGGAAACAGTTATTTCCCTGCCAGAATTATGTGCTTCATTCAAGGAAATGAAGAAAAACTTTGTTTGTTAAAAAAATTTGACGTTGAAGTTGTACATTCAGATGCATGGAAAATTGTGTCAAATGACAGTAGTTTTTTGATTGCCCCATGCGAGTTTCTAGAAGAACCTGTTGTCTGTTCGAACAATTATTTTTTACTTTCTCCCAATAATGTAGAATTAAATTTGTAGTTATTTTGTAACATGTTTATAGTGTTTTCTTCTATGAATTATTATTTTATGAATTTATATTACAAGTATTACATTCTTATGAGATTGTAATGTATATGGCAAGCTATGTACAAATGATAACTAAGTATATATTATTAAAGATGATATCAAAAATAAATATTAAATAGTCCACAATAAAATACAGTAATGTTAATTTTGTTGATGAATATTAGATCAAAAAATTCTAATATAGTATTTTATATTAGAAACTTTATGTTTTGCAAATCATAATTGGTTTAAATTGGATTTTTTGCTTATATTATTGAATGTAATTGTAAATATCAATTATTTCCAATTATATCTGCTATAATTGGCCAATTCAATTAAAATTTATTACATACTTGGAAAAATCAATTATATCCAATTAAGTGCTTTCGAAAACCAATTATTTCCAATTATTTTTTATTAAATTCAAATTTGAATTTTTCTTATGGGTATATATTCATTCATCAACAATGTTAATGAACCTGTTTCCTGTGAAAAGTTAGTGAGATAGAAACTAAATCTCAATAGAGCACATATATTTCCTTCAATAAACTAATTGCCTTTGGGACAAGGAAGTACTTTCAACTTATTACGATCTTGTCTTTATAGCTGAGGTAGTTTTACGTTTTGCAGTATATTGTAAATATTCTCAATGAATGTCATTAGCTCTTTCCTAATATCGGTTTCTATTCAACACA
The DNA here is from genome assembly GCA_900660155.1 of Hofstenia miamia. Taxonomy (NCBI): domain Eukaryota; kingdom Metazoa; phylum Xenacoelomorpha; order Acoela; family Hofsteniidae; genus Hofstenia; species Hofstenia miamia. The sequence continues at coordinate 1,094,879 of CABFPE010000058.1, read as the reverse complement.
TCAAACATCAGAAATTCAATTAATTTTCAACGTTTGGATGTTTTGATTAATGTGCATTTTTGCTGTAGTGAAAATTATTACAAGTCATCCTTACATAATGCTGTTTATCCTTAAACATTCGAGTGTCAATTTAGAATTGTCAAACCGCTTTTCCATATTTCTAGTAGGTTTCTTCCAGGCCCATTAGAAATTTGGAAATCGTGAGGCATGGAGAAATCCATTGGTGGACGTGCTTGAATGTAATTTTAGAAAATTGTGTATATATAATCAAAAAATTATTAAAATGGCAATTGATCCCTGTTTTGGAGGATCTCCAGAGATCCGACATGCTGTAGAAAATCATAGCGGCACGCCGCAGTGGGTAAGGGCAGGGTTGCCCTTCGGTGCTATCAGATTTTGGATATATTTATTTTGTTATTAAATATTTTCAAAATTCCTATGTGATTTGAAATCAAGTGATAATTGAAGTCAGCCATTGTAAAGTAGACAGTTATGCAATATATTTTAGTGGTATTTTAAGATTTGTTTTTTCATGAGCTTGCTTTGTTCCAGATATAGTATGTCTTACATTTGTCATTATCTACAAAGCTTTATTCCTTTGTCAACGGTTGAAAACAATTGTGTGTGATGTGTACTCACTCCTGCTTACAATTAAAGGACTATAAAAAACCTCCTTAGAATATCTTTTTTTCATATTACATCTGCCGTTTTTGAAACCATTTTTTTATTTCCTATATTCAAGTATCATTCAGGATGCTTTTATGGTGTTTATATTGACTCCATTGTTCTAATGTTTAACGTTGATTTGGGCTCTTTTGAATCAGTAAGACACTACCCGGCTAGTCTCATGGGATTTACTGGTCCCAGTCCCAAAACCTCAATGGGACTTTGACAAAAAATGAAGGATCTGTGAACACAAATTTCAGAATATTACTCATTTTTTGATGGTACTGGGATCGAATCAAGTGGGAATTGATCAATATCATCCTCGTTCAACAGATCCCTAGTTACTAGCAATAAAATATTGTCGGGTTAAATTGTTCATCAGTTTTTGTTTATATTATGGAAAAATTGATTTTTAGCAATTATTTTATCTATCGACATTTGAGCTGTTATTAATTCAAGACGAATTAAATCAACAAAGACAGGAGCATAAATCTATTATCAACTATCCGATAAAATTTGTGGTAAATCACTATCCTTTTATGTGCAGAAGAGGATTATGATATAATCGTCAATTTCTTGCTTTCGAGTTCTTTTTAATGTTAAATAGCTATTAGTATGATCCTATTGTTATGTTACAATGCTAGACACATCTAATTTAAGTTTTCCTTACCTGCTTATCTTTCAGTAAACTAATTGCAATATTAAGAACTGTACTTTTTAATGAGGTAATTTTACTAATAACCTTTATGTCATGGATCACGCTTTTCACCGCCTGTTCTCGCTGCGGTAGAATAGATTTGCTACTGTGACCTATTTTTAAAGCAATTTGCTTTGCGAAATTCTTTCAACTTTTTTTAATTCCGAGTTCACTTGGCTTTACTTTCTTAAGCGACAAGTACCCTCCGATCGGTTGTCGTTTCACTCTGTAAAATGAATTACTCTTTCTCTGCTAATTTTAGCCGCTAATGCAATTATTAACACTGTATTTCGTTACGACTCATGGAAACCTCATATAGTTAATTTCAGTTCATTTCAGCTGTTCTTACAAAAATTGAACATTAATTTTCCAAGTCAAAATACAATCATCATCAAACATCTTGTAACTGGCGATTTTGCTTCGGAATTGATTAATATCTAATAGTTTTTTAATATCTAATGTGTTCATTATTTATAATTCGGATGTTCAATGTAGGAAAATGTCTCTTTCAACGAGTGTCTCGAAAATTTGGGACTTCCTTAAAATATATTATAATGCGTTTGACAACTCATTTTTCACCAGGATGTTAATGAGATTTAGTGAGTTTTCCTAACCTTTACTTTATTGGGGATCATAAATCCCTAATAACTTTTTTCTAAATATCTGCTCATGTTATGTATGGTATCTTTTTTCAACTGGTTTTATAGTGCTTCAATTTTTGCAAAAGCTTGTTATTATTCCGCCCTCCCGGGCCTGACGAGCAAAATACCCTAGTTCGAATAGGGATAAGTGAGCAATGTCAATATTTTTTCCAGTACTTTGCTCGCGATCATGGCCCTATTTAAGTGATTGTTTTCATTCTTGATTTCACTTAATCAAATGTAAAATCTTCCATAGAAGGTAGCCTTTACCCAAGCTTTCAATTTCATTGTGTTTATAATTTTTTCTACTTTATTTTTTAAATGTTCGTTCCATTTCTTTATCTACATTAGTTGAGTAGATATGTTATAGGTAGTAGACTGAAAGCCTTTAGATCTGCACAGCAAGATTTTATATCGGTATATTTTATGTAAGTAATGTTAGTTTCTGACTTTGAACCGGTTCATTATTCTATTCCACATTAAAACAGTATGAAATAAATTTTACATATATATTGCTAAAAGGTATTCACAGTTTTCGGTTTCGTATTCTTGGCATTCAATGTTTGATTTAACCCATATTCCAAGATTTTCCAGGCCGTAGTCCTCTTTCCCTGGTCGGTATTTCAAACAGAGTAATGGAAAAATCACCGTCTATTTTGCTGAGGTGGTAATGAAGAGGATACATTCTTGTCGCGAGTTAAGAACCATATTAATCCAATTTTATAAAATACATTATACCGTGTTAAAAATCTGCTTAATGGTGTTGATAGGAGAGTGTTATAATTGTCATTCTTCATACTGGTAATGGCTTTTTAGTGTGACGTAATAAATTTATGGAGTGGGCGTTAACCTTGTGACACATTTATTATTGATATTCCCTTGATCATTGTTATTTAATGAAAACCTTTTCCTTTAATACCATTTATAATTCTCCAACATTCGACACACACTCGCGCATACATCTCGCTTCTTAATGAAATCACTCCTTCATTAATTTTAATTGATTGCTCTTTATCGCTGTTAAATTGAATTTATTCATTTTCGCCTTTTCATCTGCAGTGCTACCGTGCAATCATAGCAATTTATCGGGCTTTTCATGTTTAGAATGTCCTACCGATTATGACATGGATTATAATTTAATATTGAATTGTTTTTATTTTTCAAAATGTTTGGACTAATGTAATGAACTCTAGTTTGCGAAATAGCATTGCCCACTTAAGTGACAATAGCTCAAACGTGAATAGCGCTTAGTGTCAGACTATTCTAGCAATATATTTTCACAATTGGAAATGGTAAAATACTATTTTGCAAGATACATTATCAAAATTATTCTTCACGTCACTGTATCCTGCTATAATGGCATATTTACATACTATGAACAGCAAAATCTGCGGCTTTATAAATTTTTGTCCTGTTTCCTGTAAAAATGATCGTTTTGGGCGGTTTTTCTGCTGTTTTATCAATATATATATAATGTTTTTTGTCTTTGGATGATGAAATATTGTTTTAAATTTAACGGAAATTTTTAACAAAAATACGTTTGAATGTTTTTAAGACAATCTCTTTCACAGCTTTCTCTTCTGAAAGATACTGCTGATTTTTTAACAGAATTCAATCAAAACTTATTATATGAATGTTTTGAAAACCTAAATAAAAATATAATTTCAAAATAATCAATGCTAATAATAAACTGTAAAATGCCTATAATACACTATCTTGACAATGAATTAATGAGGTAATCTTTTTTAAGTATCAATCTCATCAATTAACTCAATACTTACTCTATGGGCAACGTAATATATTAATGGTTTTGCTTTATATAACAAACCTAAATCTGATTGAATTCCATTTTTTAAACAGAAGGGTGAGCGCTCGCAGTGTAGGTGCGGGTTTGGTACAATATTTTAAAACTACGGATAAATTTGAGCATGATTTTGCGTTTTATTCTTCGTAGGCTATCGTTAATACATTAATATAACTGTAAAAAATGTTAGCTCTCAATAAAAATGTGCTCGATTAATGCAGCATTGGGTATTGTAAGCGGATGTTCTTCTACATGCACGTTCATCGCAATTTTAAATTACAATACAAACCTTGCTAAGCTAAGAAATTCATGGTAAACATGCGTGATTGTAGCATGTTGCACGGAGTCTTTTTAAATATAAATACTTTTTATAGGGAAACCAGTTTTTTGCTGAGTAAAATCTCCGTTACTTTTCCAAAAATCTGCAGGTGTTTTTCGTTGCGGTTTTGTGTAAAAGTTCTGCACAGTTTTTTAAAAATGGGCAAATACCGGTTGGGTTTAGTATGAAAATCATCATTCTTGTTAAAAAATAGTTTTTTTACATAATTTTTTAAATTATCAGATAAAAATATATCGTTTTAAATTGTTTACATTTAACGGATCTGTAACATATAAATATGTACATATATGTACATTAATGTTCAAATATTTTTGATAACAATTAAATCTTCAAATCAACAGTGAACGTTCGAACATTTGTCCTACCCTTAATACAAATTATGTTGTCCATTTTAAATATCATCCAGCTTTCTTTTAAAAGTCTAGTTTTAGAAAATGTTTCCAAATTGAATTTATAACTGGCTATAGATTGCGGCAATGTTTCGTTGTATTAAACCTGTCTACGGTGGTTTTCATAAGTTTCTGAACAATATTTGTAAGCAAGCCTTTGCACTAGTTTCCAATATATAAATTTCTTTTTCACACCATAGCTAATTATCTTATTGCGAATTTAACAGATGGTGTTCGGAAATGTACGTTAATTCACTTTGTTAAGGAATTTGTATTTTTAGGCTTTGTAGGATTCTCGATCTAGGCTCATTTAAATTGGATACCATATCTAATTCTTTAAATTCGATTCATTATTTATTTGTTCATACTCTTATTTAGTGAGTTTTTTCAATAATTGTCTCGCATTTTCCATGTTTTTGAATTTTTAATATTAAATATTTTGCGAATGATTTATTAATATTAACTTAAAGAAAATAAATTGATTGTTGTAAATTCAATTAAACAAAATTGAAGATTTAAAATTTAAAAGGTTTAATATTATTCTTTTCATACTTGAAATGCGCTGTAATACAACAAAGGCCGACTCTTTCTTAGTTAAAAAGATCTACCAATCAAATCTGACATCGCATTCACTCTGTAATTGAATGCGGAGCATTGAATGAGGCAATGCACAATAAATCCAACATTAGCTTTTATTTACACTCCCGCCTCTAATTTGCAATAGCCCCGTAAAATTGACTTATAAATTCAACATATTTCTTGTAACCGTTGCTGATATCGATTTTTCCAAAATTTATTCCTGACAGAATTTTATCCATAACTGCCATTCGTTGATGTCATTTCCACAATTTTTTTCTTAATCCGTTTTATTAATGACAATATTCAACGAGGCTAGATAAATTCATTTAATCCTTTTTTCTAATTTTCTCTTATGGGTTATTAAATGCATTTACCAAAAAGGCGATATTCAATACCATACATCTACATCTCGGCTGTTTTCACTATCATAACTAGACGCGATTGAACCTTACCCCGGTTTATACATACCCACAAATTTCGAATTTGAATCCAAGACGCTTAAATAACATGTGGGATCTCGTTTTTTAATAAAAAGCGGTACCGTTGTGGTACCACTATTTGGATAAGTTGTCCTTGTTCGCCTGTAGACTTTGTCCTGTTTATAAATTATATCTGATCTTCTATCAAAGCTTTGCGTTAGCTTGCGGTTAGAGAAAGTGCGTGAATTCTTTTTGTCTTTGAACTGTACAAAAGGCTTTGGAGTTTATACTCTATCCATGCCAAAATTATTCTTTCTCTCATTACCTTCCAAATTGACTAATTCTTAATTTCACACTCAATGATTTGAATTCACTGCCATCTCCATGTTTTCTCCTACATTTTCTTATCAATAATTTTATTTGTATTTAAATGTTTATTTTTTCTGCAGTTTTTTGAGCTAATAGTGGCTAATTCTCATTTTCATAATTGCTGGTTCCTTATGATTTTTATTTATATCTATTCTCAGTTTTGGGATAAACACAGTTATGCTCGATATAAGGCTTAATGTATTTGTGAGGGGGCTCAAATGGCTCAGCCCCTTTGTTGAATTCGGTTGGTAAGCCAGCCCCTGTCAAATTTTTTACTGGTTGGGGTGTTGAAACTTCATTGTTAATAAATTTAATTTGTTCAAAATATATAAAATGACAGTACTATAACTATGACGTTAAATATATATATAATTCGGTAATTCGTTTGACAATATTTGTTAACCCCATGGAAGGGGCCACAACCCTACCTTGCACATTTATAACTCTTGAAGAAACAGTTTTGTACAAATGTTTCTTAGACTAATTTTACCCCCTTGTTAATTATTTTCGATTGCATCTCTATTTTAGTATAACGTTATTCACGGGGTCCCACTTAAGGTCAGGACTTTATATTTAATCCAAAATATGAGTTCAATGTATTTTCAAAAACCAGAACAGTAGTTATAGTTCAGACAATATCTTTTCAAGAATTCATGAACATTTCTAATTTTTTCTGGTTTTCCAAGATGTCTATAATTATATTTTCAGGCTAATGTTCTGTACAAAACCTCTAGGGATATCATGTAGGCACACTTCGAAGAGTTTTCTTGAACATTCAGAGTGTTAAAAAGGCTTCTCGAGCACCCATGTCTATCTACACTAAAAAGCTCAATGTCTTTATGTTCTATCCGATGCCACTGGATTCATTGTGTAATCCGCCGATCAGACTTGAATAACCGTGATTTATTAACGACTGCAATGCTATTGTTCTGAGGAGCACATTGCGTGGTGACATATATATTGAATAATTGATTTAACCGCGCCCATTTAGCTTTTCTACATCAAAATTTAATTCCAACACCTGCTATAAATGTTTGATATGAATAATCTTGTTTGAAATAATAGTCGTGCTAATGTGCTTATTCTCCATTTAGAAGTCATTTTCATCTCTCCTTTTCCTTTGTTCATGCATACTGTTAACAATTATTAAAATCGATTTTTTTAGTTCGTTAACTAGCTTACAGGATATTACCCAATATTTTTGTTGGATGAAAAATACTTGTTTTGGTTTAAAATATTTATTTTAAAACATTGACTGCCACATTCAATTACTTTATATGCCGAACGGTCCGTAATTTTTTAAATTTATTCTTTATGCATTCCATATCCTATGGTTGATTGCATTTAAAAGTCCACAGAATAAAAACACCTTAAATAATAATATGTATACATGGACATTTGGATATAACTTGGAAATATATTGATTCATGGCAGGCAATGATAGGATTGCCACTTGGTTACTCCTAAGTCACTTTTTTTATTCAAATAACTTGAAGGTTTTTTTGGTGACTTTTTGGTTACTTTTTTCTTGATTGACTTAAATTTGTTTAATTGCCGATCTGAATCTAATATAAATTAATAGCAATAAAAAACCAATTTTCATAAAAGGATAACATTTAGAAATTGTGGAGGGCAATCGAAAAAATTCCTTGCTTCAAACACCCCTCCCTTCCCTCCATTTTTGTCTCACAGATGCACTTCAATTTCTTTAAAACAGGTTCTTCTCTATTCAAAATTACTTAGTCGCTTTTTTTTCTTGAGTGATGTGGCGACCCTGGTCAATGTACTTTTTAGTTATCGAAAAATGTGTTTTAAAATAGTTAGCTGATCAGCTTGTTACAAACAATTTCTCCTCCATGAACTTACATATCGATAAAATATATCTTCAGAAGTTATCATTATTCGAGCAGTAATCAAGGTTTCAGATTTGGGCTATTCAATTTTCTTTAATATCTTAAGTTATGAATATCATAGAACTGTATTCATAATTAGTATTAAGTGTGTTAGATAAGTTTTTGGTATTTTATCTGTTTGTAGTTATATTTGGTATTATTTACTGCTAAATGAGGTTTTCATGCGGATTTATCAGTTTTTAATATTATTTAGGGATATTTTCAACCCAGTTCAATGGGCTATCCTCCAGTTTACCAGAAGTTCCCTTCTTCCCACTATCGCCAAGGAATGTGTATGCCACAAAACAACATGATGAACTACAATCATCATTCCGGCAGAATGTATGCTAATGGTCCCTACCCCCTTCAGAGGGCGATTTCATATCCACAAGAAATGCAATCAGGTAGACTTACTGTTTTGTTAAATGTTAATTGAATTATATGATACTTTTAGACCTGTATATTTTTTCGAAATTACTTTACCCACGATAAATCCAACTTTTCATTTAATTTTGAGAAAAACTAAATTTCTTTTGTTGCTCCATTTCATTAGCGGTTCTTCCACCATATCAAAGAGATCTTTGGCTACACTAATTTCAACATGTTGACTTTGCTTCAACACCAAAATCTTTGACATAGTTAAAGAACTGATATTCAGCAATTCATTTGGTTAGGTATTGCAATAGGATCATAAGCATCTAGTTGGGAATCGTTAAAAACATCATATTTAATATATATGAATATCACCAAAACTTAATTGTATCATTCAAAAGTCTTTTGCAAAGATGTTTGTAATTCTGTCCATTCTAGAATATACCTGTAAATCATTTCAAAATTTTAAAAACACATTTTTAACTCCGGGGAGTACATTTTAAGTGCTTATTAAAACTCTAGTCTGTTTTTTTAAAGTTGCATTAAAATTCATTAGTATTACTGGAATTGTCACAAATTCAACACTTTTTTAACCGACCTCTAAATTCTAAATAATTTAACAAGACGCAGGTATTCCAGAATGTATAATTTACCTGCTTGATGTTACGTTAAAATTATTTCAATTAATAAAGGTAGCTGTGCTATTTTCTTAATATACCTCGTCTCCATTTGCATCATCTATAAAAACCTAAAAATAAACCTTCCCCGTTTGAAGCTTGTCTGCTTTTTTGAGAGAAGACATCTAAATGGAATAAGAAGCGTCTGTATAAAGAGGATTGCGCGTTTAATAAATGTTTATTATTTCGCACGTTTCCACCTTTACACGTGCTTTCTAATCGTCACTTTCCTTGTCGTGAAAGGTTTAAATGCTACACCCAGCTTGTCACCATGCCATTTATACATTTAATTGCGCTTCTAAAAGCATGCTGGCGAGTCGAATTCTAATCGTTCCCGTTATTGTAACTAAGTCTAGACGTGCCTATTATCACTTCTTCCCTATATTTGAAGCTGCTCTATGTTGGCTTGATTGCTTGTCAGTCTTATCACTTGGCGACTGTAGTTAATCAGCGTCATTTTCCTAATGGTCTTCCACGAATTTTCATTTCATTTCCACACTTGGCAAGATCAAAGCGAATTGTTTGAAACTTCATAATCGTGTAAATTATTACATTTAATTGTATTTACTCCAAATCGTCTATAAAGACTTTCGGCGCAATATTATTCCGGGATCATTAAAATTATATGGCGTCTGTTCTATCAAATTCCACTTTATTTGCAAATACAATCAAAATATTTAAAATCACTGAAAGTTTTGTCGACAGTTGAGTATGGAAACTTTAAGCTATTTCTAATTTCTACATATTCATTATTATTTTTTAGCAATCTACATCTAATTTGTTATGTAGAAAGTTATTTTTTTGGTTTTAAATTTTTTAATTGAGTTATTTTGGGAAATTTATTTTCCACTATCCACCATGCACTTACAATGGTTTGGGTTAGCATCTCCTTCAAACTCGATACTTTCAAATGAGTATTTGTTGTTGGCACATCAGGTCAGACTAAAGCTGAACACTGCTAAGGAAGCGAAAAGTAATCAATTTTATTTTTATGTACATTTGTACGCGTAAAATATAACTTTATTCAACGGATTGTTGAAGAGTTTACGCTTGTTCATACGCTTCGGATACACTTGGTTTTTTACGAAATATGTAAGGCGTATATACAAATTTAGAGATTTTTTTGCTTACTTTTGGTAAAAATTTAATTGGTTATGTGTTTTAGTTTCGTTTGATAAACTGATTTCAATGAACTTTAATTTATTATTGTGAATATTCTTAAACAAAGTAAAAATTGTTTATTTTAAATAGTATTAATTTTTTTCAGAACTGTTCCAGATTAATTTTCAGGTTTGTGTTTCAGACCAATTTCGTCTTTTTTTATTTTCCTCATATTTCTCGTTCATCAGTATTAAAATTTTGTCATTTGTAAGTAAACTTCACAATAGCATACTATTTTTCACAAAAGCTATAATTGTGATGTTTTACCATATGAGATAACTTTCTGAAACGACGACTAAGTCCAATTTTTCTCTCTCAATGTCCGAGAAGGCTTTTTAATTTTAGCAATTTAAATCATCAATAAACCTGTTTTCATTACATTATTAGAATATATTGCGTTTATTTAATGGATGTGTGCTTTTAAACAATGCGTTTAATTGTAATTCATGTTTTGATTAAAAGTGATTTTTCTATTTGAGTAGGCATGATGCAGAGTGGATTTTCGATGCCTCAAAATCACCATTCATTCAATCAACTGTCACAGTTTATGCCATCAGAACCTTCATATATGCCATCTCATCCGACCAATGAATTTGTCCAGAACCCTAAGCAAGCTGTACAAGCTGCTGCTGTTGCCACTGCTACTGCGACTGCAACAGCCACTGCGGCAGCTGCTGTCCAGGATCAGGTACTCCTTTAATTCTGCAGACACATTTTAAAATGAATTTCAGGAAATGTTTATGTGTAATGGTCAATACATGAGTGGGCCTCCAAATAATTCCAACATCATTTCAAATCCTCAGATTTCTCAGGTATTTTATTACTTGTTAAATATGCATACATGTGTATATTTTCACTTTATCATGTGTACTCTATATGATTTTCTGTTGTCTACCTCAATATTTATTATGTATAAGAATTCATTAAACATTAAATAGTTTACTGCAAATATTCATATAATGTATATGTAAAGGGTTTTATAAGTCAACTGTCATTAAAATATTACTGCATGTAGCCGATCAATTTAGCTGTTAACTTTCATTGGTTCTTAAAAAGAATATATTTCATTTTCTGTCCTTCATATTTTCCAACAATGGTCTCTTAATGCAATTATGAAGACCTGAGTATTCCTAGTTTTGGAGTTGTAAAATCTGCCGGTTTGTCGCAGTCTCGATCTCAATGTGCAGTTAACTTTACAATAACAATTTAAGATAGATGCCACATAAGGATAGCTATTTATATAAAATAGAATACGCCTCTGCAATTTGCATCGAATCTGAAATATAAATTATTAATTCATGGTTGGATTTTTTCTATTTTTAACTCTTGTATTGTTCTTATTTTTAATGTTCTCACTCCTCCAGCAACTTTCCTTTTAAAAATGCATTAATTTTAAGGTTGTATCCTTCTTGAAAGTTAAAGTCGTTAACTTTGTGAGATAAACACTGTAGATAATTATTTTTCTTTAATGGATGAGTCGAATATATTGTCATTAAAATACCTGCCGCTTAAATGTTTTTTAGATGCTTTCCCATCTGCAATACATTCCATATTTGATTCAATTATATATATATATATATATATATATATATAAATACATTCCATATTTGATTCAATTATATATATATATAAAATTCAGGCTAATATTTACTTTTATT
>CABFPE010000058.1:1045404-1080206 GCA_900660155.1 Hofstenia miamia | reverse complement strand
AATCAAAAATTGCCTTTGGTATTTTAAACTATTTTTTGAAATTTTTATTCGTTGGAAATATGTTCAAGGAATCAACAACGACAATGTTTAAGCAACATTGCAAAGCAATCGTATTGTATCACTCTCACATATATTTAATACATTCCTTGCCCTGAAAAATGCTTATTGGCTTTAACCCTAATCCTCACAACCTTTATTATGTACGTTGATTACACAAGGGGGGGTGAAACTACCCTAAGGTGTATATTTGATATCTGAATGCTATTGTCATGACGTTTGGCACAAAGGTAATATGGGATAAAAGTTTGAAATATTTCCATATATAATTTTTAACCAGACATTTTTGCTGACATCAGCATTTTTTTGCAAAAAAATTGTTAAAATGCTAAGAGGTTTCTAATGTTAATAAATTAAGGCATATTAATTTGTAGTTATCAATGCTGATGTCAGCATTTTTTTGTTTTTGTCTAGTTATTTTTATATTTCTATATTAAAAAAAATGTCAATCATCATTGACAAAATAGTCCTAATTCCTTGACAAAAAAATGCTTTCACCCTAAAATTTTCACCGAATGTGTAAAACTAGTTTAAAAGTTATTACTAAACATTAGCTTGGGGGTAAATTTATCCCCCCCTTCTGAAGAATATAGTTAAACAGTTATGTATAAATGTAAAATTATTTTAAAGATGTTCTATTGTTATTGCAAAGATTCTGATATGCTGAGTAAGCTACGAGTACTGCTGGGTTTTGATTCATAATCGGGAATTACTCGTCGTTTCAATCCAGTGTATAATTTCTTCAGTTTTCGAATATAGAAGCATCAATGATTTTGGTTGGTCTATCTACATAAAATAACAGTTACTGTTAGTTTTTGCTCCCATAGACTTTAAACTTTCTGATTTTTTGACATTAGGTGTGGAGAGAATTTTACCTTTTTAAAAAATCGAAGTTTTCAAAGAAAAATTGTAAGCATTTTCCAGTATTTCAGCCACAGCAATACAACTTAGTACAAATTTTCAAAATTTCATTCACCAATAGATGTGTCAATGCTTTGCGATGTCCAAATTTTATAATAGACTTGAAGAAAATTGTTTGCAAATGTGGAAAAACTGCTTTCTTTTTAATATGATGCTAAACTGTTTAATATTAAGTGAATCTCTACAACAGGTTTCCTATAATGTCAGTTTCTTGGGATTCACCATTTTAGCTAACTGATTACTACAATTACACAAGTCACCTCTTTACGTCTGATAAGTTTCTTTTTAATGATAAACATATTCAGCATTGGCCTTGGCGTTTCGTGCTAACAGTCGATGTACTTTTTCATTTTCAATGCAATTCCACGGCTAATGATTACGTAATAGAATAGTCAAAGCACTTTATTAAAAAATTCTATTATGCTTCTCTCCGATTTATAAATCAACACTTTTGCAGCGCTCAAATTAGGTTCTTCTGTCATTCTAGTGCGACCAAAATTCCCAGGCATTATTAAAATGTTTACTTCGGTCTTCCTATTGCACTCACGCCCACTGCTTGTCTTCCATTCACTGCAAAGCGCGCATTGTTTATTGTGGGTCAACTGACTTTCTTTGCTGTTAACAACTATTAATGTGTTTGCAGTTGTTTACATTGTGGTTCACATTTAAAGCTTTCTATCCATCTTATAATTTTATTAAACTTTTAATTTTAATCCCCTTTCAAAATAAAGTTGGAAATTTTTAATATTTTTATTTTTATTTTCTTTATTTGAATATTTGTAAACCTTTCGATGCTATGTATGTTATACAAATGAGTTGATTTTATAAACAATTTGTGATTCTTAACCCAATCATTTTTCAGCATCGGCATGTCGTTCCTTCAAATATCACATCTCGTGGTCCTCCCAACATTAATGCTATGCAAATGCAGCAGCATCCGTCATACCCTCCAATGGCCTCAAATTTACCTGGTCAGAAGCCCACATACCAGCAATATCATCCACAAAAGGTATTTCATTTTTTTCATCCTAGTTTTTTTATTTAAAAAAAATGAGCTCTGCGATATTTCATATAAATATGATATCTGTGTGTATTATATCTAAATCTGCATTCAGGAAATGAGGTGAAGGTAGAGAAGGAATCGGACGTATTATACTCCGCGTCCGAAAATGGTCGATATGCCTAAACTGATTTCTAGGGATCAAATCTCAAAATATTGCTAATTTCTTGTAAGTAGATAATAATATAGATGTGCAACAGATATTTTTTGCGTGTTTAAGACGTGTTTTCAAATCTTTACGTGAAGTTTGGAAACTAATTTTGGAATTTTGTAAGCCGATTTTCGTTATTTCTATTGTTATCAGAAACTCCTCAACATCGTCAAAGGGCATCAAAAGGAATTTGCAGGACAATCGCTTAGTCTCTATAAGAAAGAACCATACAAAAGTGCAGACTACGGAAAGAAACTAAGAAGAAACCTGGACTTGTCGGGAGAAAATGTACAGAAAAACCTAAGATTTTGCATGCAAGGTTTTCTGTAAGAGATTGTGTTCATCACGAACAAGCTTATTCTACACTAAAGCATTACAAAATTATGGTGTAAATCTTGCAGTACTGTAGGAAATATGATACCACCTTTTGCCCCTAGTTATATTTAGGGAGGGGTCACGTTCTAGAAATACCCTACATAACTTTGTTAGAGTATATTGATTCCGAGAAATATATACAGATTATAGAGGACTTCCTGCCATATGCTAAGACGATTATTTTTGAATGAGAGGATATTCTCGCAATATGGTGCATGGACGCATACATTGCGAAAAACGACAATGTGGATGTCAGACAATAAAGCTCAAAGAATTAAATGGTCACCAACTAGTCTTGATCATTCCCAATTCACAATTTATGGCCAATTATTAACACAGCAGTCGAAAAAAGTTTGATAGATTTGGCCATGTTGAAAAATGCTCTACAATGAAACGCTGAAAATCATCCTGTGAAAATAGAGGGAAATTTGACGAAACCCTTATTGCCGCGTTTAACCGTCTGCATTACCGCACAAGTAAATTCAGTCTGTTACCGAAAAAATGGAGATATTCGCATTTACTAGTGTTTTATTGAATATTTTTTGTTTTAATAGCATTCATAGTTCTTTAGAAATTTGAATTGAAAAATTAAAGTTTTTACCATTTTTTCGCGTCGTAAATTTACTGGTTGACAAAATTTGACCGAATTTACCAATTCATTTTCATCTTATTTTTTCATTTTTATGTTAAATCATTGGAAAAAATATAAAGCAATCAAGCCCATTATATACTATATTAGAAAAAAACAGTACGTTTTTAGTTTATTATCCAGCTCCAGAACCTTTAATCTCACTAATTCTGGTTAAAATCTCTGGGTGGAGATTCTGTCCCGTAATAACTAAGAAATGAACATATTACATTTCAACAATGTATAGGTAGTAGTCTTAATGAAAGCTTAGTTATAGATTTCGATTCAACATGTTTTTAATTTCTTCTCGGTTTATTTACTTCATCAGAACAAGAGATTTAAAATGCTTATAAATTACTTACTTCTCAAATCTCTTCAGAGTCATTGGATTTAGAACAAAGTAAATTTCTTATCATTGTGAATCATCCGATGTTCATTATCACGCGCTTAATTGATTTTGAATTATTATGATTTGCGATAGCGATGTCTAGGCTGGTAGCTGAATTCCTTGTCGTTATTCTCATTTTGTTTCGTAGAAAATTACTACTTAGATATAATTAACATGAATGGTGAAGATTTTTGCTCGCGAAATACGTTGACTTACTCAAGTGTAAACTATTTGAGAGTAATTGAAGTTGTAATTTTAAAAGCTCTAACTAGTTATTGTCTCTCCAGCTCATTTTCTACTCTATTTCTCTTACTACCCAAACAATTCAATTGCCTAATTCATTTTGGTAGATTGAGTGATTCTTTGAATTTAATGAGATCTGATTGGCTAATAATGCGTTGCTCGCTAACGGCTATCTTCTTTCCAATAAAAACTGTTCAATTGTAAAACCAATTTAAGATTTATTTGCCTACTTTAACTTTATGGTACATTGTATTTATGTCCTCGTCACTATCACATCCCCTTCATGTACATGTTTTGCTATACAGATCTTTTATTTTTAAATGTTTTGAGCTGTTTTGTTTGTTTTCCATTTCTGAATAATTATTTTCTGGTGTACTTATTTATTAATTATATAGATTAAAACAGCCATTGTACTGTGGTTTACAGTATGTTTCTTCCTTTTGATCTATTGGGAATGTATAACGTTTCTTAGGTTGGATATAACACTGTTGGTATAAAATAAAAAAAGTGCATGATAAGGCTTAAATTGCATGCTTGGTCAATTTAACGTCGCTGATTTCAGTTATCACATCTTGTGCAGAATTTTGTGAAGATCATACGTTATTCTCAATTATTGATATTTGATTTAAAATTATTTAAAAAAAGTTTATCTATATATTTTATGGTTTTTGTTTAGCCACATTCATATCCGGCACAGCAACCCCTGCCAGCTCCCAATCAATTGCCTCAAAAACAACACCTTCCAACATCCACAATAACTCATTACAACAACAACCACTTTTTGGAGAACAAATACAGAGTAAGTTTAGAAAAAAATTATTTCTATTCGGTGTTAAACTTACAGTTTTAGTAGCTTATTCTTCTTTTTTATCCACAATATCGATGTAATTAATGACATTGCGGTAGTCCTCAGGGCACTAGTACTTAGATATTTTATTTCAAATTTAAGTTTGTATCTACCTTTGAATTGTCTTACTTTGTTAAAAAATAGATATCAAGTTCCTATAACAAACTTTGCGACAAAAGTCATTTATATTCTCCAATTTCGTGTATATCTTCGCTGCAAAATTATTCTTTGTTTTAAATATATACCAAACGTGGACACATTTTCAAGAAAAGGAGCCCTTCCTCTTTCTGGTGTTCCAAAACTCTTCTGAAATATTTGAAATTTATTGCCAATATTAATTTGTATGTTTGTCTGAATAATTTTGAGAAATAAAGTCAACTATTGCTAAATATCAAAAACTTTTTATTTTCGAAAACTTTATATCGTTTACAAAACTCATCCAAAATTCCTTATAATAATAGGATTCTATCAATTTTGTATATCCGAATTTAAGAAACTTCTGGTTGCATTAATGAAAATTTTTTTGAAAATACCAAATTTTTTACAATAAATTGTGTGCTCTTTTTAACCCATGAATATTGATCTTGAATAAGTATTTTTTGGGATTCTTTATATAAGGTCATTCAATGAAAATTGAGTTCACAACAAAAAAGACATTATGATTTTAACTTTTGGAATGTATTTTTAAGTATGGTAATGATCTTCAAATCTGATAACTAAGTTGTGTAATCAACACTGAAATTTCTCCGTTTTCCTATTTGATCAACTGAATTAGCTCTAACCGTTTAGCTTTTGCCACCTCTTAAAAAAATATTGCATTAATCTTGTTGAATTGTCAAAGTCAACTTTAAATTTTAATGACTTTCTCTCATGCATTACCAGAAACATTGTAAATTTACTTATAATTTTAGCACTATCCAAGTTATTCATCAGGCCAATATATTACATGTATATGTCCAGCCTTGTTGGTTATGCATTTGCATAAATGCATATACTAACTAATTCACAAGTTAGACATTGTGGCTGTTGCGCAATTAACTTTACCCAATTCAATGTTTTGATCACAAGATCCTCTTTTCAAAGTACTTTCACCTTTTGTTGATATACACAACAGTGCCTGTGATTGTATTAGTTATTACGCCTTAAGACCCAAGATGTCATCTTGCTCACTATTTAATAATTATGTTTTATGGGGGGATTGGAAAACAGATCAATGGATTATCGGTTTACAGGATTTATATAATTTTCTAAGTGTAGCTCGCGCCTTGTTGTTTATAATAATTACATACCTGCTGTGGATTTTGAGTTTACAAGAATTGATAATATTTAGCAATTCCTTTCCAGTTTGGTGTTTAACTATTCTTATACAGTTTCTCATTTTCTGCATGGCCTTTAACTTTGGTTTAATAAATCCAATTGCTTGTTAAATATTTACTCTACTAGGTGTCAAACAACAATTAAGCTTGTCTCTTCAATGAAAGCTTTTAGGGTTCATATGTAACAATGCGTTTTTCACTTAGCCTCAATTTATGCCATTCGAATGCTATGCTCTCTAAGCCTTAACAACCCTCTAATACGAATGAGACAAACTTTGGGGGTTTTAAAGTTTTAATGCTTATGAAGTAGAAAAAAAATAAATAGGTAATTAGAAATTTTATTAATGGGTATCTGTTGTTTGAGAATAATAATGACGGAAATTTCTGAAAATTATTGCTAAATTCAAATGTGATACATAAACTAAGGAACTTAATTATTTATGCATTTAGATAGCGCTTTTCTTTTGGCAGAATATAAATATGATATTCTATAAATATATTGATTTAATAGTGGCACGTAGTAAGGAACAAATATTGTTAGTTAAATTTTCTAGATATAGTTATGCTCAAAGGTATTGAAGCAGTACATGTAATATAGTATTTTTCTCCTGATTGCAAAATATGCTGTCGAATAATACCAGGATACATTTTTTCTTATGCATTTTATGTTTAATTGATTTTTTCGATTAGATGCGCATTTATTGTTCCATGCTCTTGTTTAGGGACCCATTAAAAATTTTTTTGGTTTGGTGTAAAATGTTTATTATTTCTGCAAATTTTGACTTCTGCTCTGCAATTTTAGAAATATCAGCACATGAATAGTGCATAAACCTTATTACTTTTATATTTTGTATTTAATAAATATTTTTATAGAAAAAGTTTAATAGTCACTTAAACAGGGACATGGAAAAAAGAATATCTATCAATCTCAAAGGTATTTTCAATTTATCTTCACACGAAAAAAATGTATCATGTACAAAATTCAACAGCATATCTGTAATAAAAAATAGTTTGTTACATGTATTTTTGCAATAATTTTTATCATAATTATATATATCAATGAAATTCCATTAGAAATTTACATTTGACGAATTCCACTAAGATATTGTTCATTATTAAATGTGTGAACTATTTGAATTCTGAATTTTATTAATACCATCAATTTACCTAAATAGGGTGCAGATAATCAACCAAATGTTACAGTTCACCATGACGGTCGTTTTGAAATTCAAGGTCACCATGATGTACCAACGTATGCTCCTAGTAATACCACTACTCGACAGAATTTTGCTTCCGAGGAGAAAGTATTTAAGTCTACTCCAAATGCTGCTCCTTGTCTTCACAGTGTTAAAAAAGGTTGATTTTGCTTTATTCATTCGCAATGAATTTATTTATAACTTTCAAAAAATAATTGAAATTGGTAAATAGCACCTAGTGCTTGTTGTCAAATGGAATCTGTATCATAGGGTCATATTACCAACACAAGCGCACAGCTCTTTATTAACAGATTGCGAATGTAAACAGAGTTGATATTGTGAAGCGTTGTTGACTAGTGTTATGTAAACAGTTTACAATTCCAATCAATGTGTCTTATCACTTTTCAATACTGTTATTTTTTATAAATATCTCACACCAACACTTTCCGCTTTAATTGCCTCGCGTTTATCATTGAGAAATAAATTCATTGATTTTTATACGCTTGTTTGCAGTTCTCCGCTTATCAAACATTAATGCTGTTGCTAAATCAATATTTCAAAGCCTTTGCCTCTTGGTATTATTATAATGCTTTTAATTCTTTTCTATTATACTGGATTTTATTATCTCTAAAAAATATCCAACCAAACCAACCCAATACAAGACAACTTTAGTTTTAAATCAGATTACATTTTTGGAATTAAAACGCGGGGAATTTTTATACGTTTAATTTCTTTCCATCTATTTTTCTGCTTCTAATTATCAATGAATACTCTAATATATTAACATCGAAATTAAAAATTCCATTAATTTTCCATTTTTATAAAAATATTTTCAATTCATTATTTTAATGTGTGTTGTTTATTTTTAGCAGATGATTGTTTAATAAATACATTGTGTTATTAGAATTTTCATATCAATAAATACATTTGAATAAATTTTAAACCTATTGTCGCTTAAGTTAAGCTATTTCAATTCAAAATTAGGTGTTTAGCTGCTTTTATATACTTTCCAAATTTGAATATCAATTCCGTATAAGGAAACATCCACAATACATTTTTCCCTTATCACTAGAATGATACATGATTTACGTGGATATTTCTCAACACTATGCTTTGTAGCTGGATTATATTTTCTTCTAAGGTCTTTCAATTTCAATACTTTGAGATTTACTGTGGTTTGAATTAAATTTCTTCTGCCGAGTGAATTCTGTTCACTGTATTGCGACTTTTTAATTGCTGTATTTCAAATGTTTCCTTTTTTCGTGGGTAAATGTCCCAGCATTATACTCATATTTGGAAGCTGAAAAGGTGTTTCTCAATCAAATATTTCAAAAATTCAGTGCTGATTTTTTGATAAACATTGAACTGTTGCTTTACACTATTGCCGTTCTTCGGCACCGATTAAACTTCGTGCGATTTACTGAATACCATTGGCCTGAAGCCTGGGGTGATAAATCTATGGGACCATATATGAGGAAGTTGGGACCTTGGAATTCAGAATATTACGCATAATTTGTTGCCAATTTCGACCTGAGAATTTCTTGCTGCGTGACAGAATTGGAATCAATCAATTCTAGTACCTGCAGAAACCTACATCTTATTTGTGGAGTAGAAATATAATTGTTTAATTACAGTTCACCAGCATGTTGATATCTAAATATTTAACGATGTGGAAAATATTTTTTAAATATATTTTTACAGTTTAAATATATTTGCAGTTTAACTAAGTTATGACAATGAAATTTTCAAATATACCATTTAGAAGTAACTTCGAATGAACGGCGTTTGACATTCCCTGTAAAAGATGGTATCATTTTACATCCATTCAAACTAGCCCACAATCTCAACGTCAGTAATCACACATTTACCATCAAGCCATCCATTTACCAGACATTGCGGGATAGACCTGATCTTGATCTTCAGTTCTCATGCTACCACGACTCTCACAAACAGGTTTGTGTTTTTGGACTTAGTTTCAACTCTCAGTCTATACCGACGTAGTACTTAGTATTGGTTAAGGTATTTGTCTACCAGGTACATGTTTTCATTGAGAGATTACAATCCGGTTGAGGGGTGAAATGGACTCTGCATTTTATCCCCAAATTATGAAATTGGTGTCTAAGCCCAATACGGCAGTTTAAATTATTTATAATTTTGCCAATTTTTTGCATATTTTTATACTACTTGTCAACAAATGGAGTTTAATTTTTTGTTTGGTACACCAAAATTTGGTTTATTGTGAACTTCGAATAAAATCTACACACTGAAATTGAAGATCCTAAATTAATATTTAGAAAGGTATTTCATACTAATGTAAACTTCAAAATGTAAATTTCAGTTTTCAAAACATTGTTTATAACTTATGTGGCAGCATTCACTGCATTTATGTTGACTTGCGTGCAATGTTGCATAATAGTAAGTTTTTTTGTAAGTTTCGGCGGCCCATCTTTTCGAATAATTCGACCCAAGCCCGGCTAAAGTCCATCTCCGATTTGAGTACCAATAAAGTGAAAGTTAAAATAATAAAGTCACTAAGACAAATTGGGAGCTGGCGTGAAAGTTTCATTAAATGAATAACAAATAGTTAAAACCTCGAAGTTATTAAGCACTTCCTCTTAATTATGGTAAGTTAGTTTCCCCAAGCGCGCAAATTTGCGAATGGCTTTTTGAAAAGTGTATTCATTCAATTGAATAAATCTTTCTCTTCCATTTCTGCCAATTAGTAGAGTCATGAATAATTGATTTGAAATTCGCTGATTTATTAAAAGATTTTCATCTGCGTTTATTATTATCAATACAGCTATTAAACAAATTACAAGTACTTTCAATATTGCAACGTGTAACTGTTGAATCGCATTATCATCCACCTCTCGAATTTTGTTTACGCTTTGAAAGGGTGTCCGTGCAGTGTGGAAAACTGGAATTTTGAAGCTGTTTTGGTTTTGAAGTCCCTGGAAATTCGATTTTTATTGCGTTGATTTTATTGTCTTGTCTATATTTATACATGCTTATCGTTGTATTCACTTGTATTATGTACAGGGCCGTTCAGAAAAAATTAGGCCCGCGACAGACACAAATTTGAAACCCCTGGATGAAACGCACTAATAAGTGAATTCTCTTCTGCTGCTCAGTAAGCCAGGAAGGCACATTTGTATAGATTTTTCCCTGGAATGCTCATTTGTATTTTATTTTTAGATTTCTTTGATATTGTGAGACCCGGGAACTGTAAGGTCAGGGACAATTGTACCCTCTGTCAACATTTAATCGGGCCTAATTATGTACATGTACAAAATGGGTCGTTGTACCCCGCGCTACGCTCAAATTTGTTATTTTCATTACTCTTTCATTTATTTGCTGCATGGAAATTCTATGTTAATGACAATCAATTTTATTACGTTAGTGAAGCGTTTTCTATTTAATTGCCAATTATATATTTCTATGCCTATTACATGCACATTTTTGTTTACTATTTAAACATTTTAGTGAAATTTTTAATCATTTGTTCCTTTAGTTGAAGGTTACCACTTGGCCACTTTTAAGTGATTGGTCATTTTGATCGCTTTTAGACACTTTTATTAAAATACCTTAAAGTCGCATTTTGTTACTTTTTTTGGTTTGACTTCAATTTGTTTAATTGAAGGTCTATATCTAGCATTAATTAATGGGAAATGCCATTTAGTAATAAAACAATAAGAAAGCAATATTAATAGATTTTGATGAAAACCATTTAGAAATTGAAAGGTAAACTAAAAAATACCTTGCATCTAACACCGAGCTTCTCCTCATCGCTGCTATTTTTCTCTCACAGACCGACTTGAATATCTTTACTTCTCTAAGAGAGGGTCGTCTGTATCCAAAACTTCGTCGTTATTTTTTCTTGAATGAAGTTACAATCCCCTTTAGTATTAGTGATGTGCGGGTGGAACTGTTTAATGCGGCACCTGTCTGGCAAAAAGTTATTATTACCCTCACTCAACTTCACTCAAAATATTTTTCTCGTATCAAAGATGAAATTTTCTTTAAATTTCAAACACAATTCACGTTCATTGCATGCTAAATTTTTAAAAATTTTATTCATAATTTGTTTTTGGAAAATGATCTTGTTTAAAATTCACAATGTGGGATTGAAAGCTTACCCGCACATTTATGTAATCTGCATAAAATTTGGCAAATTATGGATTTGACATATTCTGATGGCCATTGAGTATAAAGTGTTCATTTTTACATATTAAGAATTTCGTTAATTTGAAAATAAGAATGTTGAACAATATATTTTAGGTGCACTGGCCAACTAGTGTTGCATTAACCATTAACAATCAAATAGTGGATGTTGATCTTACGAAGCAGTCTTCGCAAAAACCACTCTATGTGAAAACCTACTGCAACTTTGATGAAAATATTTTGCAGCTCAACGTTTCTGCATGCATATGTGTAAGTAATTTGCATTCCATTTTTTCTTGGAGAATCATTATATGATTTGGGTGGTTCAATAAAACTTTTAGCATTTCGAGTTGATTTCATTTTTGTAGACATGCAATGATGACCATATTTATAATTTGTTTAACAGATCTGTTAACAGTTTGGTTAAAAACTATGTAAATAAACTTGAAAATCTTTTAACAGATCTGTTCAACAAAGATCCCCATGGTTGCTAGTTGCAGAATTTATTTTGAACATTATCTAATTAAAATTTTTTGCTATTTTAATGTCTTTTCATTTAACGGTAATGCATGCCTTTTGTGCAAGGTTAAATGTGATGTGTCTAGTTCATCCCATATTTTTTCTGAATTTGTCAGTGGCAATGACATTAGCGAACGTTTGCTAGTCATCATATTAAGCTATTGTCTAATGTTTTAAGAGCTATCTCACCAATTTCATTGCTTGTTTAATCAGCAGAAAGTCAATAAATTTACGATTCTGTAAACAAATGCCATATCATCCACTTGCTTCAAATCATTGCATTCATTTTATTCGTGGTGTTTGATTAATATTTTTTGACATGTCGTGCTTTGTAAATCCATGTGTTTACAAATATGCTGGATGGTGCAAAGTTATGTATGGCAATAAATCTTTAAACTGACATTTTCTTTCTTTGATACTACGTTTTCTCCAGTCATTCTAATTTCCCTAATAAACAATCCTGGTAAAAATAAGCATGAACCCACGTCTGCAGTAATTTTTCTACCAATACACACTAATTAAATTAATCTATGAACCATTACAGGAAGTCAAAAGGTTATACTGTCTTTGAAGAAACCTAAGAATAGACATTGTATGTGTCAAAAATATTTAATTTCATTTTCAACATTATTTTTTGTATTGAAATTTAGTTGGAAACATGTTATAATTTTCAGAGCACCTGAGAATGAACTTTGCAAATTAAAGTATATTCCTAGATCGAGTTCTCGTTTAATCCCAACAATCTATTAGTTCAACACGTGGATTTGAATTGCTATTGGAATACTCTAAATTGGCGTCTTTATGAGATCCTGTAATTCTATTATTTTCACTCAAGTTTTAATTTATAGTATTCAAGCTTAGCACTGTCAATGCATTGTGCTCACGCCAAAATCCAATGGACAGGTGGAAATCCGATTTCTCATTCCTACCGTGGACGTGCAAAACGTGGTGTTAATTTGATTGTTGTATTGTGCTGGTGGCTGCCAGTCAACAGCGTTTAATCATTGACTGACGTTGCTATCTGTCATAACCGTCTCACTCATAGTCACATTGATTCTCACTGTGCTCAATATTTGGACAACTGTCAAATATTTTTAACATATAATTCTCACTTTGTTCATCTTACACGTACTAAATGAATTTCACAAATTATTACTTAGCAATAAACTTTCTTCAAACAATGAATTCATTCAATTTATTAATCTCATTAAGGAATTCCTATCTAACCCTACACCCTATTTTTTCATTTTTCCCCTTTTTTAAAAAATGCTGTTTTATAGTGCCGCAAAATGTGGTTTTTGCTATTTTTACATTTCATTCATTTTTGTAATAAATTGTTTACTCACAGTAACAATGTTCGCGCTTATATTCAGTTGATTCGGTTTTCAAAATCGAAATGTATGATTTGTAGCGATTTCTATTGTTAGCGATTGTATTTATTTCGACAGTAGTTTTTGATACGAATATGGTTCTTTCCGTTATTTAAATATGCTCATTCAAATATTGCGATTAACCTTAAACCTCCTGGCGCTCATTTCAAAGGACAAACAGTTTTTTCCACATTTACAAAGAATTTTCTCCAAGCCTATTAGCAAATTTGAAATCGTAATGCATGGGAAGATCTATTGGGGAACATGCAATTTTGAAAAATCATATTAAAGCGTATTGCTGTGGCTGAAACAATTGAAAAGATTAACACGTTCTCTAAAAATTTCGAATTTTTCAAAAATATTTAAATTCTCTTCCATACCTAATTTTCATGTATCTATAAGCCTTTGATTCCGTGCAAGCAACTGTTGCTCGATATGTGTAAAGATATCCCATACCTATTGAAGCGTGCCGTCCGCAAAGTAAAAAGCCGCGCTTCCAATGGGACAGAGCATCTCGGATTAAGATAGAAAAAAGGAGACTCTCCCATTAACGTGATGCTTTGAGATTGCTTTGAGCATAGCGTGATTTGTTTTTGAACTGTGAGCATTGAAAAAAAAATTTAGGATTGTGAATTTTTTTCAAAAATCCTCAGGCTGTTTAAGTTTAAGTATACAATATTTTAAATAGAGTACTATCCAGTGTGTTGTCCACGATACATAGAATACATTAATATTTGACTTAAAATAACGTAACCCAACCTAAGTTCTCGAAATATTCAATTACCCGAAATATTTGTAACCATTTCTTTCAATGCCTCGTAGTTCGTTCTACGTTGAACCCCCTTTTTCTGCATTTGGTCTCCGAACCAGCAACAGGTGGAATGGAGTAAACCAGAAAATGTTATTAAGATTAGTAAGCATGGCTTATACACGGTGCAGCATTTCTCTTGCAAAAGTTAAATATTTTCTTTCTTGTTACTTGCGTAGTTTTTTTAGACATTCACAAAATCGTATGTATTGTTTGTTTTTCACCTTCAATTTCTTTTAAATACTCGCAATTAGAAGTAGCTGTTGCGCTGAAATGATTTAATTTTTAATTTATTATTTTATAGTCGTACTCCGTAGTGAATTGCGGTGTGAATTGAGTTCGATGGAATGACGGTCTTTAATGTTTTTTCAATGATTGAAGCGGGAAATGTTTTTGAATATTTAAACGACAGTGGCTTTTTAATAACTTACTTATGGCTGATAAGTGTTTTGCAATAAAAATATTAATTTTTAAAAATATGCTAATTGTGATTCGCATTTTGTGTTTTAAAAGCTTTTTGTTTAAAACACACATTAGAAAATGCATATTTTAACTTTTTAAATGCTGTTAAATTATTAAGAGAATTTCTATTGAAGTCATTTTAGTTTTGTGTTTACTAATGTTACCATTCTATCGACACCTTATTTAAATAACGTGTAGTTTTTTCACAAAAAAATTTTCGTATCTAGTGCACAGAATGGACATATTTGACTAATATGGCATCACTAAAATAATTCAATTTAGTTATTTAGCAATCATCAGAAGTGCACTCTAAATAATTTATTTATTTATATAAACTTGATTCAGAATGCTGTTTTCAACATCTTAATTATTATAATATAGACTCTATTTTATCCTTATGCCCACCATACAGGGTGTCCATAAAGTTGAACACAATGGATTATTAGATATTTTTAGTATGTAATAAAAATCGATGTTATTTTCACTATTTAGTTTTATTTGAATAACATTTTCATTATGAACTGCACCATTAAATTTCCTTATCAATTTCGCCCCTGACTAAGCACAAACGAACTTCTTAACGGATGAAGGACATTAAATTCATCTGATATCCTTCACTACCAGTTTAACTTTTTCTTCTTTTGGCAAATCCATATTTGATCTATGGATGCAAAAGATATAAGTAAATTTAAACCCTTCATTGAAAAATATCTAAATATCCTCTGTCCAAACTTTACCGACACCCTTCATATTAGATGTTTTTTAATACAAACGATAATCAGTTTTTACACTTTACCCCCTACAAGTTGTTCAACTACAAATGACTTTGGATAGTTTTCCATTTAAAGGCAACATTCAATGAAATTTACAAATTTTGTATTTTTGTGTTTTTCAGGGTAAGTTGGGGTGAGAGGGTAATCCAAGTGCGGACTCGGGGGCTTAGTTGTAGGACGCTATTAAGCTGGGGGGTCATCAATAATTTTGTCAGGGCCTGCTATAATCCACAAGTATCAGTTCTTGGACCAATTTTTATTTTTTTATTCATTAATAACTGGGTGTCTCATAAGACGAAATTTATGCATCGCATATTCTATCTCTTAAGTCAGTTATCGTCCCGTTTCATGCTACCGTCTCAAGTAATTTATTTGATATGGTACATCTTTTCTATTGAATTATCTTGGTTTTCACACTTTTTGCATTATTTCTTATCGTGTTTCATGAAAAATGAATAATCAGTTTAACAAAACGAATCTTTTTCCCACTGGATTGATTTCAAGAGTGATTTTGTTTAGAGTTATTACTTCCAGCTGCAGCTAGTTCATCGACCAACGATTTCTTCAGTGTTAAACGGGTTGCAGCGCAAACGCTTGTTGGAGGAACAGTACTGCAAAGGAAAAAGTTAGTGGAGTTGCTTTTTCATATTTTATTTTAAGTGTTTTTTATACTAAGTGTAAAAGTAAAAAAAATTATACTTAGTAAAGTGTATGATATTGGATTGATGTTTTAACCTCATTATGTATAGTCTGTACATTTTTGGTGAGAGAGGTTTAGAAAATGTTTCCTTAGAATATTATAATGTGTCATCAGAGAAACATATAGAAAATGCAAATTGCTGAATTAAGACAGTTGTAAATTGTATAAACTGAAAAAGAGAAACGGATGCAAATTGTATTTAAGCAGTTTTCTAATCATTTGAATTCCGGAAGATCTTTTCATGAGGTTTGTATGGATATTAATTTTGTAAAATTGATAATTTTGTAGAATGCTCAATAATTGATTTAGTTTTTGCTGCAGTAAGTGATTCATGGTGATATATTTGTTACAACCTACCGTTTTTAGTTCGAGAGGAATTCGAAACTGCCAATCGAGCAAAACAGGAAAAGGATGGCGATGGTAGCCCTGACTGTTTGGAACAAACGGCTGTCAAGATTTCTATTTGTTGTCCCATCACACGTCAAATGATAAATCTTCCTACTCGGGGAAACGAATGCCAGCACCTTCAGTGCTTTGATCTTGAAGCCTACTTACACCTTAACAGCGAGCGCTCTACCTGGAAATGTCCAGTGTGTTGCCGCACAGCTCTAATCGAGGGACTTCAGATCGATGAGTATCTTCAGAAAATCATTAAACAGATTCGAAAATCTGGGTAAATCTTCTTGATATTTTCGAAATTTGCAATGCCTTTTTTATTTAAACTTAAGCATTAAGCAATGATTTTAGCAATTTTTTGTGGTTTCCTATTAGATGTTAGCGAAATGTTTAAAAAATATTTCTAACGAATTTTGCATGCAATCAAGTTCGCTATTCGTAAAACTAATCAATTGCATTAATTAATATTTTTGCAATGTTTGCCTATCGTTCTCTGAATGATTTCTTTGTCGCTTGGAGCACTGGTATGTTTTGGAAACAAGAATTCACCTTAATCATATCAGATGAATGTAGTGTTCTTTTCTTTCAAATGTCCAATGCTCCATGTATCTATAGTGCTTACCACTTTCTTGAAGAAAGAGTTTCAGCTTTTTTCATCTTCATATTGCAGTTTCTGTGCCATTTTTGCCTGTTATCAGTAGAAATTGCCTTGCTTGGGAATAATTCCTTGCAAAATGCTCACCATGAGTCGCTGAATGTTGGAACTAATTGTACCGCATAAACGACATTTTTTGTAAATTGACGTCATGATTTAGATTCATGTTCTTCAATCTCATTGAATTGTTTAAAAAGCAACCTGCTTTACGAAAAATTTCGTGTTGATCTCGTGTTAATCGCTCATGCTTTAATTCAGCAATCGATATTTTCAAAGTATTTAGACGAAACTAGAAAGTATAAACTCATTTTTTAAATTTTCCTTAGTTTCTTTAGAAACTCAGTGTAGTAATTTTTTTCAATCACCAATAATAAAAACTCGCTTACCCATTTAAAATTTTTTTCACAACTTTTATGCTTTTCTTGAGATTCATAAAAAGGTGAAACCCTTTTTCGAATATCTATAAATTGTGAAACAAAGTGTTTTAAAACTTATTGTACTGAAATTGGATACGTGCGATTGCATGACATACTGTAATATTAATAGCATTGGAATTTTTTATAAAAAAATAAAAATTTCAAAGTTAACCTTACTGTAAGATATTTTTAGCAAAATGCTTATAGAGATATGGTTCGTTATTTGAAAACCTTTTTCTTTTTGTCGAAGTTCTTAAATATATTTCAGTATTCATTTGAATATTTTTAGACAAGATATCAATGAAATCACATTTGATCACAAAGCCGAATGGCGAGTGTTTTCTGCAAAGGCGGAAGTTGCTGAAGAAAGCGAAGGTAAGCCTTTAACAATAGCCTTGTTTATTAAATTTTTAGTAGATAACTCAGCCAATCGCAAACAATCTATGTCTTCTCCTGGATTGGGTACCATTCATCACACTCCTCAACAGTTCAGAAACAATACACTCCACAATTCACCCAATCTACCACCGTCGTCTTTCAATCCGCCAAGCATAGGTATACCAGTTTACACTTTTCAGTGGAGTTTAAATATTTTCATATCTTCGCTTGTGAAATAATTTTACAAATGAAGATGTTCGGTGCAATGCTTGTTGGTGCAATACATTGATATAATTTTTTAAAGTAAACAGATCACTAATTTTTACCTAAAATCTGACTCCTGATCTGGTTCAATTGTAACTGTAATTATAATTAATAAAACCAATTCTCATTGAAATTGAGCTTTGAGCAATTATATAATTTACTGATTTATAAAGCTATTTGATTTCTGTAAGTGAATCTTGTTGCTTTGAAAGTTTTAGTTTAATATATTTATATCTATCTTTCAATTACGAATCTCAGACTGACTAGCGACGCTGCTTTGTATCTACCTGCTTCCAATAGACTTACAGTTCACTAGTCACTCTTTCAAAATCATTTTTCTGATAAATCTACATTTAAATCAGCATTCAAAAATTATAAATTTTTATAAACGCATACATCTCATTTGCCACACAAATAACGGTATCAGGCTTGACTGAAGTTTTTTGTTTTTAAAAATTTAGACTTGAATAACAAATAATTGACTTGCCGTCCAATTGGCGGTTTCTGCTGTTCCATTGTTTACATGTTGGGAATTAATTGATTCTATTGTTTTATTAAATGCTATATCAATTTTGTGTTATATCCATTAAACAATGCAAGCACATGCCAAGTTCCCTCAAGCATTGAAAAAATATTTTAGCGATGACATAATATCTAGACTTTGCAAATTTTCTAATACGTCGCTTCCAATATTAGTTTTCGATTAACTAATCAATGCACCTTAAGCTCTTCTCCGACCCATGTACTGCCGGGTGCCATTCTTCAACTATGCTAATACTTTAGTACGAGCGAACGTTCTGTCTACCATGAAACTACCAAGAAACTGATAATAAATGTTCAGAGCGTATCTTCAATTCGTATACTAGTCCCTCCTGTCGGTTATTTCTTTCATTTATTTAAATATTTGATGTTCTTTATCAAATTTAGAATCCGAATTTAGTCGCTTTCTGCATATCAAAACTAGTTAACTCATCTTGACGGCGAAGTTGACGCCGCTTTTATCTTGTAAGAGAGTCACCGCGGATCGCAGATTTCTATTGTTTATATTAAAAACGGAATAACGTCTCGTCAAATCTTCTCTGGACTTTTTACAAATCCAGGACAGTTTACATTTGAACGCATTTTAGTCGAAATTTAAATTTCAACTGATCACGTTTTATGACAGTACTTCATTTAGTTCCGTTTTCCATACTATTTTTGTACACAGGGGAATTCGTTGATAATTAAAATTCGTGCCGCTTTCCTCCAAGTCAATGAAAATATTCAACAAATTCTTATTTATCATATCCATCCAAAGCTCTATTCCATATACTTTTCACCTCAACTTTTAAAAAGTCATGATATTGATGCCTAAGAAATAATATAACTTTCTGTTCCATATTTATATGTAGGGTTTTCAAGTCATTTGAAATGTTAACATATGCTTTTCAACTATTTCAGGACTTTTGAAAACTTTTTTAGTTAGGGTTTAATTCACAATCTTAGACTTTTTGATGGTCAAATAAAAGGTTTGTTAAGTGCTCTCAATAATTTTCATCAGTCATATGATTGATTTTGTTTGGAATTAGACTAAGTTTTTTAATTTCCAGATCAAAAGTATATGCTCAAAATTTTTCAATCCCGATGTTCAATAATAGTGATATTGTCAGTAAATGCTCTCATCATATCGATTTTATACGTCTGCTCAACAATAGTATTGAATTTTCTTGTTTTGAAATCAATCAAAACATACTACTCGATTTTGTTCAGTAAAAGGTACATGCTACCATGGTAACCTTGTTAAGCCGCATTTCACGACAAATGCGTTTGGAAACTGATTTGGAAACACGAATGAATGTATAGACATAATCAAATATCTATACTTTTATGCAATATGATTGACAAGGCGCATTTTCAAAGTCGTCTTACAAATTTCTATCTGAATTATTACAACAGAAAATGTATTCAGATTCTTTCAGGAAAAAACTGAAATCAAGACGTCTATTTATATGAGTTTTTAAAACTATATTTTACTATTAAGAGGTTTAGGTTTACTATATTCAGTATAAACATAAAGCTATAGCTAACTTTTTCAATACTTCTAACCCTAGTGCAAGTTTCGATATTTCTTTCTTTTGTCAAGCATTTTGTGATTAATTAAAAATGACCCTTTCCATCCAATACTGCAAAATGAAGGCCACCAACACAGCCTTTTGTATTTCCCAACATCAAAGAACGTTATTTTTTACTATGCTGTCCATCAAAATTTGTGTTGTGCTCTTTACTCTTTTGAAAACAACCATTGTATCACCAATCTACGGCTATATTGATAAATCAATCCTTGCGTCTTTTTTCATTTTTGTGCAAAACCTTTCTAGTTTCAATAATTTAAATGAACATCAATGAATAGCACCAGTTTTTATCATTCCATTTTTTTTAAATTTCAGTTATTAAATGTTAACTATATCACAACTACTGTACTTATTTACAAATGATCTCTCTCCTTTCAAAATCGAAAACGTAAATTCGTAAAATGTTATTTTTTTTTGCAATGGCTTGCTATTTCAAACCGAAATTGATTAAATTGATACTCCAACTTACAATATGTGGTCGAAATTGAGAATTTAGTTGAGTACCATGGTAGTCTTTCCAATCTAAGATTTTCTTCTCTAAGAAAATTCGATATGAATAGTGATTTTTATAAAATTGGTAGACATGCAGTAGTCTTTTAGCAATAATGTTGGATATTTATTGCGCTATTGAGTTCTTTGATCAGGTTTATTTGCATAATTTAATGTTTTTCAAGCCTAATTCCAAATTGATCATGCGCAGTAAAAATAAAGACTAATATTATTCAATTGATTCATTCCCCAGTTTGCTAATAGAATTCAAAGCCTCACTGAAATCAAAGGCTGGAATATGGATTATAAAATTATTCATTTCCAACTGTATGAACTAGTGGGCTTTTCATTTTTCAAGGGCTTTTGTGTGCTGTGATGTCATTATAAAGTTTGTTTTGCATCTTTTGTAATTTAATGACACCTGGTTATATATGACACAGAAATGGTTGTTTTTAATTTCGTGTGAACTTTATGATGCATGTTTCTGTTGGAAATGTTCCAATTAAGTGGGGAGTAATTGAATAGGCTGTAGTCCTCTTTGACTGATCATTAATAATGTGATTTGGGATGAAGTTGTAATTGAAACAAGCGGTTTGACGTCTCTGTGATGGCTTACCGCCATTGTCTATTGAGCGTAGCGATGATTGCTTTATCATTCTAATTGTCGCTTTCTCCATACTTGTTAAAAGCCTTTGAAAACGAGATCTTTGCCAAATCAATTGTTCACTCACTTCAAAGCGTTCCGGCTCTCTTTGCTCCCAGTGACTTTAAAGATGTTGAAAATTTTATTATTTAATAACATCACCCATGTTAAATCTCTTCCTAACCTAACCGCTTATTACTATTTCCTGTTGTATATTTTTATTTAATATTTTCTCTTCTCAACTCAGTGTTATGAAATGCTACATATTTTATTGATTATTGCAGTAATATTTTAATTACACTCTCATTCTACTATATCTTGCTGCTCTGGATTGAGTTTTTTGCAAATTACCTTGTAATGGAATGATCATGTTGTGAAATTATTGCAGTCATTCTTTTTATTCGCTGAAGTCGACGTGCTTGCACAGATAATTGCAATAGAATACCTTTTGTTAGCTGCTTTCAATCATACTTTTGTTATATAACATTAATATAGCTTCGAAAATGAATGACGGGGTTACCGGATTAATTGAATAGAACATAGACTGATCCCTTTTATTTTACTGTGTCTATCAATTCTAAATGTATTTAAGAATTATTAAATGTTTGCTTCTCTATATTGTAAGATTGAACTAAGTCAAAACCATTTTTAAACCAATTGGGATAATAAACTTAATTATTGCAGAGTAGTTTTTAAAGTACAGACATTTAAAATCATTAATTTTCCAAAAAATCTTATTTTCAGTATGTTAATTTAGGAAATCCAAATCCTGACAGGCCATCCTCCATAGATGTTTCCAAATCCACATGCGGTGGCACCGATCCACCGCTTTACTCAGCCAAAGAGGTAAGTTTTACGAAATTTAAGTTTACAGTTCTTCAACGGATTTTTTCTAGACGACCGTCAATTTTTTGTTATTGAAGGCATTATCATGCCTGTTTTCTAATTTACATCTTTAACAATTTTCAAAGAAACTGTACACTTACTCATTTAACATTCAAAAAATCATGTTCACAGCCACAAATGAACGTACAGGCGATTATTAAATATTTTTTTCAGATTCATACGTAGCAACAATGTCAAAATCATCGTAAAACATTTTTTGTTTACTTCATAATTCATTCAGTAATAACACTACATGTATTTCCAATTATGTTGATAATTTCATATAATTTGGTATATGTAGAAAATTAGTTTCTTTTTCATAATTTTCGCATTTGAAAAATCAGATGGACATTTATTGTCAAGGAGTAGTCGCTATTCTAGTGTTAATTAAATGTGGGATTAAGGAAATTGAGTCTAGTTAGACAATAAAAAGAGATATTTTACAATTGCAATGTCAATGCGATTTACTTAGTCTCCTGCACCCTTTGCCCGTTTTGATTGGACGTAAATGTTCATATTCCATGTTAATAATTTTCAATAGTCTAATACCTGACCATCAAGGCTGCCCTTGATATGTTTCAGCATCAATTCGAATCAATTCAATAGCATTTTTTTCACTGATATCAACAGAATTTCCAAAAAATCATTTATATGCTAAAAGCGATGAACTGAGGGTTTAATTAATACTCTTGACCATAATAGCATTTAATTTTGAAAATATAATTGTGTGTTACAAGATTTCAAAAGATACTGCAAACAAAAGTTTTATTGATAAATGACATCACAAACCAACTGAAAAATTGTGTAAATTTAATTGTGAGCATTTGAAATATGTATTTTTTCCAATATGCAATATATGATTGAAAAGCAATCAATTCCTTATTCAGCCATTGATTGCATCAGCAATACCGCTTCATAATTTTTCCCGAACGAAAGACTTTTGTTTCCAAACGTTTCTTTACTTTTAGTAAATTTGGCGATTTTTAATGCTCATTTGCATGCACTTTAGTCACCCACGTCAGTGAAATGGCAGTCGCAAAAATGAAATTATAAACTGCCTTGCTAGATGCATGTACTGGTTTGTAAGTGTAGTTATCAATTCACATCGATAAATTTCAACTGCTATTATTTTGATATCGATATTTACTCATTCTCAATTGAGTTTATATTTAGTTTTTTTGTATAAATTGATTTTTTTATCAACCACATTCTCCCATTTACTTTGTTTGTGGAATATAAATGGCATTTTCTATTTAAGAACACGCTTTTCATAAGAGAAAAACTTATTTGGATCCCCCCTCTAATTTTGATGAAAGTGCCACTTAAGCGCCTCTAATTCTCACTCACGTTGTTTAGAGTTGTGTAAGTTCATTGTGAACGGTGACATTATTTAACCATGCAAGTGTTGGGGCGTCTTTTGATTGTCAGTGTTCTCCTCTTTCATCACTAATAGAGAGAGGGAATGTTTTTTGGACGAGGAATATACTTGCAAATTAATAGATAATTCGCTCTCAATTGTCATTCTTGTATAGTCGCAAAATGAGCCTTAACGCTAAAATGCCGTTCTCCCTTTAGATTATTCCCCCAGAAGCTGATTTAATCGTTCATGAAAATTATAAAACGTTGTAATAATATTTTCCAATCTTCAACTGTCTAACCTTCAATTCTGCTTTCTTCCAAAATTTCCTTCCATTTCAATATTTGCCTTAAGTACTTCACTCGAGGAACAAATATATTTTCAATTTTACATATTGCTTCGTTTCAGCTTTCTTAGAACTTTATAATAAATTATATTTAAACTTTAAGCTTTTTCAAATAAAATTTATGAACTATTTTGGTTTGTGGAATTTTTAATTTTTTTTAATTAGAAAGCCTCTATTATTTATTAAATGCTTAAAAAAATTTTAAAATTTTAATTTTGCAATCAAGCCTGGAAGTGTATATTATATTTATTGAAATTGAAAAAAATGTTTTAAACTTTTGTTTAAACCATGACCAAGGTTAGCTACTTGTATCGTTTGTCTAGCATTTGATAAGCATAGACCTCTTGTCAATCTCATTTCCATGTTTTAATTTAACGTTGAATTAAATTTTTAAAAATATTGTCACTGAAACAAAGTATTTCAATTGCAGAAAGTTTTATACCATCCTCTTTCTTAATTCAAGTTTATTTTCGTAGCTTAGTTTTCGATTGATACATAAACCATTACGAGATAGGTTTTGTGATTGGCTGGATCATATCAGATATTTCAAAGATATCGATTATGAAATAATAGTATTGTT
The DNA here is from genome assembly GCA_900660155.1 of Hofstenia miamia. Lineage (NCBI taxonomy): Eukaryota > Metazoa > Xenacoelomorpha > Acoela > Hofsteniidae > Hofstenia > Hofstenia miamia. Next base: position 1,055,711 of record CABFPE010000058.1, on the reverse strand, counting down.
TCGGCTTAAAAGATATTTATTCTTTAGTTCATTAATACTATAGATGCAGGATCGTTAAAAAATCGGCCCGTGGGAGTAATTTCTAACGTTGGAGGTTTTGAATTTGTAATTTCTGATGGAATAACTAAGTTACATAAGCGTATATAAGTGTGTTTTAGTACAGCAAAGGGTGATTGAATCTAAGGCCAGCCGCACACTGCAGTTGAGGTAACCTTATCTTAACCCTAAAAAATCACCAAGGTTCGCATTGAGGTTAATCTTACTTAATTTAAGGTTATATAAACGGTAGGGTGTGGCGAAGTAGTGGAACCTTAACTTTATTAGCGGCAGGGTGCAACGGAGATACGCGACTAAAGAACATTCATACTAACAATGTGCTATTCATCATACTTTTTTGATAATAAAGTTGTGTACGTTACAAAAATGGTTAGTTTTTTACTTCTAATGAGCTAAGCAAATTTTTTTACTCAACAATTTTTAAGAATTTAGTTTATTTAAAAAATGATTTATTTTAGTTTTAATCCCTTTTCAATAGAAACATCCTCTGATTTAAATTTATTTTATTTTTATCAAGTCAAACGTTATTTAATCGATTTTTTGCTTTTCCATATTAGTTTTCTTTTATTAACTCGAACAAAGACTTCATTCATAATTAAAGGCTTTTGAATTTCTCCGATAAAAAGTTAGCCATGAACTTTAAATTCAGAATGTATTTATTTTAAAATCAATTTTTAATTGAATAGTTTTAGTTTCTACTGTTTTGAAAGACTACAAACTGATGTTAATCATTACTTAAAAACCGTATGCGAAACCCAGTGAGCACCTTAACTGAACTTGTAATATATGCATGCGCTCTTTCATAGAGATGCCCAAGCATTTAATTAGTCCAGAACGAAATGAATTTTTTATCATTCAATTGAGCGCTCATTGGGTTTGCCATTTCGATAATTTAAGAATTTCCTATGGGCCTTAAATCTGGAGTAAATATTTTATTGGAACTGCTGCTACATTTAAACCAAATATACCAGTAATAATAGATTATTATTATTTTTGTTGATTTTGTACACAATAATAATTAATATACTAATAATGAACTATTATGAAGGTTTTACAAAAAATTACATTATTATTCCCTTTACGATAAAATGTCCAGCATCACCAAACAGCAGAAGTACTTGTATTTTCCAGATGAAAGAAATTAGTAGTAGTCGGAATAGTTTTGAAATAAAACGAATTTCTCAAACCAGTCAATACTTTTTGGATTTGTTAGACCTGAACTGATACATTACTCGATTGAAATATGCACAATTTGAAGAAATGGTAAAAGGCCAAGGATATAAATGTCGCAATATTGACATCTAGAACTAATATCGCTGTTCACATGTTACTATCGAAGCAAAGTATTTATTGGCTGATATTAAGACAATTTTAGTAGGTCCTCATGTGATTAGGATAAATAAGTGCTGGTCTCCATACAACCATAGATCCGTTTCATTCATTACTATATATTTTTCAGAACATGATTTTTTTTACAATTATGCAAACCTATTATATAAAATTTATAGACCATCTTTAATTTTATTTTTTTCTGGTTATTCATCAATATTTTGTTATGATATAATGTAATTTCATTTCTAATATGACTACCTTAGTCTATGCCATTTACATAAGAGATGAAATTGTGTCAACATCGTAAGCAATTAGATAATTGTTAAAATACTAAACCACAATGTATTGATTTGGTTAAGGTCACATTTCCTATTAGCACATTGCAGATGTTTCATTTTTATAAGTGTATGTTATACAATCTTATTAAATAATATATTAGTCCTCTCACAATATGTTGCGTTTATAGATTTTGTTTTCCCTACAACTATATCATTTCCTGCCAGATGTGCCAGATTCACTTTTTATTTATGATTCAATACTTTTTCAATGTAATTTCATCTCAATTTTATTGATTTTATTTTATCTGTGAGAATGTTTTATAGCATGCAGTTGTGAAATTTTTTAAATAGATGCCTTCTTTCTTACCCAAATTATTATGATTAACTTCTTCACCAATTATTTCCGTGCAGCATTTTTCGTAAATGCTCACAGTGAATCCGTATGTAGCAAGATAGTGAAAGAGTAGTTATTTTATATAATTTACCTTTAAAGCGGCATTTGGTTAGTATCTTACATTAATTTCTATGTTTTGCGGGAAATATCGCTCCTTGAATCGAAGATAACGTCATTTAAAAAATTTAATTAAAATTTAATATTGAATAAGCAGCTAGTCTTGAATTATAATTTATTTTCTATTTAAGATGTCGTTTTTCTAAAATTACCGCTGTTTCTAAATGAATTCTTTGTAAAGATTTTATGTAGCTGAACATTAAGTGGTGAGCACTTTAATATCGAAATTACTCTTTAAAATATTTAGGTGTTTATGATTTTTTAAAAATTTAACAATTTGTTGAATTGAATTTTTTAGTCACAAAAGAGGCCACATGAAGCAATTAATGCAGATGCGCCATTTCAAAAGCAGTCAAAGACAGACTATGCCATGAATCTGCCAATAGATGCCAATAATAGTAATAATGACCAACTCTCGGTACGTTCATTTTGAATTTCATTAAATATTAAAGGTTTGCTTCTGGAAATTCAATTTGCAACTTAATTGGTTATTAGATTCTTTAATTTGACAGCTAGACCCTGGGTATATCTATTTTGAAATCATGAGAATTGGAAATTTAACTAAATATTATTCTTCAAAAATTGTTAAATTATAACACCGTTATTAAAACAAAAACATTTTCCTTTTACCCGATTTATGAGTATTGCTAATTTATCTGTACTTGAAGTTAATTTTTTAAATTTTGGCATAACAGTAGTTTTTTGTTTGTAAACTAAGGGGATTAATTTATGACAGATTGGGAATTTAACGCTATTTTTTAGACGTTCACTGATGTGGAGTTGGGAGAAATTAATGACTTAATGTTGCAATACTTACCCTCCACTAGTGATGACACCACGAATCCTGTGCTCAGTGAATCAAATGACGACATTCTGAGTATTTTAAATTTGTAGTTTTTATGTAACTCTTACATTTTGTGTAATTTGTATTTTGCGTAGAGAATATCAATCAATTTGTACATGGTCTATTTTTGTAATAACATTTTCTTTGTTTTTCTTTACCATTATTTTATGGTTAATATGCAATATTCAGATTCTGGTTCATCAAGATTTTATTATAACTTTTGTAGCATACAATATGACATACACAAGATATGTTACACTTAACATTTGAGAAACACGAAAATCATTAAACTGCCTCTTCTATTTTATCTCAGTTATTATTATGAAACATAGCTGAAAGTATTTGATCTAAGAAAGATATGATTAATTGCGTTCTTTTAAACGCCCAAAAATTTCTATACCAAATCACTTAGTGCTTAAAAGTCCTTTAAAATATGGTGCTATACATTTCTGAGGTTTATTTGTAATTATCTTGATCATGTCTGTTCTGTTAACAATACTCAATATAAATTACTCCGAAAAATGCAAGAGAAGTGGGTAAAATTTGTAGTACCCAAATCATTTCATTCAATGCAACAGAATGATACTATAAGTTCCGAAAAAATTTAAAGTCCTGACCCTAATTGGCCAATCACATTAAGCTCACACACGCAATGTATTATTGAAGTGCAATCAATGAACTCAAACTAATATATTCAAATCAACTTTCAAAAATATTGAATACAAACAATTCGTACAAGAATTTGGCTCAAACTTTGTGCTTCTTACAAATGATTATGAAAATTTTTCTTGCTCAATTGATAATAGATTTAAACTATTTAGAACAGATATAAATCAAACTTTACATTACATAAAACAAAAGCTGTTAAGTTCTTAATTGATAAAAAACTAAAACATTTTAAACAATATCATATATGAAAGTCTGGGTTGACATCCAAGACCCTCTTAATTGCAATTGTAGACAGCTTCTGAATATACTATGTTGTCCAAACAGAGTTCATTCCAACATTTTTTTGCACAAATTCGAAAATAAAATCATTGCCGCCTTAAGTGCTAATACAAATATATTAATTGGCGACTGGGATATCACTAAGCTATACAACTTCCTTTCAACTTTCTATATTTTACTAATAAACTAATGCTTTCAATGCTGAATTTGTACAAATAGTCCAACCTTGATAGATTTTTATGGTATGAGAAAATGTATTTTTATATTAATATATTTGTTCTGAAATCCCTTACTCTGACCATTGTCTTAAAATAAATTATTCTAATAATAATAATAATATTATTAAGTATTCAACTAGGTCTTGAATGAAAATAAGAGATGTTTAAAACATAATTTTTTTGAAAACCGAAAATTGAAATAGAATTTACTCTTCACAAATACCAAATAAATTTTCAACAACTTAAATTAAATTGTTGTATTCGATTTAGACATTTTTTGCCCTAAAAAATTAATGATGTAACTAAGAAAGTTTTTAAGCTCTGGATTGATGCAGAGTGCTTAGTTAATTGAACAAAGAAATCTACATGCAAGGATACAAACATTCTCAAATTCAATAATGACTATAATAAATATTCCCGTTTTAAGTATTAAAATATTTTTCAAAAAGGTAAATGGTTTACTAAATAGCAAACAAGCAGATGAAAAAATGAATTATAAAGGACAGATATTCACTAAAAATAAGAACATGCGTAACATATTTAATGTTATTAATCAAAATGGCTAATTTAATTAAGGCCCTTGCAATATATCGCAACAGCTTCTAACCACAGCAAACATTCAATTAATTCACACATTAATACTAAGTCATTTTAATTATGGAAGCATGCCGTATACCGACATAAATCAACAACTTCTGAATAAATTCAATGTGCACATTTAATGGGTGGTAAAAGCAGCATAAATGCAGAAATCAAAATGTTAAAGTTTTCTAAATCTACGGTGCATTACTTATGAAAACGTGTTAACTACTTTCTATAAAATATTTAATAATATTGTTCCATACCACAATACAATTTTTTATTTTCTTAGAAAAAATCATGGAACGATAATCTTAAACACAACCGTGTAAAGCTAAACATACGTAGGAGAACCACGATAAAGAATATTAAATGGCGATGCTTGTGTAGCTGAACTGATTGAAGTGTTTATTTGCAAAAAACAGTTTGTGGTAAAACATCAACCCAATTTTTCTCACCACAACGAAGACGATCTTTGAGCTTGCCATGTACACGCTCAATCATTCCATTACCTCTGGGATTATAAGCTGTTGTTTGAGACTTGGTAATATTAAAAGTTTTCAAAATTCATTGAATACCCGTAATGTGAACTGTGTGCCACGATCAGAATGAAAGATGCCAGGAGCGCCATTTTTCCAAATCCAGTTCTTAAGAAAAGCAATAGCAACGGACTCAGCATTTACTGATCTCAAAGGCATCGCATCAAGCCATTTGGACGCCAAATCAATAATCGTAAGAACGAACCTTTCACCATGAACACCACTTCTCAGCGGGCCGACTAAACCGATACATACGAACTCGAAAGAAAGAGTGTCTTGTGAAAGCTCACCTTGTAATCGTTTTGAACATCCATATGATTTATGACCGCATGTATCACACTGGTTATTAAATTCAACTTTTGGCGGAGAAACGGTATACGGTGTCTTGCTTCCATTATAGCATGACGATTTTTATCAAGACAAAATGTCCAGAATTATGGTACTTAACGATAATGTCGTTTTCGTCCATTTGGATACTCACTAGTGACATGGCCGATACACTGTTTTCAGGACTAAATTCATGAGCCAATGGATTCAGCATGGACGGCATGGACCGACTTAGAGCATCTGCAACTATATTTGCCGTATCGCGGATGTAACACAAGTTGAAATCGTACTCACATAGCTGCTGCTGATATCAGGCCTGTCGTCCATTGTTAGGCCGCCTTCGAATAAGACCGAGTAATGGTTGATGATCTGTATAGACCGTGAAATGAATACCATGAACATATGGGCGAAACTTGGTAACAGCCCATTGCAGGGCAAAAAATTCCCGGTCAGTAGTGGAATAATTACGCTCCGCTGACGAGAATTTATGACTGGCAAATGACATGTTTTTGGGTTGAGTCTTGAAAGAGTATCCCACGGCAGCCGATACTAGTCGCTTCAATTTCGATGTTAAATGGTTTCTGAAAATCTGGTTGTTTCAGGTTGGAATCTTCTGAAAATGCCGAAAGTAGCCTAACAAATGCATTCAGGTGAACACTATGCCAGCCCATAGTGAAGGAATTTGGAGACTTGAACTGGATCTCGTATAACGGTTGTGCAATGAGCGCAAATTTGTTAATAAACAGAGAATAGAATGTGCACATACCAAGAAATGTCCGTAACATAGCTGGTGTTGTAGGTACCTCGAAATTTCGTATAGCAAGAGTTTTCTCGGGATCAGGTTTAATAACAACGCCTTTGCCGACAACGAAACCAAGATATTATTGACCTTTTCTTGGCCGAATTTGCATTTGGAGGGTTTGGGTTTTAGATTAGCATCTATCAGACGGCAAACAACTCGCGTAATTTGCTTATATTATCTTCAACAGACTTAGTATGTACCTTGCCATCATCCAGGTAAACGGGAATTCTCTCAAACCTTTGACTATACACTACATCATCCACTGGAAGGTGGCTCCCGCGTTACACAGGCCAAATGGCATAACCTTAAATTGAAAATGTCCTTCGGTCGTTTGGAAAGCTGTCGTGGTGCGATCCTCTGTGCTCAGGGGTTCCTGCCAATAACCCGACATAAGATCAATTAATGAAAACCATTTTGAGTCTGATATTTCATCTAAAACATCGTCAATATGGGGCATTGGGAACTTGTCCTTTTTGGTGATAGCATTAAGGGACCTGAAATCAACTACAGTAGTAAAGAATAGCAGGGTTGTGTATATACGTGTTTCTAATAATAATCATTTTTCAATGACTTTTTACACTTTTCTATTGATTTTGATAAGAAAAAAGGTGTTTTTTAGAAATTCTGGATTTTACAGCCATGGGTCAAAAAAACTGCGGCCATACTGTTTCACGTCAGATCAACAGGTACAGGTCTCATTAAAAATTTTAGCATTACATTAAAGAAAAAAGAAAATACTTTTCCAAAATTATTTTCCTTAAAATGTTAAAGTAGTTCGATTGGATGTTGTATTTACAGATATGTCTTGTTCGTACATAATCAACGCATAGAATTTAAATGGATCTGCAGGAGCACCTTGTAAAGTATATCGAAATCTAATTTCATTGATAGCATTTCGAGATGTATCTTTTTGCTTAGATAAATCAAATACAATTATTCCATATTTCTCCTTAAAATCAGAAGGCTTGATAAATGTACCTGNGCTTACCAAGTATATTATAATTTTTCACAAATTTAATATTTCAAAAAAGCTTTTTGCAATTCTGTTCTTTACATAAAAATGATCTAGTAATCAAAATGATGAAGTGAGTTCTATTTGCAATCATCTGCTTGAATCTTAAATTATCACATTTTTAGTTGCTCAAATTAGTATTAATGGTTGTTATTATGATGTTAATGGTTGCTGCAACAACCAAAAGTATGAAACAACCATAAACAACGTAAAAACAACCAAAATTGTTATTTGGGATAGTGCATCAGTTGTGGACCTAGAACTTCTAAATCCAAATTGATGCAGTGCAATGAGTTTATTATTATCAAAATATGATTGTAATTGCTTACATAAACATACTTAATGAAAAAATTAATTGCTAAAATTTCCAAAACTCCTTTGTAGTACAGACTTGCAAATTGTGGAATAGATTAGATAAAACAATTAGAGACTCCCCCAATTTAATTGCCCAAGGAAAACCTCTTTGCCTCTCAATACAAACTAGGGTCTTCCAAAAGATTGCTTACTTTTCAAAACTGAGTAGTAATTTTTGTATTCTATCTGTAAATATTTATTTTTACATTATTTTTTAATTTATTGCTAAATAAAGTTCATGATCCTTATCATTTCATTTCTTCTCACAGCTTCATGCTGGTATCCATCTTAGCTCAGGGAACTCACCAGTTCCCAGGGAGTCTGTCTGAGAGCTTTCCTCAAGACTCTAGCTTATTATTATTATCATTATAGTAGTAAAGAATAGCAGGGTAGTATATATGTAGGTTTCTAACAATAATCAGTTTTCAATAACTTTTTACACTTTTATATTGATTTTGATAAGAAAAAAGGTGTTTTTTCGAAATTCAGGCTTTTACGGCCAGGGGGTAAAAAAACTACAGCCATACCTATGAAAATAATTATTCAATTATACCCCCTTTTTAACTATGCACCTATATGTTTTTGGTCGACATTCTTTTTTTTGTAAATACACCAATTCCATAATTATTTTTCCTTAAAATGTTAAAGTTGTTCTATTTGATATTGTATTTACAGATATGTCTTGTTCATACATAATCAACGCATAGAATTTAAATGGATCTGCAGGAGCACCTTGTAAAGTATATCGAAATCTAATTTCATTGATAGCATTTCGAGATGTATCTTTTTGTTTAGATAAATCAAATACAATTATTCCATATTTTTCCTTAAAATCAGAAGGTTTGATAAATGTACCTGTTGAAAAGTCATTAACACCATCATTATATCGTACAAATTCTGTATATAGCCTTGGAAATTCACTAGTTGGATGAATCTCTACTTGTGGATAAAAATTATCGTTTCCTAATTCTAACTGACATGAAGAAATTTCAGTAGAATTAAAGGTATCAAAATGAAATTCATCTGTGCCTTGATTATTAATTTTATTTTCAGTGATGGTATAGATGAAAACATATCTAGGTTTTTGTATTGAATTACTTATTCTAAATATGCCTGATTGTTGATTTATAGGATTAGATTCCTCTAATGTGTTTCTTATATACACCCATTTATTATTTATAAAACTATTCAAATACATCTTCCGTCCACTAGGATTGAATGCTAATTGTGGTACAAAGAGACGTAATTGAGTGACAACTAGTTTTCCATTTCCTGCTGGATTAAATATTNAAATTCATCTGTGCCTTGATTATTAATTTTATTTTCAGTGATGGTATAGATGAAAACATATCTAGGTTTTTGTATTGAATTACTTATTCTAAATATGCCTGATTGTTGATTTATAGGATTAGATTCCTCTAATGTGTTTCTTATATACACCCATTTATTATTTATAAAACTATTCAAATACATCTTCCGTCCACTAGGATTGAATGCTAATTGTGGTACAAAGAGACGTAATTGAGTGACAACTAGTTTTCCATTTCCTGCTGGATTAAATATTACATTATCATCTTTTGCTAATTCAAGATTTATTTGAACCTTACCTGCAGGTAAGATACTATGTTTTAGACCTCTGAAAAAATCAACTTTACTGAGATAAAAAATTGTATTAATTTCATTTCCATCTTTTAGAAGTTCTATCTTATCATTATTGTCCTTATAGAAGAATTCATTTTGCTGAATACTCAAGAATGTTGTGTAAATGGGCAACTTTTGAAAAATTTAGTAAGATTTGTAGTAGTAGTATTATTGTATTCAACAAATACTCTGTTAAAAAGTGAGTAGACATCACCACTAATGGTAACATTATCTGCTGTAACAAATCCTGTGTTATCAAGTTTAACTATTTTAAATTTCACATCTATATAAGCATTAAACCAATCATAAGGTATTATATCTGTAGAATTATCAACTGTAAACTTATAATTGTTTTATTTTGAATATTACCTGCTGCAGGAATTATTATTGGAGTCTGGAGATCAAATCTAATGTATTCATTTCTTTCTAGAATTGTTGGATTTCTGAAGTCAGTCATTTATACTATATAAAGGAAAAAGAAAAAAAGAAAAGCATTTTCCATGTGAAATTAAGTTACAATAGTTTTAAAAATCGTGTCCTTATATTGTCAAACTTCTGGGGCTCATTCTTGGAAAACTTTCTTAATAACATTTGTATCTCCATTCCCTTTTGTTCATTTATTTTTGGTGTTTCTAACTTTTTATTATTGCTTGTTACTTGTGTGTTAATTGAAGTTCCTTTCCCAGTGGTAAAAGAAAAATTATTTTTCTGGGAAGAGGGCCTTCCCTTAAAATTTGTTTCCCTTAAAGGGGGAGTATTCTCTACCTGTGTGTTATCAAAATTAACTCTTAAATAGTTTTCGTAAGTTTTCTTATATTTAGTCATATCTATATAAGGAAAAAAGAAAGTCTTTTTCCTAGGAAAG
>CABFPE010000058.1:1030637-1044763 GCA_900660155.1 Hofstenia miamia | reverse complement strand
TTAACATCATCTTTAGTAATAGCTTTCAATCTTACTAATTCATCAATTAACTGAATAATTTCATTATAAATTTGAGCACTATCATTTCCAGCATTCTTAGAAGAAGTAAGTAATTCTAAGCGATCCATTAATTGTGAAGGATCATTGTAGTAGAAAACACTTTGACCCTTAATTATCTTTTTAACTTTTTGATTTTTGCGATTACCTGTAACTCCAGCTAGTTTTACCAGATTCCTAAATACTCTCTTAGACTTTTCAGTGTATTTATCTTGTTTTTTATTATATCTCTTTGTTAAAAGATCTATGAAGGATTGATCAATTGGTTCAGAAATAATTGGTTTTCCATAAGGCATACCATTTTGATGTACATAGTAAGCTTCCAAAATATATTCTCTATAAAATTTATCCAAATCTATAAATGTAAGCCCAAACATATTGTCATCAACTTTAAGGGGGAAAGACTTCTTCTCTTTGTAGGAAACTTTTGTTTTTCTTAAGTCCTTTTCCTTGGATATTTCCATCCATAGATAAATTTATAAAATGTCTGTATTTATCTAATTCTTTTCTATCATTTTCTAATTTATCATATTTGTCATTATTTTCGTTATGTTTATCAACAACTTCATTATAGTCATAAATAATTTTATCATAATATGCTTACTCATCATTTGTTAAATTTGTTTTTTCTTCCACTTTATGCATTTCAACTTCATCAATTTTACCTTTTAACTCATGATATTTCTTTTCCAATATTTTATTTGCTTTGGTTAAACTTGTCTTTTTTCCACCATTAACTTTTATAATATTATCTATATTCTTAATTATTTCATCTTTTTCTGTATTATTAGTTGTTTTAAGTTCATTTGGTAAAATTAAGCTATATTTATTTAGAACATTTATATCAAAATTGGTTTCAATTTGTGGAGCCTTTGCTCCTACTTCTCCAAGAGAACTCTCATCTCTGAAAGAACTTTCATCTTCTAACTGTTGTAGATTATTAAGATTATATGGCTTCCAATCCTCTATTGCATCTTGTAANTATATCAAAATTGGTTTCAATTTGTGGAGCCTTTGCTCCTGCTTCTCCAAGAGAACTCTCATCTCCAAGAGAACTTTCATCTTCTAACTGTTGTAGATTATTAAGATTATATGGCTTCCAATCCTCTATTGCATCTTGTAACTGTCTTTGATTTTTTCTCATTTGAACTAATTCATTTGTTTGATCCCTTAGATTTTCTTTAATGACATTTGTTTGATCTTTTAACAGATCTCCTTGATCTGAAATAGTTTTTGTAATAGGTTTGTATGTTTCTTGTAAGTTGTACTGAACTTCATTTTGTTGGTTAATGTAGTCACGTTTTTGTTGTAAAAGCTTTTTTTCTTGCTTACTAACTTCATCTTCAAGATTTACTAGTTTTCTATATTCATCATAATCCATTGTTATATAATTATTTTAGAAAATATTTTTCATGCAAAGGAAAAAAGAAAATCTTTTTTCTGGAAAGGGACCTTCCCTTAAAGGACATGTTGTCCCTTTGCTAATGCAATACAGGACATGTTGTCCCTTAACTCCTAAAATAAAGGACACTTTGCTGTGTGCTCATTACAAAGTTTCATTAAAATTTTTATGTACTGTCTTCTTTTCTTTGTTCACAAAAAGAAAGTCATAATTAGACAAACTTTCAAAAAGGTCTGGATTAAAGGAATTATCCTTAGCAATTGAATTTTTATCACGATTATCAACAGGAGTGTATAAAACCATGTGTGTACAATTTGTCCTTATTTTCTTTGGAACATTGTAATATGATTGTGAAATATATATTGCTGATATATTCTGATGACGACCATCAGTGAAATGATTTGCAATTTTATTCTGTGTCTTTTCTGGGGCATTTACAAGGTCATCAAAGATAACTACTTTTCTACCTCTGGTTGTTGAATATTCATTAGTGTTTTTTAGAAATTCTTCAGGTAATATTTCTAAAACATTATAACCTACTTTATCTGATATTCTTTTCATTATCTTAATTAGATTTTGTATTTTTTCTTGATGAAAATTTGGTGTATAGATGTATAATTTATCATAATATATAAGAGGTCTTAAAATCATATCCATTAATAAATTAGTTTTTCCACATCCTGATTTTCCACATATAAGCATTCTAAAGTCTTCTGGTAAGAAATCTACTGGTGATTTGTCATTTTTCACTGTTGGAGTATCATAATTAATAATCTTCATTATATAAGGAAAAAAGAAAATATTTTTTTCACTTCTTATTTTATAGATGACAACTAATTTAACTTACTGTGTTAAAGAAAAAAGATTAACAGGTTCCATTCCAGGCTCAGGACAATTACTTACAACAAAAAATGGAAGAAATATGCTGAAATCAATTTGTAGCAATTGTGGAAGTAAAAAGACACAATTTGTTGGAAAGGGAAGTAAAGTTGGTGAAGGTCTTGATATTCATAAAGCAATTGGTTACCTTCCAAAACCAAAAGGAGGTTTCACACTTCCAAATCATAAATATACTGGACCATATAATCCTTTACAGAAACAATTAAAAAATAATGTACAACCATATAATCAAATTGATGCTATTTCTAGAGAACATGATATATGTTATAACAAAGGTCAAAAGGGGAAAGCTAGCTGTGACAAACAAATGTTGAATAATTTAAGAAAAGTTAAACCTAAGAATATCCGTGAAATATTTGATAAGTTGCTAGTTTCAAATGTTATTGGTACAAAACATATGTTAGGTTTGGGAAGGAAAACAGGGCTTTCCAATATAAACATTAAAGGAAACTTTAGCTAATGAACTTCACAAACCAATTAAAAGAAATTTTAGAAGAAGACAGGTGATTGTAAATCATATAGATGAAATTTGGTGTGCTGACTTAGTTGATATGCAAAAATTTAGTAAATGGAACAAAGGTTTTAAATATTTGTTGATGATTGTAGATGCATTTTCAAAGTATGGGTGGATTATTCCACTAAAAGATAAAACTGGACCTACTGTTAGAGATGCATTAAAGGATCAATTACATTCATCCTCTAGAGTTCCAAAATTTCTATGGGTTGATAAAGGAAAGGAATTTTATAATAAATATGTTCAAGAACTATGTGACAAATATAAAATAAAGATGTACTCAACAGAAAATCTTGAGAAGAATTCAATTGTTGAAAGATTTAATAGGACAATTAAAAATAAAATGTGGAAAGAATTCACAAAGCAGAATCATACACAATATTTGGATATACTTCCTAAAATATTAAATGAATACAATAATACAAAACATAGTTCTATAAAAATGACTCCAATTGAAGCTTCCAAAGAGAAAAATGAAGATGAAGTTTACAACAATTTGAACAATGACATTGAAAACCTAGATGCTAAAGAATCAGTGCTTAAATTCAAATTTAAAGTAGGTGATAAAGTTAGAATAAGCAAACTTAAAAGGAAAGTTTTTGATAAAGGTTATACACCAAACTGGACTGAAGAAATATTTATTATTGATAAATTAAAATTAACAGACCCTATAACATACACATTGAAGGATTTAGCTGATGAAGAAATAAAAGGATCATTTTATGAAGAAGAATTGCAAAAAACTAATCAAGATATATTTAGAATTGAAAAAGTGTTAAGAAAAAAGAATGGAATGGCCTTTGTTAAGTGGTCAGGATATCCTGATAAATTTAACAGTTGGGTAAAAATCAAAAATATATAGAAACATTATTTTTAAAAAATTTTTTCTAGACAATATATATAGAGAGATGGTAACAAGAAAAAATATTACTTGTGAAACTTGTAATTTAACAATTGCTAAGAAAAATTATAATACACATATTAAAACTAAGAAACATTTAAAAAATGTAGAAAAGAATCATGATTTTACAATTAATGGATATATTCCAACAGTTAAAATAAATAGAAATTATGTTAATGCAACTGTTAATTTTAAGGGTAAAGACACATTAATTCCATTTATAGATATTAATACATTGTTTACAGAAACATTAATAAAATATTTTAATATAATCAACCAACCATTAAAATATAATGTTTCATTTTATTTAAAATTTACAAAAGGTATTGAAGATACACTTAAAGATGTAATAGTTCCTTATCAATTTAAAATGAAAGAAATAAAAGCTAAAAATGAAGTAAATAATATTAATATTTCCTCAAAATTAAAGGAAATTATTGATGATTTTGAAAAATTAGAAGGATCAAACTGGGTATTCATTGGAGTGCATAGCATAAATATTAAAATGTACAAAATTTCTTGGGGTGGAACATATGTTAAATTGCCAATTAAATCTTCTTCAATTTTAAATATTATTAATAATGATGATAAGTGTTTTTTGTGGTCAATAATTGCAGCACAACACCCTAGTTCTACTAATCAAAATAGAACATGTGTTTATGAAAAATATCTAGATAAATACAATTTAAATGGAATAACATTTCCAATAACAATAAATGGAATTGAAAAATTTATTAAACAAAATGGAATAAAAGTTAATGTTTATGAACTAAAAGTTTGGAGAGAGAGGGTAACTTCGTATAATGTATTACCTATTTATTATTCTGATGAAAATGCAATTGATTTGGGGGTGTATGAAAATCACTTTGTTCTAATAAAAAACTTGAAATGTGTACTATACAAGGATTTAAGTAAAGATGAACTATACTTTTGTAAGAAGTGTTTGTTAAAATGTAGAAAAAAGTCAACTTTTGAAAATCACATTAGATTATGTAAAAATGAAGACACAACACAATTATATTTTCCAAAAGAAGATCAAATTAAATTTAACAATTATCATTATTAAATAGATGTTCCATTTAGAATTTATGAGGATTTTGAATGTTATAATGAAAAGGTTGAGAGTAAATGTAATTTATCTGATGTTGATAAAACTACAATTTTATGTAATCAATTACCTATTGCTTTTGGAATATATGTAAAATCAGATATACCTGAATTATGTAAGTCAAAATACATCTCTTATTTTGGAAAAGATTGTGTTGAAGTATTTGTTCAAAAAATTAAAGAATTAGAAAACAAGTTCTTCTTTATGTTTAAACGTGACATTTCAATGAAAATTACTAAAAAAGAAAATGAAGAATTTAAAAATTCAAAGGAATGTTATTTATGTGGATGTACAAAGGACTATTTAGTAAGAGATCATTGTCATTTAACTGGGAAATACAGAGGTGCAGCTTGTAATAATTGTAATTTGATGGCTCAAAAACAACGAATGGCTTTTGTACCATTGTATTTTCATAATTATTCACGATATGATTCACATTTATTTTTCAATGAATTATTTAAATGTAAAGACAAGTTGGTTATAAAACCCCTATGTAAAACTGAAGAAGAATATATTTCTGTACAATATGGTTGTATAAGGTTTTTAGATTCTTACAGATTTCTTGCATCATCATTAAATAATTTAGCAAATAATCTTGAGAAAAAGCCTATTCTAGAAAAATGTTTAGGACAATGTGAACTTGTACAATCTAAATTAGCCTACCCATATGAATTTTTTGATACTCCTGAATCTTATGGAAAACTTCCAGATAAAAAATCAGACTACTTTTCAACTCTAACTCAAAAGGTCCCAAATGAAGATGAAATAGAAAGAACTAATAAAGTAATTAAAAAGTATGATATTAAATCTGGAAAAGAATTAACAATGTTGTATTTAAAAGTTGATGTCCTATTACTAGCAGATATTTTTGAAAATTTTATTAAACTTGGTAAAGAAAAATATGGTTTAAATCCGTGTTATGCCTACTCATTACCTGGATACACTTGGCAATGTGGATTAAAATTTACAAATGTTCAATTAGATTATTTGAAAGATCCCGACATTGTACTTTCAATTGAACAAAACATCCGCGGGGGGATAAGCTCCATAATGGGCAATAGATATATTAAATCAACAGATGAAAATAAAATTTTGTATATTGACGCAAATAATCTATATGGCTGGGCAATGAAACAAAACCTTCCTTATAGTGATTTTAAGTTTTTAGAAGTAAATGAGGACCTAATTGAGAAAATAATTGGAACTTCTGATAACAGTCCTATTGGATATTTTATTGAGTGTGACTTATCATATCCAAATAAATTGAAAAATAAAACAAAAAACTTTCCATTTTGTCCAGTTAAAAGAAAGGTAGACCCTTCTGAATATAGCAAATATCAAAATCAAATTGCTCTTAAAAGTGTTTGTCCTACACCAAAGCTTATTTGTGATCAATATGATAAAACATTCTATTTTTGCCATTATAGGCTATTAAAGTTTTATCTACGAATGGGCATGGAAATGGGTAAAGTGCACAGAGTAATTTCATTTAAACAGAAAAAAGTTTTAGAAAAATACATTGACCACAACACGAACATGCGTTCAAAAGCAAAAAATAGTTTTGAAAAAGATTTTTATAAACTTTTAAATAATGCTTTCTTTGGAAAAACTTGTGAAAATATTAGAGGACGGATTAATGTAAAAATGTTTAATAAAACTGAAACTCCAGAAAAATTAATTAAAGAACAAAGCAAATTAGAATTTAAAACACATTCTGATTTTGATGATTTTCTAGTATATCATTACTATCAAACTAAATTGAAGTTTGATAAACCAATATATCTTGGATTTACTGTTTTAGAACTTTCAAAACTCTTAATGTACCAGACTTATTACGATGTCTTGCAACCATTTTTTGGTGAGAATAATATTACCTTGAACTATATGGATACAGACAGTTTCATTTTAAATATAAAAACTAAAGATATAATTAATGATTTGAAAACACTTAATGACGATTACGAATTATTTGATTTTAGTAATTTTGATAAGAATCACGAATTATTCAATGAACAATTTAAAAAGATTCCTGGATATTTTAAGATAGAAACACCTGAAAGTATTTATTTAGATGAGTTTGTTGCTTTGAAGAGCAAAATGTATTCATATAAAGTTAATGATAAAAGTAAAAACACTTTGAAAGGAATAACAAAAGTTGAGAAAGAAAAGTTAACTTTTAAAGATTATAAAAATTGTTTAGAAACAAATAAAATTGGTGTTTCAAACAATTATACGTTGAGAAATATAAAACATAAAATTAGTTTAATCTCTACAGAGAAGAATTCTCTCTCACCATTTGATGATAAAAGGTATTACTTAAATAATAATGAGAGTTTTCCATATGGGTTCCTTTAGTGAAATTATTTTCACTCTTACTTATATATACAAATGACAGAATATAAGAACTATAACTTATACTTAACTAATGGTCAATTAAATAAATTGAAAAAAAGTATTAAAAACTCAAGTCCTATAACTTTAAGGGTTAGTAATACTAGCCAAGGAACTTCCGTTCCATTTCTTTTAACAGAAAGACAAATAAATAAATTAGAGAAAGCAAAGAAAATAAATAAAGCTTGTGATATTAAATTTTCTACAACACAAATTATTGCAATGAAGACAAATGGTGGTGCTTTGGGCTCCTTACTTATGGCAGCTGCTCCATTAATTGGAAAGTATGCAGTAGCACCATTAGTTACTGGTGCAATGGGAGCCTTGGGAAGAAATTCAGTCAATAAAATCTTTGGAAAGGGATTAAAACAAGCAATTCCAGGAGAAGGTATGCGATTAAATACACCTAAAGGAAATGGGATGAAAATTGGACCTCCAGGTTCAAAAGGGAAAGGAATGCGATTAAATACACCTAAAGGAAAAGGAATGCAGATAAAAAAAAACTATTCAGTTTAAACTTTAGTAATCCCCTTTCAAATTATGATATTTTACAATTTATGAAGAATGTTAAAAACTTTAAGGGGATCTTTTCTAGAAATAATTTGAAAAATTTGGGTTTTGGATTTTATGTTTGTAATTTAGACCATTCTTCAAATACTGGCACACATTGGATAGCATTTTATTATTTTAAGGATACTAAAGAGTTTGGCTCTGTCAATCTTGAGTATTTTGATAGTTTTGGTCTACCTCCATTTCAAAGTATTTTTTCAATATTTAAAGATGTTAAGGACAATACTGTGTACAACAGCTCACAGTATCAACAAAGTTCTAGTGTATTATGTGGATACTATTGTATTTGGTTTAAATATTAAAGATGTAAGGGAAGAGATTATTTCTCAATAATTAATGATCTTTACAAAAGAAAATGTGACAGACATAAAAATGAAGAATATATTAAAAACTATTTTCTAAACTCTTATATAAATGGGATTTAATAATAGTGGAATACCTGAAGCTACACATTCTTATAAAGAGGTTTACAATAATTACATAGAAACAGATCTTAAACTCATAAAATACAAAATAAATCAGATTGAAAATAATAAGTTAGATATATCAGGATATAATCTTTTTAATAGAGATTTAAATATGCGCAATGAGAAAATTATAAATGTTCGTGATGGTGAACAGGAAAAGGATACTATTAACAAACAACAAATGGAAGATTATGTTGAAAAAAGACTTGCAAACAATGAAAACAAGATTTTGCAAATTATTAAACAATCCAATACTCAATTATGTAGTGTTGAGTCTATGCATAATTTCTATTCAAATTTACAAGACAATTACCAAAAGAATATTCAATTATTTGAAAGAACTGAAGGTGGAAAAACATTTGCTAAAAATTATGAACGTGGTTTTAAAAAGGCTTATGCAATATCGCAATTCTCTGAAAAAATATGGTTATTTGGTTTGATAGAAACTTTGGAAACTACTGGAGCTGCTTATAAAAATCAATTTTTTAAAACGGAAAGCCATGAGCAAGCTTTAGATTTTCCTGCCTATGGTGATAAAGGTTTTGATAAAATTTCAATAGAAAATGGTTATATTTATGTTAGAGATGATCATAGCTGGATTTCACTTTCAGGAATTTGCATCTTATCAAAAAATCGTTATAATATGTTACATTTAAAAAATGATGTATACTATACAATAATTAATACCTTTGTACATTTTAGAGGTAAGTATGTTTTTAGAACTGGTGAGACTTTGTCTAGCAACTTGACTTTATTTACTTTACCAAAAGAAGCTTGGCCTCCAAAAACAATCAGATTTGCAGTAGTTTGTGAAAAATCAAAAGATGTTTATGTCCAAATTAGTGAATTTGGTGAATTGTCTGTACATAATTTAGTACTAGAAGAAACATTTGTTTCCTTAAATAATGTATATTTTGTCACCACTGATTTGTTTTGGAATGATATTGAATTAAATACTGACAACAGTGATAATATTAAAGGAATGGAATTTGATACCGAATTTAAAAACACTTATAATTCTGATTTGCAACATTGTCAATATAAGGTAATTGGTACACAAGTTTTCTTTAGAGGAATATGCCAAAGGAATAAGCACAACTTGCAAAATCGCGCAAATATAATTAAAATTAATCAGGAACTTGCATATAGTTTAGAATATAATAAATTAATATTTGGACTAGCTACATCTAATGGTGTAATTCGGTGTGATATTTCACATAAGAATGGCCCATTTTGGCTGTTTGCAAGTGACAAAGAACCTATAAAATGGATTAGTTTGCAAAATTTGACATATTTCCTCCCAAAGACAAATTATTGAAATTAATTTTTTCTAATCTCTTATATAGAAATGAGTAAAAGAGTTCAAATTGTAAGTGAACCAGTTATACTGAAAACAGGTAATAATACCAAAACAGGAGAAAATGAAAAAACTTATGGAATGCAATCTATGGATTGTTCTAATGAAACAAGGAAACGTGAATTAACCAGTCCAAAAGAAGTTATAAAATATGTATCACATAACTTTAAAATAAAAAAATTAAATTATCCTAATTTAAATCCTGTGATTCTCAAGGCTTGTTTAGCTTACCAACGTCTTTATATGGTTAATTTTGACAAGAACATTTCTATAAGTGAAATATTAGACAAATTTGACCATGAAATTGGTTTGATTGGACCAGGAGAAGGATGTTTAACAAACCTATTTGAATATTTATTTGGAAGTATTAAATGTTGTCATACACATTCAATTCTCCACGACAGTTATGGTCGATTTTACAATGAATATGGATTGGGTAGGGGCTATTGTTATGCTATTAAAAGTACTTGTAATTTCTTAAAGAAAAGCCCTTTGTTAGGACATCTGACAGGTTTTATGTTTTGCTTAAGAAATAGGGTGTAGTTAAAGATTTTTATTGATCCCCTACCGAAACCCAACCCGGGCCCGTCCCAAAACTTTGAATTTGATTTTATGCTGTAAATTTGTCTCCAATATTTGCAATAAATTTGTAGGAGATTAATTAAAAAGTTAAAGAAGAACACTGTTTCCACTGTTTTTTGTTTCATTAAGGTTATTACTAAAATATCATTGTTGCTGTATGGACAACAATTTGGTATTTCAAATTACCAAAATTATGCAAAGAGAATTCAGATGCAATTTTCCACAATATTTCCAGCTGTTACTATAGCGTCATTTATTGCTTAGTTACCAAGGGAATACGAAATTAATTTATTATAATATATTTCAACATTTGTACAATTTTTAATTTAGTAGAAAATTATTCTTTAAAAAATTAATATTAAAAAATATAATTAGAAATATATAATGAATAGAAATATATAAATTACAAACTATGTTGTTTCAAATATATTATTTGGGCGTTACTACTTTCCAATTGATTTATAATTATGAACCAGCAACAGGATTTTTATCAGTTAACAGAAAGAATCTTCCCTTACATTAAACAATCAAAAAGGACTGCCTACTTGGAACTAGTGAGAAGTTATGGTTTAAAGTACAATTTGAATTCGTTTTCTGTAAATATTGATGACATGGAGCAGGAAACAATTGCTGACAGAAGATTCGAAGTCATCAATAAATATCGATCAAGTATATTTGGCGAAAATTATCGTAATTTGTCATTTAATGACATTGATATAGACACAACATCGAGAGAGAAGTGTATTGAAAGTTATAAGCTTCTGGAAAGAGCTGAAATTTCAACAAATCATAAAGGTTTGTATTTCACTGCTCTGAAAGGAAGTGTGCTCTTTCAACTAAAAAATCTATGCAAGAGCACAATTGCAGTAGCAAGACTGTTAAAATTGAAAGACATTCAACTTTCTACAAAATCAATTAGATTCCTTATTAAATTTTACCAATTAGCTACGGTAAAAGAAGAACTTTTAAGATCAACGCTTCCCCAACAATTCTTCATGGCAAATTGGAAGTGTATTTCTCAATATTATGGAATTTCGTAAAGATTTCCTGTGCTTCTGTATAAATTGGTGTCTCTAATTTATATTTCTTTTGTTTAAGCACTGCTTCCACTTTTTCAAATTTATATTTCAAAACTATGTCCCATCCTTACAGAATTTAGTGGAAGCAGTGCTTCCACTTTTTTAAATTTTATTTTCAAAACTATGTCCCATCCTTACAGAATTTAGTGGAAGCAGTGCTTCCACTTTTTCTAATTTTTTTTTTAAAAATTTTTTTCATCCTTACAGAATTTAGTAGAAGCACTGAATTTCATGTAAAAATTTTGAACAACAAGTGGTTTTGCTTAAATTTTTGGGATGTCCGTAAAAGGCAGGTTTTTTAAAAAGCAAAAAAAATTGTTCTAAAACATATTGGTGCATAGTTAAAAAAGGGGTATAATTAAATAATTATTTATATATGTATGGCCACAGTTTTTTTTATCACTGGCCGTAAAATCCAAAATTTCTAAAAAACGCCTTTTTTCTTATCTAAATCAATAGAAAAGTGTAAAAAGTTATTAAAAACTGATTATTATTAGAAACCCGTATATACACAACCCTATATTTTATTACCACTTGTGTATTATCGTGGCCAATCACTGATAAACTAATCATTCACTTGTTGCAATTCCTTTCATGATTTGTAAATGCTTGAGAGTGGAAAGAGAATCAAACCCAATTCAGTCATTGTGAACTTTCATTTGAATTGCAAATCAGTGAAAGTGATTATATGTGTCAGTTTATAAATTGAATACAATCTTTCATGATTTCTGAAGCACTATAATAGATTTCAATGACATGTTTCTATATCTTTATAAAATTTTTTGTGTTTAAAAATTTATGAATTCAAATGTGCCCATGCTCCTTGTACTTACACCACTGATTGTTCATTCCAAATTATTAAGAATCTCAATAAATTTCATTTCAATCTTACATTTCTGGGCCCAAACTTATGCCGGCCCCGCTGGCAACTTCCCAAACTATCCCCTGTTAACCCGCCCCTGTCTATATGTTTAAAACCAAGTTATGAAATAGATGACAACAAGAGAAAGACAAACGATTGTAAAGATTATGTATACTAGAGTTTTACTACATGTTACACAAAACAATCGGTAGAGAGCTAAGTGAAGAATAAAAACATTCCTACACATAACCCTAACTTAATTGCTTGTGATTCTCAAGGCAGAAATCCATTCATGTTTCCCCTAGCACACAGCCATCGATTGCCACTTGCAATGCTTGCTTAGCTTCTCCTTGCGTATTAATTAAAAACACCAAACAAAAAGAATAAACCACTAGTATGGTAAATTTCATCATCTTTACAGTGCTTTGTTTGTTTATATATGAAAATTAATAAATATGTTTACCAATTAAGCAAATACCAGTCACTATCCAATTTCTTTAGTCCACGTAATTATTCTTCTGCGTGGCCCAATCATAAAGCTAAAATCAATGCAGAACTTTTTGTCCACACGCGTTTTGTCAAAAAGGCATTGTGACAGATATTTTCTTTTACAATTTTTTGGCAAACCTCATATAGCTAAATTCTAATAAAAGGCGAATCAAGTTTTGTGTGTTAATTTTCTTTTGATTCTTTTTTCCTAGATTGAGCTTTTCATTTGAGATTATGCTACAATACAGAACTAGCACAAACATTTTCCAATGTTGACATCATATTAAGAATTTATCTTTCAATTCTGGTGTCAAATTGCACAGGTGAAAGATCTTTCTCAAAACTGAATATAATTAAGAATGAACTATGGAACAAAATTATGGAAGAGCATTTAAATTGGCTTTCACTTATGAGTATTGAGCATGATATCCTTCATAGGATAGACTTTAAAGACCTTATTATTGAATGTGCAAAACTTAAAGCACGTAAATGTGCATTTTAAAATTAGTTATTTACATGCTTTACAATTTAACATATTAATTTTCAAAATTATATTATTCTAAAATTCCTGTATATGAAGTAATATACACAATTATATTTCTTGGGGCCTGAAGTAGATGATCTGCCTAGGGCCCAAATTGGTTTTAATCCGTCCCTGCATATAGATGTTATTTCTCTCAACATTTGATTTGGAAGCTACCTTACATTGAAGACAAACAATTTATTATTAAGAAAAAGTTTAAAAAAATCAATGAAAATTTAACATCATCTAAAATTAGGCCTATTTTTAAATCATTGCAAATGGATAATATATTTAAGAATAAAGATAGAATATCAGAGTGTTTAGTTTCATCCTCATTTACAAATATACTTGTGATAGCTGTAACAAGCTATACATTGGTGAAACTAAATTTCATTTTGGTATTCACATAAAAGAACATCTCAATAGACACCTTGAAACAGAAATATTCAATCACTATCATGAATTATAGAAAGAAAATTTTGAAATAGAAATGAAAATAACACACACTAAGATCTGTGAGGCTCTATTAATTAAACACATACCAAAGAAAACATCATGAATAAACAATGTAATTTAGGAAAGAATGAGATTAAATTATTTTTGTGTATGCAATATTATTATATTATAAATTGTAGTATATTGTAAACTTTTATCACCACAAAAATATTGTTCACTGATGATGACTATAATATAGTCAAAACGTTTTGTATTAATGTCAATTAATTATATGGATCTCATTAAATTAACTTTTGAATATATATATATATATATATATATATATATTATATATATATATATATATATTTATATATATATATTAAGGGCTGGCAGTATGAAAATTTTGGGAGTCAGTTGGGTGTCACTCAAAATACCGTGAGAACAGTTCAGTATTGGTTGACTGTGCATATATGTGTATGTATATAT
>CABFPE010000058.1:1008072-1029637 GCA_900660155.1 Hofstenia miamia | reverse complement strand
AAGCACTGAATTTCATGTAAAAATTCTGAACAACAAGTGGTTTTGGAAACATTTTTGTGATGTCCGGAAAAGGCAGGTTTTCTAAAAAATGTAAAAAATTGATTAAAAACATATTGGTACATAGTTAAAAAGGGGGGTATAATTGTATAATTTAAAATACAAGTATGGCCGCAGTTTTTTTGACCAATGGCTGCCAAATCCAGAATTTCTAAAAAACGCCTTTTTTCTTATCAAAATCAATAGAAAAGTGTAAAAAGTCATTGAAAAATGATTATTATTAGAAACCCGTATATACACAACCCTGCTATACTTTACTACTAACTACGAATCTTTGGAACCAGAAAGACTGGCGAATTCCATTCAGATTGTGCCTTTTCAATAATATCGTGTTGCAACATCGATTGAACATGACTATTTATGACTTTATTTTCGGCTCGACCGCGACTAAATAGTCTACTAAAAATAGGTCCCTTATCATCTGTATTAATCTTATGACACGTTAGGCTAGTTTGACCTATATCTTCTTGAGAACACGAGAATACGTCTCGGAATTTTAACAATAAATCCTTCAGTGGTTTGTGGGCTGCCAACCTGCCTAAAGCGAACTGTTTAAGGAACTGTGGTTTACTAAGTTTAATGTTATCATCGATCGTACTTATAGCTGTAGGAGACTGAAAAGTAATTGTCTTATCGGCGTAATTAATAGAACATCCTAACTTCTTTAGCGAATCCTCGCCAATAATAACCGAAATGGGTGATTTAATAACAAAAAAATCCAATGAAACTTTATTTTCAGGAGTTTCAAGCAATTAGCGATACTTGTTTAACATCGACAGACACCAAATTTCGGACTTGACAGGCTGGTTTAACTAGTTTCGCTGCTCCTGGGGAATGCAAACACTCAAAATTAATAAATGAAAACGGAGATCCACTCTCCAAACGGCAAGTTGAAGATATGCCTTGCAATTTGATAGGGGTATTGGCTGCAGTTCTAAAGGAGGACACTGCAGCCACAACTAGTTTTTTGAATTCTGAGTAATTTTGCAAGTTCCTTTCATGTCGCCTGCTTTTCCAAATTTATCGCACGCCACTTTTTACAGATCCGGTCGAACAGGACAAAGCAGTATTTCGTGTCCTGTCTTCTTAAAATAACGGCAAAAAGAACCAGTAGCACATATTCCCATAGTTTCAGGTTCATCTGGAATCTTGATAAAAAATCTTACTTAAATCATCTGCAGTCACTGACTTATTGGCTTCCAAGAACATGACCACTGTTGGCTTTAATTTATTGGAAACAGCACCGAGTATACGCTGAACAATGCTATTATCACCAAAATTAAGCTATTCTGCAGCAATTTCATCTCTTGTACCGCTGATGAGATTTGTGACGGTTGGTCAATGGTTATTTCGATAAATTGTTCTCCGGATTAGATGGTCGTTTAGTAACAGCCCAAACTTCTTTTACCCGTTTCAAAGCCGAACTAAAAGTCGTCGTTCCCTTCGACAGATAATCAGTAACAAATACCAATATGAATTCGTCCAGACACGCTGGAAAATTCGAAGCTTTTTCTTATCATCACTGATCTTCTTTAATATATAGAACGCTTCCATTTGAAGCTCCCAAGCTGCGAACGATTTCGTTTCAGAAGTCAAAACTGGAGGAGACATTGAATAGTATTAAGTAATGTATAAGTGAGTCACGATACCAATGTTAAACACAAAATCATTCTATTTTACCAATGCCTGACAACAAGTTCCAGGTATGACATAACAGGCACTAACAACAAATGCAATTATACACCTTAACACCTAATAATTAAGCCTCTTACATAGAACAAGAAAATAATAAAAAAAAATTCACTTCTCAAAACATCAATAAATATATGGAATAAATTACCTAGATATATAAATCAAATTTAAAAATTAAGTGTATTTAAAACGAATCACAAAAAAATACCTCGGTCATTATACAAAGAAAGGCTTGAATACAAACGGCGAAGTTTGAAATTTTGTATTTTTGATTATTCAATCGACCGTATCTAGTGTAAATTGGCGATAACCCAAGCTAGTAATAGTAATTGTTTGTAAATATTCAGTTTTGCATGTGTCTTTGTTTCTGGTATTTGCATTATTTATTTTACTCTATTTAGAGTTGTAAACATTATTTTATATTGTAAAACGCAACTCTAAATATGGATATTTCATTCCTTTCTGCCTTTAGGTTGAAAATTAGTAAATGATTTCATCGAGAGCAGTCGGTTCTCGTGAGCTCGTCGTACTAACTTTGCTACACTCAGAAGCATTCACTGATGACGCGCCACGTACGAAATTATTAGGGCCATTCAATGCACTCACTAAAGAAGACCTATTAACGCTACACAAGCTCTTAGTGAATATAAAAAACACAGCGGAAAAACAAGAACCCACTCCCGTCAGCAATGTTCACACCCAATACGAGCAGTATTTCAAAAACGCTCACTCACAAACGCCTATGCAAAATTTTGCACACGAACCTCGAAAAATTCGTGAAGGAACAGACTTCTTGATGCTTGGTTCTTTAATGCTTCGTCGTCTTAGAGCACCAGGTCTTATTAGGAATTTATGTGTGTCCATTCATTCGTATCGAGGTGCAACAATTGATTACCTCTCATACATTAAGCCAATATCTAGCCTCTACAAAAACAAAGAAGATCTTAGTCACAATTGGTCGCAAGGATATCATGAAGAAAAAAGACAGCCTCATAAATAAGTACAAGCCTCTCATTGAAATTAGTAAATCAAAGTTTAACTCTGCAACTATTTTTATGGGTGAAGTTGCTCCCTTCCCCTATAGCAAACAACTTAACAAAAAGGCAATTGAGTTAAACTTTTTAATCAAACAAAATGCTAAACCTTCTTGATTAAACTGTTTTTAATAAATTTAACCATTTTTATTTAGGGCCTTCAAGTCAACTTAAGGAAGTGTCAATTGTGGAGTCCCACAGAATTTACCAGCATAGACTCATACTCCTAGGGCACCCATTGGTGATTTTGAACTACTTGGTGTTCCAGTTGGTGATAACCAGTATATGCAACTGCTTCTCAGGAAACAGTCTAAAAAGCTCATTCATATCTAGAAAGGTTCAGTGAGCTCGAAGATCCTCAATTTGCTATGGGTATTCTTAAAGTGTGCTTTAGTACTACAAAGCTTACCTATGCTCTGAGATCTATTCCTCCCTCTGCTAATAGTGAGGTTATTTTAAGGGAATTTGATGAATCCTTATGGGAGGCTACTTCATGTATCATTGGGTCAGCACTTCCTGACATTGCATTGAATCAAACATCTTTCCCTATCAAAATGGTAGGCTTTGCTATACGTCGTGCATGTGACCAGCATCTTTGTGCTTATTCGGGTTCTGTCTTTAAAGCTCAAGATTTGGGTGAGCAGCTCACCAATGCAGATATTACCAGTTCTGTGAATTTCAGTAATTATCTCTCTCTTCTTTTCCATAACTGGGTCATAAGAATTACCTCAGGACTACACCCAGAAAGCTTTTCAATACAATATTTCAAAGTTCGTTATGACAAATTTTTTAGTCAAGCAATTGGAGTTCATGACTAAGCTAGATTGCGCTCTCTTACTGTCGAGGCTTCTGGAGCGTGGTTAACTGCTATTCCTCTAAAGCATTTAGCCTCAATCGTCTTCCCTCTGAATATCAGGCAGTAACTCGTTACTGTTTAGGTCTACCGCTCTATTCAGAAACTAAAAACTGCCCCTCTAGTCAGAATGAGACATTGGATATTTATGGAGACCATGCTCTTACTTGCAGCGGCAAAGATGGCAGAATTGGTCAGCATGATAGTCTTCGCGATATTTCTATACTCAATGACAGCTTCTACCTTCCTATCTCCTGTCAAAGAGCAACGTAATCTCATTAATGGGACTCGGTCTAAACCTGGAGATGTTTTCATTCCTGTTTGGTCTGCAGGCAAGCTAGCTGCACTAGACTTAACTGTCAACACATCTAACAACATAAAGCATACAAACGAAAAAATCTGGGTAGAGAATCGTGAATGGGATCCAGCGCTAATAGAAATTCTAAAAACTCGCCTAGAGAATGAATCTTGGGATAGCGTTTTTCTATCAGAGGATGTAAACTGAATGCTCAATTCATTTATTCATTCATTTACGACTTATATAAATTTATTTTGTCCAACGAAAAGAATTTTTTCTAAACACGAAAATTGTAATTATCAAATCACGCGATCTTTCTGGTTAACTCCCAACCTAAAAAAACTCGTCAAATGCAAAAATCGGGCTTACAAAACTTACTTACAACATAAAACTGCTGATAACTACCGGTTATATGAAATTACAAGGAACAAGTGGGATTTCATCAACAATGTATTAAACAGAAACAAGAGTCATATGCAACACCCGCCTCTTATTGAAAGTAGAAATGGCGGAATATTAATTAAATCCAAGGTTATTGCTAATGCATTCAATGATTAGTTCATTAACCTAGGCAAATACTTGCGACCTCCGGTGCCAGTTACACTTGAAAAATCTAACTACAAAGTCCCTCGAAGTTATTTTTCATTCCGATTTGTAACTCGATACGAAGTCCTTCAATCAATAAATAAGCTAAAAGTTAATAAATCAAGCGGATCTTCTGAAATAATGGCATGGTGTGTTAAAGGTTGTGCAAAATTGATTAGTAGTCCTTTATGCCATATCATCAATCACTGCATAAAACTGAATACCCTTCCATCAACTTTAAAATTAGCTAAGGTTACTCCCATATATAAAAGAGATAACCCTCTAAAATGTGGCAATTACCGGCCTATTTCAATCATCTTGCCTTTTGCAAAAATCTTCGAAGAATTATTATTTGAACAAATATGCACTGATCTCCATAACGAATCAATTCTTTCTAATACTCAATTTGGCTTTCACGAAGCCCACTCCACCTCTGATGCTTTACTTTATGCTACAGAAAATTGGAGATCTTATCTCGATAATAACAGTTTTGTCATAATTGCTTATATCGATTTGTCCAAAGCATTTGATTCCATTGATCACTATTTTTCTTAATAATCTAAAATACATTGGTTTCGACTCTAGTGGTATAAATTTAGTAAAGGTGCTACTTAAGTGATCGCTTTCAAAGAGTAAAGGTAAATGGTATATTTTCTAACTGGGGTAAAACTTATAAAGGTGTTCCACAAGGTAGTATTTTAGGTTCTCTATTTTTCTCGTTGTATGTAAATGATTTGAATGTTAATTTGAGCACTTGATAATCAAATAGAAACGTCAATTAGTAAGTTAGAAGTCAATCTGTCTCAACTGCTAAAATATTTTAATATGCACCATTTAACTGTAAATCCTTCTAAAACAGAATTCTGTGTTATGTCTCCCTTTCACAAAGATAATCAATCACACATTTTAAATTTTTCGGGGTCAAAAATTACTCAAGTCGAATCCTTCAAATATCTTGGCGTAGCAATAGATAATAAATTGATCTATTCAAGTCACATACGCACAGTATTACGCAAAGTGGCAATGGGAATTGAAACTATTTCACATGTAGGAAATTTTGTAAATTCCAAAATGAAATCGATGTTGACTAACTCCCTAGTATTAAGTCATTATAGATACTTTAATGTTTTATTTAATGACATAAACCACTCATTAACAAATAAAATGTACTCACAAATTAAATGGGCAGCAAACATTCATAATGATAATTACTTGACTAGGAGCGACAAAAGTTCACATTCTAATCATGACGATGCTTCACATTTCATAAGATACTTTTCATTAATAAAATTTTGGGATATTTCACTTTCACCTTACAGTAATCTACAATTTCCATTATATGCACATTCAACTTATAATTCGAGGATTTCTAAATTCAGAAAAGTGAAGTTTAAAAAAGATTTTCTAAAAAATTCATTTTTAAACTCAACAATTGAACTATGGAATAACTTACCAATTGAAATAAGGCGAATCAAAAGTCAAATCAATAACTACCTCCGTAAGCAACATATTCTTAGAATCGGTTCTACTGTAAATCATGGCAAGGATCTCAGTTTTTCAAAAAATATCATTAGTTAAATTAATTAGCAAGAAACTGGGTAAACTCAGTTTACTAAACTATAAATTTTGCATCCATGTTTTTGTTGTTGTTTTATTTTTTTTCTACTTCATGTTATTATTGACGCACTAAATATAGTATTAGCAGCTTTTGGTGAGGTGTTTAAATATGCCAATGTATTGCACTTAGTAAGAAATTCTATTCTATTCAATTCTATCTTATCAAAAATAGCTGTTTTTCAAATAATCTGTCATAATAAATACTAAAGGCGCATGAATTTTTGGATCAACTTGCGAATAACATTTCACTGGCTTACTCAGATTTAATCATAATGGGTGATCAGAACTTAGATAAAAAATAATGTTGATAATGGAAGGATAAATCTTTGCTTAGTAAATAAAATTTAAAAATGCTAAATTCTCACATTCCTATAAGAAATGCGACTAATTTAGTACAACTTTAACTGATTATATTGCACGAAAATAATCTTCATTTCTTATACTACTTTTAATGTCAATTCTCTGATCACAGTATAACACCAGCCTAAGTCTATAAGAAACTAAAATATCTAAGAGATGAATCGCTATTCACATGAAAATTGGTCTTCTGCATACTTTGCAATTGATAATAACAACATGATCACAAAACCTTTATTAATAAGCCTATATATTGTCAGAAAAAATGACAAACCTTACCTTTCCCATTGAATATGTTCCACATTATATAAAAAAACGAAAATTTGGAAATCTTGCCATTAATATATGAAACATTAACACAATTCAAAATCTTCGTTCATTGAAAAAATCGTACACTCTAAAGGAAATATATAAGTAACTGAGTATGAAATTTCCAATATAAAAAATCAGGTTTCCCAAATCTTAGTAATTATGAAGATCCTGAAATAAAATTCTCGTTGCCACACCACTGAATTTAGCTTTCGTTCATATCAAGTTATGAATTAATTAAGTTAATAAAGAAACTTCTAAAATCTAATAAGTGGAGTAGTTCTTTGAAACTTCAAATGTGGCTGTAAAAATAAAAAATTAATAAATTTTGGTTTAGTTTTTGCCTGCTCACCTAATTAAACTTAATAAGAACATGAACATGCAGATATATTTTGACTTACAACGTCATCTTCAGTTTTTTTGGAAATTATTTCCTCTAAATTTACTAGATTGTACAAAAATAATTATAATTCTCTAAATTTTGAAAAGTGCTAAGTTCAATTTATAAATATAGTCTTCTTTGGTGTTCAAACTTGGTTGCAAGGATTTTATGAAAATGCTCTCAACGATTTTTAAATAACTTGATCTTGATGTCTGGTGTAATATTTTTGTTTCAAATTGTATTCCGCATTTAATTAGATGATTAGATATACTATAACTAATCTCATGCTCTTTAATTCTTCTTCATAGTTGCCTACTAGAAAAAGCAATATACTCTTCACCACAGGTGCATTTTATTTGCTTGATTATATTAGATTTATTGGTTTCTTCAGTTGTAGATTTTAATTTTTATTCAGTTCTTCTTTTCTCATTGCTATATATAAATCAAACTTTTTTTTAAATTATTGATATTGTTCTTAGTTCCTTAGTCATGTTTTCAGTGTGGAGTCCTCTATATTCGATCCTAAAACAATGCTCATAATCAGTTTGATTGTTTTTTGATCAAAATTCTTAATTAAAATGTCTTCAAATTATTTCTTAATGTATTGATCTATGAAATTATTTGGACACTCATTCTTCTTTAATTCTATCTTAAGTTTTTCTATTTCTTGATAAATTGTTCTATATGTGCTGCAATTGTCAAATATTCGATGAATACATCCTTTACTTAATGATATTTTGTAATTTAAAGACGGATTTGAGGTGTAGTTCATTAACAATCCAGTGTCGGTTGGTATTATAGATTCCAGTTTCAAATTTGTTATCTTTTGTAAATATTTGTAAATTCAAAAAATGAAATTTGTTCTCAATTTCCTTTGTGAACTGAATATTCTTGTCAACTAATTTCAATTTTGACACAACATTAGAAATATTGTCAGAAAGGTTGAGAAACACTGCAGTAGATTCAAAGCTTAATTTCACATCACATGCAAACAATATTCATAAAAATGGCGTAGGTATTTCAAAGATATCGCATCTTCCCAAAAGTTACGATCAATTGCTATAATTAAATTGTTTCCTGCTTTTCCCATGGATAATTTAACTTCACTAGTCTTACCTTTACATAACAAACCGATCTGTTGGTATTTTAAACAACTTCATCCAAGCATGTCAAAAATATTGAAGGGTTTTTACATGGACACATCTATGGGGTCCACTCATTCACTTATGAAGATGTGTGCTAATACATGTGCCTAAGCAAGAATTTTTCTTCAATGAGAAATCCGATTTCTGTAAAAATATTCAATTTTTTTCCATACCTAGTGTTCAGATAATGAGACGGTCTAGTGCCCATTGGAAGCACAATTACTCTGAAATATTTTATTTTTTTGAAGACAAACTGTGTGAGTCCTGTTAAAGCGTGCCGTACTCAAAGTCAGAGTTTGTCGCAGGGTAAGAGACAATTCTCTATCTTGTGCTGCTTTTAGATTTAAAATATCTTCATTAGTTCGTGAGTTATAAGCGATTAAAAATTTTTTGTTGAAGTCATCATAGATTTTGAAAAATTCCTAGTGGAAATAGGGTTACAATATGCTAATATTTCTTCAAATCTATAAATAAAATTCCTCCCTACGACGAGATATTATTTCTAAGGCAAAATAACGCATCAAAATACTATTCTCTGTTTAACCCTTTGAATGGCACATTTTTATGCCATTTTATATTTGCTAATTATATTTCCTAAAAATAGAAAAAACATTTATATTTGAAGCAAAGTTTTCAATTGTGAAATGTTCTATTAATAGACAATGTGAACTAAAAGTAACAAAAATGTAAGTTCTATATTTACTACGAAACCAAATCATTGCAAAAAAATGGTAATCAAAACAAAAAATAACATCATACTGAATATTAGGAAAACTGTAAAGAGAAGCTCGGCTACGTGCAAAGCATATAGAATTGTGACTTACCAATGAGCTAATTCTACCAACTTCATTTGATTTCCTTCATCCAATCCAAAATATCATCCACCTTTCTACTATTCATAGTAAAAGGAAGTTGTATCCCGAAAAAGAAATGAGAAAATAATTGATAAATATAATATCATCCTCTACCAACCATTAAATCTTTTTAAAAGAAAAATCTTTCATTTAAGAAGCAAACAATAAAAATGATAAGAATTGACAAATAATTCAGGAAAACAGAATAATTTAATTAGCTATATGCTATGCATGCTCTTTTAATATTGATTTAAAAAATGTATACTGTGATGTTGCAAATGATTTCAACTTCTCACTAATTAAATGTGCTTAATATTAAAAGGAACAAAAACACAATCGAATTTTTAATAGCATAAAAAGCACTTAATTGTCATAACATAGTATTAACTAGTGTCATTGCAACTTAGACTACTAAAAAATTAATCAAAACTTATATTTTTAGTTAACTCTGGCAATTTAGAATCTCTCCACTTATTTAACCATTCAGTAAAATATACGAAAATTCAAGCTTTCCATTGCATGAACCGATTCCTTTTGCAATTTCAACTGGACGATCATTGACTTAGCATTTACAATATTCGAGCAGACAAATAAAAATATTTATGAATTCAGTTTATAAAATGCAGGTTTTATCATTTCTAAAGTATTCTTTCAATGTAAAAGCAGTTTTTGCATCAAAAGAAGACAAAGCAACCTTTACATTCAACTTATTTAGAGATGGATTAATGGACGAATTCATTAAGTTAAGACGTTTTCATAGAAAGTCTTTTATTTCATTTTCTCGTTTGCATAGCTTAACTAATGAGCTCCATGTGGTCTTAGATTTTTCACTTACAGATAAATTGAATGTGTCCACATTGATTTCAAATAAAGGAGAAAAAGTTGAAAATCTGTACCAATTACTTCGAACAGTTTTTATAATAGGAGAACTATTGGTGAATCATCGAAAATTCAATTAACAGAAGGTAAATCATTTGCAATCTTCAAAACACTTATTTTTGGCATTTATTTCTATTATTATAAAATAAAATACGAAAATTCTCACCTGCAAACTTTTTGGGAAGTCAAATATTGTGGGAAAGCATTTTTCAAGTTTTCCGACCTGATGTCAAGTAAGCAAACGAATTTATGGTAAAATGACGTTTACATATGTTGCTGGATTTAGAAGCAACAATTTGTTTACGACCCATAGCTTTCAACCAAGTATCCTGAAGAAGAAAAGAAAATGCTATATACATTGATATGTTATTGTATCCAGAACTACACATAGGATCATATCATTTTCACTCCATTGTGAGTCAATGTATTATGATAATTTTCTTTCATGATACTGCAATGTTCCAGGCCATGATAATAGTTAGATATGTGAAAATTTTGATCAAAATAAACAAATATATAAGGTACAGAAAGGTATCAAGGCAAATGGCCTCAAAATACATTTGCAGCATTGACCAATAAACATGATTATGCTCAGCCAATATGATGATAGGGGAAATATCCAGCATTTCATTCACTCGATCTCTGGTAATTAGATGTTTGATGTCCACAATGCGAGATTTAAGTAAGTTACATTCACCTGAATTGTTATTTTCTCAACGGAATGTTTACATATATAATTTAAATGAGAAAATACTCAGAAAATTAGCAGTACGATATCAAAAATTATTATTATTTCAAATAATACTATCTGAATTATATGTAATATTTCAAGTATATATTTTGCAATATTAGTGTATTCAACTAAGTCATTGTACTTGACATTGTGCAAAAGGAACAATTTTTTTTCAAATTATGTCCTAGTTAAGATAGCAAACATATTTGATGCAAACTATGCAAACAAATGATAAATTGCAAGTTCATACTTTATTGAAGTCAAGAAAGGTTTTGGACTTTCTGGTTTTTGATTGCCATGCCTCCCAAGAAAATGTTCGATTTGAACAATTGACTTTGCAGTTATATTTGTTACTTGGAAATATGCACAGCATAATTTTTAGGAAGTTAAGAATACAATATTGTACAAGAAAATTAAAGTTAAAATTCGAAAATTTACTTTCTTATTTATTTTTCTGAACTTCATATTTAGTTATTCTAAGCATATTTACAAGTACCTTAGTGTACTCCGTCTACCAAGGCTTTGGTTTCACTCATGTATTCACAATGCTAATAAGTTCAGAAAAAAATTGTACAAACTTTTCAGAACTAAGTCTTAAGCAACTTTATGACCATTTAGCTTAGTAGAACAGAGGACAATATGTAAAAAAATTTCCAAATCAGATTAAATAGACTGAGCTTGGTCAATTACTTATGTGCATTTGCACAATTTCCGGACGCCATCTATCGACGAAAGTTGATAAGCTATTAATATCGCCAAAACTAGGCCACAAACCCTCTTGAAAAGTCGATTTTTTGGAAATAAAGAGAAAATTTGATAAGTCAGGAACTTTTTCAAAAACTTTTAATCATGCTGATTTAATGGTATTTTTCATGAATATAGTTCTAATGTGCGTCGCAGATTTGTTTTTGCTTCTATAAAGGCTTTGTTCCTCGTGAATGCGAAAAAATTTCAAGTGCGATACCCAAGCTTTCTCAATTGAATCAAAGAAGATTTTCAATATAGTCCATATAAACGATAGTTGAATTATTGATTAAGTACTTTATGCTTTGTTAAAGTGTATTTTTCTTTACTAACAACCATTACTATATATATATATATATATATATATATATATATATATATATATATATATATATATATATACAATTATTATTTGATATTGTGTGAATTATTATCAGATGCGTAAAAATTAGATAAATTATTAAACGTTGGTTATTTCCTCTGTCACTTTTCAGTGTCCATTATTAGCATTCAGTTACATAAAGAAAGAAACTTACAAAATTATTGTGAGGAAGAAATTCTTCCTGGACAAAAATATAGGGTCCCATTTGGTGGAATTTGTTTTTGAGGTTCGCACCTGATCAACTTTTCCAACAAAAAATACCGTAGCACATTAATTGGTTTGCATTTTTAACTAGAATAAAATTAATGTTTACATGATGCTGCTTCAGCGCTTTTTTATTCCAAATAAGTTCACATTTTATAAATTTTTTATTACATGACCCTGTGGCCTAGGATAGACATGGCCTTAGAAATTTGTTGCTTGGGTGTGCTTGGGCTTAGAATCGCAGAAAAATTAACAAAACTGATTGATACTTCTCTTTTACGATTAGTATATACTAATGAAAATTGCAATATTTTCCATTTTTTTGAGATTCCTACCTTTTTCTTTCTTGTTAATTTTTTATTTTAATAGTACTTTTCAAAAAAATTCTTGTCATGCATTTAGCTACAGCGTCGAAATAGTTACTTTGCTTGAGAATTTCAAATCACTTCAATAATTCCTGATAATCACGATAAATCAATCTATTTTTTATATAATTACATCATAGATTCAGGATTTTCTCAGACAGATGGTTCCCGATAATTCACATACAAAATTTTGTTATTTATACACAAAATTTATAAGAATAATTGCTATTATTACTTTTAGTGTTCCACAGTGTTAGTTGTCAATGAGGAATATGAATATTGCATGTGTTTTGCAATATATAGTTATTCATACTTTTACCTATTCTTAAAAAAAGATGTAGTAATATTCACATGCTAAGAATAATTGACTAATATTTTTGCTTAAAAATTTTCACCCAAGTTCCATTGTATGTTATCTATCATTATCAAATGTAAAGATTTTTTTGAAAATTTTGATAATGTGATGTTAGTAGGAATATGTCCTGATACTTTCTGTGCGAATTTCTGTTGAATTTTTTATCATCTTGCATATGTGCTTCTAACAGTCTCATTTACTTCCTCAGATCATAAAGATAATCATAATCTATAGAACATTCACTAACATCATTAAAGTTGGGAATAAGTCATGGTTTTATAATCAAATTGTATATAGTGACATTTTCAAACGAATTTTTCAAATCGATTAAGAAAACTTAAAATTTTCTGTTGATGCCACTGATCATTCATACCCTGTTCCTCTGCCTGGGCTATATATTATTCGGAATTTCATCAAGTCTTCAAGTATTTGATGTCGAATTTGACATCATTCGGTATTCAACTTAATTAGTACATGACTTTATTTTCGTTTTATCCTTCACTTTGAGCGAATTATTTGCTTTATAAACAAGAAAACCTGTGTACTAAAGGCATTCAGAACTTTGGAAAAAATCAATAAGAATAGTGACCACTGTTCTGGATGTCAGCTCATTCCTTACATCTTCTAATTCTTTTTTTGTTTATTTTGTACAAAAAGTTAATTAGATTAATATGATAAAGTATTCAAAACAACCAAGGTCAGTCGATCAAAAAAGAAATATTTTTGCGAAAAGAACCATGCATTTGCGATAACTAGGACGCGTAGGAGTCAATAAATTCAAAAATAAATTTCGGTCAAAAACATAGCTCAAGAACCAGCGGTAGAGGTCTCTGTTTGGTCCGTCTGTAATTTTGCTACTCCACATCAAGTAAGAATTTATAAATTGATAACGAAAATACTAAACTAAATGTAGTCAACCAAAATGTGTGTCTGATGCTTAATACATCAAAGTAGCTGGTGACATTAATATTAATCTTATTATTTGTAATCAACTCGAATGTTTAGCCTATAATATACTAGGCTGAGTATTCTCGATATTATGCAAATATAGATATCTAGTCTTGAAACATTTTTTGCAGTCCCGGCCTGTATCTGCTCCTGAAGTATAATTTTTGATCCCGGTATCTGGTTCAAGTCCCTGCGGGACCAGATACGAGACCGGAACAAAGCATCGTCCCGCATCTCGCTGTCTATCCACAATAAAACTAAGCAAACAAGTCTCACGATCATATACATGGCAGCATCTTCATCTACCATATTGCGCAACATCATCTGTAGGTCGAGGACTCTGTACAGTGACACGCCCTCTAAGACATTGGCATTAACCACAAATAGCGCAGTGGAGGCTGCCTTAGCAGAACGGTCTGGGAGTACTACCATTTGGGTTCCTAATACCCACTAAAAAAGATTTTCTACTCTAGTTTTAATTGAACTTATCGAAAGACGTATATTTTATTCACAAGCATTTCACCCAACATTTAGACTGTAGCATTTTCAATAACTTCCCTTGAACCATGAAATAGCAGAATAGAAGCTTTGGTGAGAATTCAAAGCCCTACTAGAGAATTACATTAAAACTATTCCCTATGATGCCATACACATCATTTACATAATGTTTCCACATGATAACTTGACAAGATCGTGCAAGATTTTGCAAGTTCCAGACAATGGAAACTATACTTTTTAATGTTTTGCAGTGGAAACATAATGGAACCACAATGTTTTTTAAATTTTTGTTGTGGAAACATAATGGAAACATTATGTTTTAGAGAACTTTAGGTTTATTGGGATTTTAAAATGTAAAATAAGAGCTACTAAATGTAATATTGGAATGTGACCCAGCAAACACAGCTCCTTTGAAACAACGTCGAAGAGATGCAAATTCAGGAGGCAAACGAAGTCAAAATCTGCTACCAACATCGAATATTTTCAGAGATTGACTCATTTTTATTGCAAAAATTAATGGTCTATATATACTGTATACGTATACATGTATGCATTTAACTATACTTTCTTAATTAAGTTCAAACGAAATAAAATTGCAGAACTAAGTAGACATTAAATTAACAAACGTAGCATCTATGGAATTTCGATATTTGCTAAAAAAAATTGAATTTGTCTAAAACGATAATATGATTCTTGAAAAAAGTAGCAAAAAAATCCAGAATCAGTCAAAATCTTAAAACTATTTACCTGCATTATCAAAAAAAAATTAATGAGAATGTTATTTTTACCGTTGAGCATGATACAAATTGAAGTTAATTAATTTCGCTACAATAAATTCTAGTGAATACTGCTGGTGTCTCTTATACACATCTGCGTTTTGTAAACAAACCGCGATCCTTGCTAAATGCCTTAGAAATTTCGGACGTTATTCATTACATGCAAAGTTTTTGCATTATATATATATATATATATATATATATAATATTCCTTAATAATAAGCATAATATAACTTACTGTTATTTAAAAGAATCGACTTCGATAATTGAATTATTTGATGAACGCTTTAATTGAAAATAGTTATGCTAATGTATTGTAATTTAAATTATGTATAGAATATAAAATTTTACCTGAAATACAAAGAACTAAAAATAAATCCTATTTAAAATATCCACACAAACGTCCATATTTAATCATTATCCGATTTAGACAATCAATACTCCTAAAATATCATTTATAGGAATTAACAAAAATAATACCAGCATGCAACGGATATCAAACAACAAATTTCATCAACAGCCGCATTAATATTGTTAGTGATTCTAAACAAGTGGTTGATAAGTTGCGATGAATGGATTAAATATTAACGCATTTCGTTACAATAAGCTCAGGTTTCAAATAACAAACGTTGATTCTTTTCTGTACAATATCTAAAATAGAATTTGCATAAATTGCACTAAATATAATAATACTCCCAATAACAAAAATATGCAGAATATAGACAATAACTGTATCTACTGAAAATTTATCTTTCAAAAACGCTAATCCATGGATTTCTACATGGACTCCTAAATGCATTTAGGATATATCTGGATGAATGACTAAATTTCGGCCGCTAAGTGGCGACATCTCAATTAGGCCATTAACGTGGATTTCTGCTATGCATATATATCGCAGAAATCCATATCGTTAACATTGATATTGCAGCACAATAATCAAGCCTAGAATTCCACCATATTATAATCCGATGCTGTATAAATTCTGTATACAATTATGTATTAAAGACAAAATTCATTCATAGAAAAGATATTAACATTGCATGAAATTCCAATGTAAAAGATATTTAAATATATTTCGTCTAATGCAAAAATGGTGGATGAATAGAATCTCTAGCACAAATTGGTCGACATCTTCTAATAACATTGTTTGCTCAAAGCACTTGCAAAGGATGACTTTGTTTTCCTATTAATATATTTTCACTTTTTCAAGATAAGGTGAGCTAGTTAATGTCCGCCTAAACGTATTCATGATAAAGTCAATAACTGAAAAATATACACATTATTGTGTACTTGAATAACTCCATTTTATCAAAAGCTTTTCATGAAGTGTTTTTCGCAGTTTCTAAACCTTTTACTGTTTTGTTCCATTGAATAGCACTTCTATTCTGAATTGTGTATTAAGTATAACATGGGTGATTCAGTCCCCTATTCCACATCCTATATTTTCTTCAGAATTTATAATTCTGCTAATTGATTATACTTATAATATATAAAATATGATGTATAATTTTATTGATCCTAAAGTTTTTCAAATTCCCAAATATGAATTTTTCAATTTGGAGAGTAGTAATCTTTGATCACATTCATACTGTATATCAGGGCGAGCTTTGCAGTCATATTAAGTTGATCTTCAAATTGAATTCGATTTCCTTAAACCCTAAATAATCTTCAATGAATTTCTGTTCGTCATTGAAATTCTTGGAATTTTATGATAAAAAATATAGTGTTACTAAAAAATTGCTTCTTTTCTTAAAGATATTATAGTCAATGTTTTAAGATTGTGAATGTAGCTCGACAACAAAATCTGTTCACTTATTGGATACCTTT
Source organism: Hofstenia miamia (assembly GCA_900660155.1). Taxonomy (NCBI): domain Eukaryota; kingdom Metazoa; phylum Xenacoelomorpha; order Acoela; family Hofsteniidae; genus Hofstenia; species Hofstenia miamia. The sequence continues at coordinate 1,012,743 of CABFPE010000058.1, read as the reverse complement.
TCTGAAGCTGGTAACGCCTATTGAATGGTGTCAATTATTACATTGGAATTAAAAAGGATTCTATATTAATTAATATTTCTGATTATCAGATTAAAAGTATTGAAATGATTATATTTGATGAAGCTCCTAAAAACAATAGAGAAGACATAAATTGGTGATATGAAAATCTGCACACTATGACAATGGATGAGCATTTAGAAGTGAATTTATATACTCATAATTATGTTGCTGGGTAGGTTCATGCAAAAAAATGAAAGGAAGCAATAAATACACTGCAAGCAGAGAATTGGTGTAAAATTCTCCACAAGGATACAATACGATCACATCAAGAAACTCTTCAATTATGTTGATATACAACCATTCCATTGGTTTTGAAACAAACAGTGGAAACATTATATTTAAGATAGTTTTTACAATTTTCACAAATCAAAATGTTTCTAAAAGAACAGAGACGTAAAAAAATAGATCATTCTTTAATTTGGTTAGTTAAAGAGACTTGTTACATCAAATTTTGCCTGTGATGGAAGCCTTTTGAACTCATTTGTTTACATTGCTAAAAATTGCAAGACCGTGATTACAGTAGGGTTTGATGGGCATATTAAATGCCAAGAATGTAAATCTTCAACATGAATATTGATATGCCTAATTCTGGTTCTAAAAGTTTGATCAAGATGAGCTCTATGAACCAAGTGATCGTAGCTATGTCGTTACTGTCTTAACCTCACATTATTTCAAGCAAATTTCCTCTGTGGATAATCTTCGTACATGCGATGTTTGGGCGTTAATCATTGAGATATCATTTGCTCTTTTTCTTTGCTCTTTATGAAGCTTTGTGATTAAAACAATTTAAATTTTGAAAATATATTTTGCTCAAAGAAGTAGCTTTCATTAAGAAGCTATTTAACAGGTGGTTAAAATATTTTATTGCGTATTTTAGTGAGACTAAGACAAATGATTCCAATACTTATTCTTGAATAGCTAATTTATGGAAAATGTATTACATTTCTAATTCACATTTATATTTAACATAAGCGGCATTAATGTAAGTAAGCCTAATTCGGATGTCACCCCTTTGCGGATAATATATAGTTGTTCATCCAGGTATACAGTAGAAATCCATGGCTAATCTCGTATGAAACTAAATGAAGTGTGCTTAGGTTAATGAAATCATTTAACTATTGTAATAATCATAACAATAATCTCTTAGAATAAGCGTTGCTTAATTCAATACATTTTATTATTTCATATTTTACAGAATTCCTTATAAAAATAGTTATTGCAATTTCACATAAATTAATAAGCTTAATAAATTTAAAATGTGAAACATAGTATAAGAACAGTATTTTATTAGCATATTTTGTTTCCTTAATGTTTCTTTATGTTATGTGGAAACACTAAGTTTACATTATGTTTCCATTCTGCTTCCATAATGGATTTGCATGTGATGTGGGAACATAAAGTTTTTGCTGTGGAATTTCATTTCCTATAATGTAACTTGCGAGAAATAGTATTGAATTGGAAAGATGAGATCATAGGTTTGCATATTTTGAAATCAAACAGATGTAGCAATAGCTTTCAACTAAAATAATATTTTAACACAAGATTTAAAATTTGCACTATTAGATCATTTTTGCAAGTTTTTCCAAATGTTCATTGTGAAGTTTCCAATAAACTCGTATTTTACCTCAAGTGAGAGCTGCAAATAATTGTTAAGAATACTATATATTCTAACTATATAATTTTTGAAAGGATTATTTACATACAAATATCGTACTTATAGTTGATTAAAAACACTTAAATTAAGACATGAATTAATCTGTCAACAAATCGAAAACTGAAAAATAGTGATATCTTGCATATTAGCATATATTGAAGAACATGAAAAGTTGTTAATGATAGATTAAGCATATCAATGTGAACTAGAAAGTCCCAAAATAAATTGTATTCTTTGAGACTAGGAATACTCCATTAAACAAAGCCGTCGAGTTTTTTAAATTTTTTGTGAACTATAGTAGATGTAAAAAAAGTAATATTTATGATGTCAGCAAAATCAAACGCTATCAAAATTGTATTATTTGCAGGGAGGGACGTAGCTACGGTGGCCAAGGGTTGCAATTGCCACCTAAATTAATTTTGGCCTTGACCTTACCCAGTTAAAAAACTGAAAGAAATATACAACTATCTCAAAGTACATCGAGATATTTTGTATTTAACGGTTTGTGACGGCTTAGGGAGCAAAGTTTGCTTAAATATTGCAGTTACAGGAATGAATGATTAGGACTTGCAATTGAACTACACAAGATTTTTAGTAACCTAGTTGTCTTATTTTAAATTAAATTATCTACGCTCTTGACAAAATTAATTTTTGGAAAGGCTTGGTTTGCAAATATTTAGATAAAGCAGTAAACATGAAAGCACTTCAAGTGAAATAGGGTCAGCGATACAACTACGTTTCATGAGATTTACTGTTATCCGTCACATCGGACTGGAACCTGGAACGAAATATTTTAGAGAAACTAGGACGAACATGGGATTAGAATAAAAAATAAAGAAGTTCAGACCACATATCTCAGAAGATTCCAAATAACTTTGTAAATTTTTGTGAAAAAAGCTATACATTAGGACCAATGGAAATATGGGACCAGAAAAAGCTTTTGAGACTAAATTGAATGTGATTGGACTAAGAACAAACTCAGTGGGGCTAAGTAATGGTTTTATAGATAAGTGAGACTAATCAAGTATTGGGTCACATATATAGAAGAAAATTTAGCCACCTAAAAGACCTCAATTATGTGAAATACAATTTCCGCTACATTTGATGAATATCTTTTTAAGGATATAACGAATAATGTGGACACAATTGTACTTCTTTAAGTCTTTTCAATTATTTAAATTATGAAATGGGCAAAAGTTGATTGTAATCAAAAGAATATGTACATGAATCGAATTCTTTCATGGCATATATCATGTGAAATCCAGAAATTGTAGTCAAGAGAATGGTAAGTGTAATATAAGACGCATTTGTGTATGATTACAATTGAATCCCAATTTTCATTATTTTTGTGCTGTAGAATTCCATAATGAAGTCTCTAAAAGATTTCAATTTTTCAACATAATTCAAAGTTTCTGCTTGCATAGCTCCAAATTGACATACTTAAGTAGTAGAGCTCCCCGCCGCCGCTGCAAAAAATCAAGGGCTTGAAACGGCGTATAACCTAATAGCTTACTTCATGTGAACACTTACTACTTTTCTTATTATTCAATATTAATACATTTAAACCATACGCTTAAAATTGGAGTTAGAGATGAAAGATTTTAAGTACATGTAATTTTAAATTTAAGACAAAGTTGCAGTAACCTGATAATGGTAAATAGGTCTACGTTCAAATAAGTAACAACATAATGTTTAAATAATCAACAACAAATTGAAGATTGAAGAGCAGAAATTTTCTTAGAATTTGTTAAACAAACAAGTTTTAATGAAAAATAATTTTCGTGTAATTTCAGAGTGTACTTCTTAGTGTAGCTGATGAGAGAAATAACATCGTCTGCTATTGATGATAAGCCCAGTAGAAGTGCATATNTCAACATAATTCAAAGTTTCTGCTTGCATAGCTCCAAATTGACATACTTAAGTAGTAGAGCTCCCCGCCGCCGCTGCAAAAAATCAAGGGCTTGAAACGGCGTATAACCTAATAGCTTACTTCATGTGAACACTTACTACTTTTCTTATTATTCAATATTAATACATTTAAACCATACGCTTAAAATTGGAGTTAGAGATGAAAGATTTTAAGTACATGTAATTTTAAATTTAAGACAAAGTTGCAGTAACCTGATAATGGTAAATAGGTCTACGTTCAAATAAGTAACAACATAATGTTTAAATAATCAACAACAAATTGAAGATTGAAGAGCAGAAATTTTCTTAGAATTTGTTAAACAAACAAGTTTTAATGAAAAATAATTTTCGTGTAATTTCAGAGTGTACTTCTTAGTGTAGCTGATGAGAGAAATAACATCGTCTGCTATTGATGATAAGCCCAGTAGAAGTGCATATTTATTCTGAATCAGCTGTAGTGGCCAATAGCTTAATGATGTAAAAAACAGAACAATGGGCACTACAAATATCGTAAACACATGTAAATGCTAATGTATAGTTTTTTGGTTTGATTACATTATTTCAGGTCAAAATATTCGTTCTTTTTCTAAACCCAAGTAATGTTATAATTTGAACTTTTGAAATGAGTTGAAAGCAAATAGCAATGAATTCGCCTGTTGTTAGAGGGCTCAGACAGAAGAGATTAGAAAACCCACTTGAGAGAGGTTGAATTTGGAATAATTTATTCGAAATAATTGCACAGAGATAGGGTTTGATTGTAGAGTTGAAGGTATTGAATGAAGAAATGTTTGTTTGAAAAGAATTGAGATAATGTGGGATATAGAAAATGGAAAAATTATTGAATTGGAAAAAAGTTTAAGTGGTTGAGATCAGAACCTGAAAGAAGTTATAAAAGTGGACATAGGTTGACCGGGGTCGTGGGTGGGTTCCTCCCCCATGTCATTCGGAATTGGACATAAAAGTCGAAAATTGAGATATTTTTTTATAAAGAACTCATATCTCTTTTGCAAAGTTGAATTATTACATTTGCGACTTTCAACAAGCATTTC
>CABFPE010000058.1:991058-1001078 GCA_900660155.1 Hofstenia miamia | reverse complement strand
TAGTAGTAGTAGTAGTAGTAGTAGTAGTAGTAGTAGTAGTAGTAGTAGTAGTAGTAGTAGTAGTAGTATATATAATTATATATTTGTAAATTGTAGTTTATAGTTATTACCTTATATTTTTCAACCTTTTGGTTGCAATTAAGGTGAAATAAATATCTCTCTCTCTCTGTTAATCAAATTGAAAACTTAATGGAGACATTAAAAGCATATTGTAGTTTAGCAAGTATAACATGAAAGCAAATATTAAATCAAAATGGTCTCAGCCTCTGTTTAAATTGCAAAGTTCTTCTTGACCTCGTACTGATCCTGTATCATGTTATAATTTTTGTTCCGAGTACCGTACCAGTTGCGCGGATCAGGGTGTAATGGGACTATTAATTCATTATTCTATCGACCATACCACCTCTAGAAAACTTATATAGAGTGAAATTTGATGAGGTGAAGACATTGTTAAAATTACATATTTATTAATTTTGTTGTATTATTTCTAATTTGAAAGGGAAGCACCGCTTTGCATTTGTGATTGGTTAAATTTTAGAACAAAAATTTTCTGTAATATTTAGTAATTAAAGTTTCAATTATCCTATTATAGACAAGGAGGTTCATAAAACTTTTGACTATTTTGTCATAAAGGCTTTGCCATTACTTCTTAATAATTTTGCCTATAGCTTTTTCAATTTTTAAATTATTAAATGCTATAAATCATTTCATTCATAAATATAAATACATTTTGTAGTATAATATTGGTAAACTATTTCTCATAAGTGTGAACAGAATTTTTAAAAATATTTTGGAGATAAATGTCATGTCAATAATTTTGAGTTTCATTATCCTTAGGAAATAAGTCTATTGAGAATTGAATGATCTTAGTAAATTACTATTAAATTTCAATGAAGTTGCATTTTTGTAAGTTTAGGATATAAGCTTCTATCATATAAAGCAAAACCCTAAAATTGCTAGGTTTTTATATAAATGGTAAATTATGTTGCATGGTAAGAACTGAACAATTAATGCACTAGTGTTCAAAATAGCAGAAATTGCTATTGAAAAATTTAATGAAAACCAAGAAAATTGTGAATAAATTTGTGTCATAATTTGACAGATCCTGGTGATTGGGGAATGCTCGATTGCTAATAATGTGTAGCAGTATTGAATTTTGATGTCACTACAGGGCGTGTAGCAAATGCCTTGGATGAGTAGAGAACAATTAAAATATGTTTTCATAATTTTACTCAATAGTTTGAAATTGATCCTGTGTAAAGCTTAGTACTCTTTTTTGGAAAATTTTTGCAAAATTTTCGAAACATTTGGCAAATAATTGCGAAATCTTTGCAAATGAAATAAAAAATTTGGACAAATTTTAAATTTGTTTGATTAAATTTTCCCAAATTTCTTTTACTAGGATTGCATACAATAACCTAATCGCTAAAGTCGATTTTGATTCTTTGAGGTGGGAGGGGCTGCAGATCCATATCCCCTATGTCCGCCAAAAGTAGATAAATGGTAATTTTGGTAGTCAAAATCATTTAACCAAAATTATATAATCAGTTAACAAGGCCCAAAATTTTACCGCAAATGACAATTCCGCCTCAATTTTTTTTCATGATACAACAAGGTTCCAGGTCGTGATTATAGGTAGCCATGTGATACTCCTGATCAAAATAAACGAATATATAAGGTACAGACAGGTATCAAGGCCGTGGCCTCAAAAATACACTTGCAGTATTGACTAGTAACCATGATTATGCTCAGCCAATGTGATGATAGGGAAAATATCCAGCATTTCAGTTACTTGTTCTTTCTGGTAATTAGACGTTTGATGTCCACAATGCGAGATTTAAGTTAGTTACATTAACCTGAATTGCTATTTTCTCAACGGAATATTTACATATATAATTTAAATGAGAATATACTCAGAAATATTAACAGTACGATATCAAAAATGGGTGACCCAAAATTCGATTTCATTTGCATAAAGTCTTTCTTGCAGTGTTTATTTATTGTCTGCCAAATGAAATTGATACTATGTCCCTCCTGACATTAAGGCCCACTCTTTAAGAGTAGGTTCAGTGAGTACATTTATCCTTAGTGTCAGGATATAAATGCTCAAAGCTAACAATAATTGCAACTAGCTGACAATTTTATCCAATGAAGTATCCGGTTTAATTAAAAAGGGCCTTGTTTCTTGCCTGTAATATGGGTTAAATAGCAATAAATATACTGGGTCTAAATGCGCCTCAAACCATCATATTATAAATTTTTCAGCTCTGTCACCAACCGCTAACAATGCCCATTGCAATATATCGTACCAATACAAAGAATTGTCTAGCTACGGCATTGCGCACAATTGATTAAAAAAGCTATTCTAAAATTATAAATTTTTAAGCATATATACGCTAGTAAAATTTTAATTAATAGGTGTATAGTGTATGAAAAGTTCATAATCGAGAATCTTCAAAATTTGCATGTTTCTACAGAACACAGATTCTTGAAACGATTTTTGTTTGCATTAGGGAAAAACTTTAATCCAGAAATTTCTTCAAGACGTTCCAGCCTTTCTTCATATAATTTAAAATCTTTACCATTCAAAGGAATATTTGGAATGACAAACGCACCAATAATCAGGTCATGATCTTCATTTCTAAGTAAAATCGTTATATTTCGGATGCGTACTTGTGCAGATTGAAAGAAGACATAATTGTTTACAGTAAAAAATAATATTTTATCTATAATAAATGTTTTTAACTTATTTAAAAGAAAAAGTTCTGTTACATTTTGTTAGATGTTCTGTCAAAACCTATTGAATGGTAAAATAGTAGGATGATTTAAATGTATTGCTACTATTTCAAACAAATATAGCTTAAAAATATGCTACGCAAACAAAAGAAAACATAATAATGTACAAGAATACAACAAATTTAAGAGAAACAAAACTACAAAATTAAAGACATTAAGCAATAAAATCATGTGCAAATAATTGGAATATTTAAGGTTATATAATGATGTATATATATATATATATATATATGCAGTTGGGGACATAAAAATATGAACACCTATGATTTTGAAGATTTTCTTATCCACGAAATATATTAAGCATATTTTAGCAATAGAAATTTACTGCAGCATAGCTACTGTAGATAGCTACTAATGATAATTTGATATGACTAGCTGTAATGCTGCACAGTGATTGCCATTTAAAAATTTAATATGGGTGGACATTGAAATATGAACAGTTAGGAAGATGCATGTCTATTGTACAAACATGCTCAATTTCTACTAGAATTACCTATAAAAACAAAATAAACTCATTATAATTTGCCAATTCTATAATAAGTTCACTCAATAAATTGTATGAGCACCTCTTGCAGCAATAACTGCTGATATCCTGTGAGGCATGCTATCAATCAACAGACTTGACTTTGGCCTAAAGCGTAGGGTCGTGATGCCAATGTTTAAACACACTTGATATCATTTCTTGATTGGTAATGACATTCTTTTCCCCTCCTATTCATTTGATTCCAACTTTGCATGTGATTTTCCATTTTCATACAAGTCCAATCCTATATTATTTAGAGATATAACTGAAAAATAAGGAACGTCTGCTAATAATTTACATAGAAAAGCTTTATGATTGTTTTAGTGTAATTCTTCTTATTTATATTCTGATAATATTTTAAATGTGTAGAAAACTGTGGCGAGAAAATATGCTGCAGCCTCGTTCAAGGAATGTCATTGGCAATAATTACAGCGTGCTTAGTTGTGAGTTGTTTCCAATTATCCTCATTGTATGCTTAAATGTATCGACAAAGTTTTATTTTGTAGTGTTCTAATGCCTTGTTTTTGCATCCCAATTGTGTGCATAGATAACTAGAATGTACTGAAGGCGAGAATCTACGAAAATTGATGAAGAAAGTCCTTATTCAAACCTTAAGACAAAACTTATAATAGCACAAATATATATATATTTTTTGGAATTATGTTCTATGCTTTTGTGGATTTGAAAAGAAGTATTGTAAAATTTATAAAAATATAAAAACGTACTTAGATTCATTTTCTGCAAGAATTACTTTGAATAAATGTGTAGGTACGTGAATATTATTCTCTCCAATCACTTGATACTTTACAAAGCTTTGACCATTTTCATCTTTACATGTTGGCAGCCACAAAGGACCAGTTACTAAGCGCACATTCTTGTATTTTCTTGCCAGGGAATTGCAATACTTTTCTAGCTAAAATACTTAAATATTTTATTTCAAAATCTAGTCAAGATAATCATGTCCATAATTTCAAATTTATATTAATGAATAAAGTATGCTACATGCATATATTTCTAAATAAATACTGTAAGGATCAAATTCTTTATATTAATTTAATGAAATTCCTGTTAGATATATTTCGCTAATTATTATTAATTGTTTGCAAAAATATGCATAAATGTATATAAATTATTACATTTATGAATTTCGTTTAGTCGAGTAGTCGTTAAAAGGGTGAAAGCAATATACTAAATGTAATTATTATCAACAAAAACAATAATTTATGTTTTTTCATGTACAATTGAAACAACATCCTCTAAATACATCTGTACAGTATCTAATGTTTATTGTCAACCTTAAGTATTTCAATATTCATTACAATTTTATTGAACTGTTTACTTATAATTAGGGGCTCAGCCAAGGGGGCGCAGGAGGTCACGTGCCCCTCCTAACTTTTCAATTGATTAAAGATTTTCATAAAAGTGACTCCGCTTCAAATGCCTTTTAAAGTGTAACATTTTCACATATTTCAAATGTGTTTACATTCATCACGAAATAAATAACGTATGATGAAATTTACTGTAGTATTATATTATTTACCTTCTCGTTCACTATTTATTAACTAGAAAATATATGTATGTAACAATATAACATAACATCAATTATTTAATTATATTTGATTGGCTTACAATTGAAATCCACCACTCTATGATGATCAGCAATTACTGGCCTATTTCAAATATCTCGCTTTAAGCAAAAATCTTCAAAAACGAATATTATATATTTGACCAAATAAACACTTATCTTTATAACAAATCAATTCTTTTGAATTCTCTTTGCGCAAAACTCATTCCACCTCTAAGGCTTACATTACGCTACTAAAAATTGGCTATCATAGTTCTTGACAACGTTGATTCTTAAATAAACAACGTGAAGCAACATGATTTCCAGTGAATTTTTAAAGAACATAAAACAACGTACGCCATCTTCATCTTCTTCAAAAGTTGATCTACATTCACACTAGGACTGAGTCTGTTTCAGAAAATTATCCTGCCCTGTCGGGATTTGCATTAATTTTATTTTGTCCGGATTTATGCGGATTAACTCCCAAATCCCATTAGAATAGTATTACGCAAAACGGGAATGGGAAATTAAACTACTTCACATGTAGAACATTTTGTAAATTTCAAAATGAAATTTCTAGTACTAAGTCATTATATGTTATTGCAATGCTCTATTTCATAACATAAACCACTCATTAATAAATAATATCGAAAAAATAAATGGCAGCAAACATTATTTGTAATTTCTCAAATATGAGTGACAAAAGTTCACATTCTAAAAATGGCGATGCTTCACATTTCATAAGATACTTTTCATTAATAAAATGTTGGTGATGTTTCAAATGAGCGCTCACCTCAAAATAAATTACAATTCCCGTTAAATTCGCATTCTGTGTACAGAGTTTCCATCGACCAGAATTTACATAGACTAAGGAATTTACATCTACCAGAGTTTTATCGACCATTTTCAACATGAAAATTGCTTTCGAATCCTATATACGATAAAGAGGTCAATTATAGGATTATATGAAACCAATTTGGTAATTACAGAAAAGCTACATGACCATTTTTATTTAGAATTGGCAAAAAGTAATATTTTATGTGTATTCCAAGGGATTTCGCAATCTACAGGCATAAAAATACTAAGGTTTCGTTAAAATTTTAAAATGTTTAAGTGTGAAATTGAATTTGGTTTGAAAATCCTAAAATCAATTTAATATGTAGTGCCTAGGCAGAAATTAGCGTTTTCTAGTCTTAGTCTGAGCTTACACGTTTCAACTTAATTATTTTTGCAATACATTTCTGAGCTCAATGGAATGTTTTCAAATTTAGCAATAATTTGGAATTTCTTACAATAAAAATATTCATTTGCAATGGACAAATTGTATTTTAAATCGAGTTTAAGTTCGGATATCAATGATTTCTCAGGTTCCATTTTTTTTCCAATTAAATACGCTGAGTTCAGATTTCTAGTCGATGTAAATGCTTTAGTCGATGTAAATTCCGGTCAAAGTAAACTCTGTAAATCGCGCATTCAACTCATCGAGGACTCTAAATTCAGAAAAGTGACGTTTAAAAAACATTTTCTTAAAAATTCATTTTTTAATTCCACAATAGAACTATGGAATAACTTATACCAATTGAAGTAAAAGAAATCAAAAGTCGCAGGAAATTTAAAAGTCAAATCAATGACTACCTCCTTAAGCAACATATCCCTAACATCGGTTCTACGTCATCGAAAAGAATTTTAGTATTCTAAAGAATATCATTAATTATAATAATTAGCAATAAACTGGGTAAAATGTAAATTCTGTATCCATGTTTTTGTTGTGCGTTACTGGTATTTGTATTTTATGTTATTATTGACGCATTGAGTGTAGTATTAATAGCTTTTGTTGAGGTGTTTAATTATGCTTATGTACTACATTTATATTAAAAATGCTATTCTAATCTATTATATTCTATTATATCTATCATTTTTTCATGTTACAAAAACTCGGTGACCCGAAAGCCAAAATCTTTCAGAAAATTGATGAAAATATATCATTAAATTGCACCACTTTTTGGAAATTTCATACAAAGATGTCAGATTGTAATTGAGGAAAATTGTGATTTGTATTTAAGCTTTTAGTGAATTTCCTTTGTGTATTCAATGATGTTTATTTCAATGCAGTCAAGCCATTAATTTATTGACATTTTTAAAGTAAAAATTTTTGATTTAAGATTAAATTCACCCTGTGTCTACTTAAGAATGCATTTATATCCTAGTACATATTGATACATCTTATACTGGCGAATTTAGTTCAGAATTTTGCATAAAAATGCGCAATATAGCACCAAAAATTACAGACAGAGGTTTGAACAAAAATTACCAGCATAGCATCCCATTAAGTTGTAATAAAATAAGGTGCTCCCTCTCAAAATTTAAAGCTATTTGCACCCCAGCTTATCATCTTCTTGATTACTGAATCTGATACCATTGAATTTAAGAACAATAGTTTGATTCGTTTTGTTTGCGAGAAATAAGAATTGATTTCTCAGCATCTGAAAATAACTGTAAGAACATATTAAATAAATTTGCAAAAGGCAATTACTGAAAGTTAAGGTTAATTTGAAATTATATATATATATATATATATATATATATACATAATTTGAATGTAACAATTGATGCCTATTAGCAAGAATAGAAACACATTTTATTTTGCTTAATCTTAATCTGATTTTATTGACTTTAATGTTGCAAACCCGTTTGTTCACAATTTTGAATAAATTCTTCAAAGCCTATAAAAAATTTAGAAATGTTCCGATATTACCAAATCTATGCAAAATTGTACTTTGCTTTGATGAATAATTGTGGAAAATAATTGTTCCTATGCCTGAAATAATTTTTTCAATGAAAGCTCAATTTTTTTCGAAAAAAGCTTTCTGAGGCTAATGAGAGCAATAACTGACTTAAGCAAGTTCATTTCTGAAAATACACTACCTTTGCAAGTCAGATTTTGGTGGCCCCATGACAAGACAGGATTTTAACGCACAAATAAAAGAGAAGATCCTCCTCTATTTTGTGGAGTGCTATAAAAAATTTCTCCGTCAACATTATTAGATAGAGTATTTGTTTTTTAAAATATTACAAAGTTTAAAATAAATTTAGATATTTAAATTTGGCCTAAAAATATCGGGAAAACAATTTAAAGAAAGAATTTCTAAATATATTAATTTGATAGGATTAATGATAAATAAATGTCTCTTCAAAAAAATTTGAAAAATTTAATGTGGATTCACTTATGTTTATCTTCCTTCCCATATAAAAAAAACTTGCGCAACATCTTTCAATTTTTCAAATCTTATAGCAGCATCATTATATAAATATTTATTTTCTAATTGTGGACATTGAATTATATTAAATGCTCCATTTTGTTTTTGAAATTAAAAAGTAATATAAATTTTTGTCCATCTATCCAGTTTAATATCAACGTTTTAGAATTCTTCATAAGTTTGCAAATGGAAAGTGTTATACACAGTTCTAAAGAATCATATCAAATTCAATATTATTAGCAAAAATTAGAATAGAAACAACAACTGCGGTGATTCGCTCGATTTTATAATGAAATGAGCATTGAATAGGAAAACCAAGCACTAGGATAAACCAATGAGGAAGAAATTTAGCTTAAACAATATTAACCTTATTTCCACTAAGAATTTTCCAAAATCTGGGATGACATTAAAAAAAATTTAAACGCATTTAACTCGCGAACTAATGAAGATATTTAAAATCAAAAACACCACAAGATAGAAAATTGTCTCCTTTTTTATTCTCGTCTTAAATTCGCGACAAACTGAATTTGCGCACTGCGCGTCGGGGTGGGTCTCACACAGATTGTCTTCAAAAAGCATTTAATCGCTCAGCACTAAAATTCTGAGATCTGTAAACAAATTAATCGAAATGCTTAATTAATGAATAAAAGATTTCAAAATAGGTTATTAGATGATGTGTATTTATGATAAAAATGATTCACTGAAGATATTCTTTAATAGATGCTATCCAAATAACTTTAATACGGACTAATGACCTTTGTTGCACTTACCTTGTTCCAAATTTGCGAGTTATTTTCAAAATCTTGTGGAACAATATTTGTGTAGCAAAATGTACTCTTTAGAGATTGTTTATCCATTTTTGAGTTAGATGCCGCTGCCATGTGACCTCTAGACCACCCGCTATTAGAATAATCAAAGTCGCTACCCAAAAACATATCTTTTATTTCAGGATCCTTCGTAAAATTACTTCTTGTAACTTTTCTCTTCTTCTGTTTTATTCCCTTTAAATTTAGATGTTCACTTACCCATGATGGCGTTCTTGTTTGCTAGACTGAAAATTAGTTAACATAAAACTTTNATATATATATATATATATATATATATATATACATAATATTGACAGGAGACGCTAATCGAACAGGTTTGGCCAGCATTCTTAATCAATTTATGAATTTACGAATTAAATCGCAACTATCCTTAGGACTACATTTGAGCATTAACCAGAATGGCTATCCTTACATATACAGTAAAGAGATTGTAAATGAATGCTTCTTAAATACAATGACTGACAAAATTTTTGAAAATGAAACCCAATATCTGAAAGGAACCTAATGTCAATACTTAAAAAGCTGAACAAAGATCTAAATATTACCATCATAACACCAATTTTCTAATCATTAAGAACATCTGATATCATCTTCTTGAATAAAACTTGATTTCACCTGTATTTTATGAGTATAATAGTGACGATTGTAAAAATTGAAACAGCTCGTTCTTTAATAACTAGGGCAAAAGAACATATTAAAGGGCAACTAAGATCAACTTAGCAAGAATTTAAGAATAATGGAGACTCTTTACATAAAGAACAAAGATAAAAAGTAATTACTATGCACGCAAATAAGTTCGAGCATATTAAGGATGTCTTAAGAGTATGCACAAGCATAATTTAATATTGACTAGAAGATCATGTAGGTTTTGGTAAATTTATGTTGACGTAATTTTGCTCTGACGATGTTGAATTGAAAACTTTTAGCGTTTTGGTTTGTTCTTATAAGTGTATCTCAGGAACCTATGCAAAAATTATATATATATATATATATATATATATATATATATATTATGAAAGATTTATTCCGCAAACATGTTTCGCTACATACGTA
>CABFPE010000058.1:945711-957908 GCA_900660155.1 Hofstenia miamia | reverse complement strand
ATTCGTTGTCATTTGGCCAATCATGTTTTATTTCAAATCACCATCGTTTGTAGACCTAATCCTTCAACTAGGTGTTTACTCTGTTCCTCGAAGAATTTGATTCTCTCCTATCTGACTTATTCATCCACAATCATCACCAAGTTGTCATTGTAGGCGATCTGAATATCCACTTAGATGAAGCATCAACCTCAGCTGTTCAGCATTTTCCAGTCTTTTGAGTAGTTATTCATTGAGGCAACATGTTACCAAAAAAACCCATAGAAATGGTCACATCATTGATGTAGTGATATCACTTGATAATGATCTCGTTTGTTCAGTGGATGTCTGGCAACGCGACCTTACTTTTTGTAATCATTTTCCAGTTATTTTTAATCTGAACCTTACCATTATCTTCCACTCCACCAGTTGCTCATTTGAAAAAGAGAAATTGGAAGCCTTTATGTGGTGATGCAATCTGCACCACGTTAAGCCCAGTCTCTACTGATGATTCACTTACATGTGATAAATTATACAATGATTATCTTGCAACACTCACTAACATGGTAGAACATCTAGCTCCTCCCCTTAATCCGAAATTTGTACTGCATGCTTCTACTTGGTATAACACTGAACTAAAACAATTGCGATGTAAGAAACGCAAGCTTAAGCGTCAGCTTTTGAAACACAATTGATCTCCATTAGTGAAGAAATCGTATTGTAACATTTGTAATCTTTACAAGATGTGATGCCATGAAATCTCTGTCGTATTCTGAAAAAAGGCTCTCTTCCAGGGATACTGGTTCTACATTTCACTTTGTGAGACAACTACCTTCCACAGTTGGCATATTACCCCGTTATGATGATTCTGTAGAGCTCTCTAATGAATTTGCTCAATTTTATAGTGAAAAAATAGAACACTTAGGCTCTCCAATGTCAATTCTCTTCCCTTGTCTATATACAATATTGCCGATCCACTGCTGTGGACAGAATTTTGCCTTCCACCAACATTATCTATTAGAGATATTATACATGCCATGAAACCGACTACCTGTGAACTCAATGCACTGCCATCGCACCTTCTGACACATCAATTGGTAGCTAATGAATGGTTGCCTATTGTAAATCGAATTGTCTCTCAAGCCTTACAGTACTCGTCATTTCCTAGCGCCAGAAAATGTGCAGCTATCAAACTGCTTATTAAGAAGACACATCTAGATTATGATCTTAAGAATAACTATTGATCTGCATCTAATCTCGTCTTTATGTCAAAAATTATTGAAAAGGTTGTAAGCATACAACTCGTAGAATTCCTTAAATATCATAACGTATTGCCAAAGTTCGTTTCTGGTTATTGAAAGAATTATTCGGTGGAAACACTCCTTTGTCGCCTTTACAATGACCTTTTACTTGCGCTAGATAGCCATAAATATTCTGTGCTGATTCTTCTGGATCAATCAGCAGCCTTTGACCTTGTGGATTATGGATATTCTAATCACAAAATTCTGCAGACATGGCATTGGTTGGAGTGTACTCAATTGGTTCATATCGTATCTCCAAGAGCATTCATATTTCGTTGTCATAAATAGCCATCATTTGTGCCAAGTACACCTCCTCTCGGGTGTGCCTCAGGGCTGTGTCCTAGGCGCCTTGCTATTCCTCACCAATAAACTACCACTGGCTAGCACATATGATGACAATAATTTAAACTACCACATTTTCACTGATGACAATCTGATATTCTTTGTCATTGACTGTCCTAACACAAGATCATTGATAATTTGAATCCGTCATTAATATTTCCAAGCAGTCATTGTCTTCACTGCGATTACATCAAAATGATGTCATTTTCAATGGCTGCACCAACTGTATTCAATCGCCTACCGTTTGCCCTACAAATGTGATCTAATCTGATGGCTTTCAAGAAAGCACTGAAGTCACGTTACTTTGAAATCGCCTTCAGTTATTCGTTTTACAATTAGCGCTTTTGAACTTTGGAACATATTGGGATTAAGGCGCTCTATAAATGCTTTTTGTATTATTATTATTCATTACCTAATATCGTATACATATATTAAAGGCTCAACATATTTTCATTTTTATGTAAAATCAATATTTTCGGCTAAATGATTTTTGTTTTGGAGAGGTCCTTTTAATTTTTTTATATATGAGTGATTCTAAGAATTGTGGCAATCCAGAGAACCACCGTTTATTTTTTGACACCATGGAACAACAATCACAAAGCAATCTGCCAACTTAAAGACAAACCTTAATTCAAAATTGCGGTTAAACTAAGTTGCGGATTGCAACTAATTGATAGCAAACATCCAACCAAAACTATTTACAAGAAAGGTGAACCAATGCATAAGCAAATAGCAGATTTCAAAGATGAGGTATCTAACAAAAAAGTACAAAATATTACCTTGTTCCCTGGAGCAAACAATGTCATCTGGATTAAGTTTTGGAAAAAAAAAACTATAATTACAACAATGCCATTAAAAGAGTTGAAATTGTAATGATGATAAGAGCTGAAATAAGTGATCCTGACAAAATGACAGAAGAGATCATTATGAAAAACATAAATTTTCTGTACCTAAAATACCAACTACCACAACTCACTCACTGCAGTGTTTCAAATTTTTTTCTGGATTCAAAAATCAAAATGAAAGAAGCTCATACATTGGATACAGACGCTAAAATGACATTAATGATTGCCCTCAAAAGACAAAAACTTTACTGAAAATTCTACAACATCTTTCAATGTCCAATTAATAACCTCTGACAATCAATCAAGATGTCTAAAGAACATTAAATAAAAGAAATTACCCACAACAGAAATCAAACCTTCACTAAATTAACTCATGAGGAAGATCTCACGTCAACCAACTGGAAGGACATCCGGATATTACAACTTCTAGACAATGCATACAACTTCCTCTACCCAATGGAGATCTCACTGGATATCTAAATGTACTTTTTCATAAACTTGTAATAGTCCAGATGGTCCTTACAAAACTTTCAATCTCCGCCTCAAAAATCACGATACTTTTTTCTCGCTTAATAACAATTATATCATCAGGTTTTAAAAATGCACATTGTGAAATTCCAGTAGCAAATTCGTTAAAAGACTTAATTTCTTCATTAGACATAAATTGTTGATAAGCATGATTTTCTTGTTTCTCTATTCTCTGAGAACTTAAACGAGTTGTTGGCCTATATGCAACATTTCATAGAACTAAGCCTACTGATAAATAAGTTAAATAAATTACTTAAATTTAGTTCAAATGTTTTTCCAATTCATATTTTTAACAAACTTGGTAAATTGCATAACTCGGTTTATTCATTTAATGCATTCTTCTATATTGAAATCTTTTAAATGCAGTTAAAATTGTAACATATATTGAATCGTCATAAATTTATTTTCAATCTCTAATACAAATCTATTAGCTATAACAAAAATTTACCTATGTGTGCTTTGATGCTGTTTAAAACATGAGGCAGTAATGCCATCAAATTTATTGGGGATTTCCGCTGGTCGAACACGTCCTTTTTTCATTGTAGTTTTCATTGGTAGAAACCAGTGGCACTTGCAAACTACCAAATGTTTTGGGTATGTCGAAAAAAACACGAGGAATTGCATCCAGCCATCTCTGTTTTTCATAAGTATCAGCTGGAAGTCGATAAAACGTACAATCATACTTGTAATAACCACATTTACATTCTGGTACACAATATGCATTAGGCATATTTAATCCACAATGTAATAGATCAATCCATTAATTAACGTTTCTGTATATGTTGCAAAAAATTTTCCCACCTACACATTTTTATTATAATATTTATGTGCCACCTCCTGTTATTCAGAGCTCCTTGACCCGTACCCGTAATAATTGTACCCGCACCGGTAAATATGGGTACCCGCGGGTAAAATGGCGTTAAAATGCCATTTAATTGGGCCATGATGAAATTAAAATGGAAAGAATGGCATCATAATTCCACGATATTGCAATTATTATCATTAAAACACATTAATATGCCATTTTCTTTAGCAATGCAAAACGCAATTTTTTGGCCATAAAAATTTTTTGTTAAACTGTGCTTAATATTGTGTCAATAGTTTATGATATAAATATTTTGTATTAAATTGAAAAAAATTTAAATGTTTCCATTTAAACATAAATAAATAATGGAGACTACAACTTTAGTTTTTAGAGCAAATTTAAGTGTTTTGTCGTCTCATTATTTCTATTCTTCTATGAATTTCAAGTTTTGAAAACTTCAAATTTTAATCGTTCTCATTTTGTTTCTTGCTATTGATTTTTGCATACTAATTTCTTTGAAGAATTTTGATTGCAATGAGTAAACGAAGCAAAATATGTGAACAAGATAATTTGTGTTACATTTGAGAAAGGTTAATTTCTGGTGAAAAAGAACTTTACAGAGGATTTGAATCTACTATACTGCATAAAGTTTATACCATCGTTTTCCTCGTCTGGAAGTTTCTTTGTATCAACTTATCAGTATAATGGTGATCAGAGAAATTCTGCATCGCTCAAATTCACACGGGTAATATAAAATAGCAAAGGTGTTGGATCCCTGAACACCCCGTCGTGTACATACTTGCTCTAGTGGGTGTATTTTTGTAGTGAAAGTTCAATAAAATTCTGAACCAATATTTTAAGCAATTTCATCTCCATTTCGCATTTTAATCAAAAATTACATTACTCAATATATAGTCAAATATAGTCAATAACCAGGGACGGATTAAGACCAATTTGGGCCCTAGGCATAACATCTACTTCGGGCCCCAAGAAATATCATTTTGTATATTAGTTCATATACAGGAATTTGATCAACATCTGAAACAAATTCCTCGAGAACCTCAATAATGTGTACATACCCCATAGATAATGATTTTATAGCTTCATACCTAGCTGCCCATCTTGTATCAGACAATCGCTTTAAAGTGGACAAACCTAATGGATTTAATTTTTTGATAAGTTTGCTCCAACGATAGGATGTTCCCACAAAGAACTAATTCAAAAATTTAACTGCTGAGGTGCAGCAATCAGCTGCACACTTCCCTACTAGATTGAGTGAGTGATTTGTACATGGTATAAAATCTGCAAATGAGCAATGTTGTTTAATGATTGCTTGCATGCCATTTTTAACATCAATGTCGTTGTCACTCATAAATTTTAAAAGTGATGCAGCAATGATTTCTCCTGAATGTTCATATTTTGGAATAAATTTACAAACCTTTCAATGGGACCATTTGGTAAAACATACAGAAATACAATAGTGAGTTGATCAGTATGTGCTGCATCTGGTGTTGAGTCAACTGAAACGGAATAATATTTAGCTGATTTTATTTCATGTAATATTGTTGATAACACTTTTTCCCCATGAGTGTGATTAGTTCTTCGCATATGGTGGAATACAAATATGAGACATGTCCACGACCCTTAGCAGTTCTTTGTGTATGTTCGGCAAGAAATGGATCATATATAGATAGATATTCAAGAATTCCTAAGTAATTACCATTATGAATTGAATTTATTTCTTCATTGGCGCCACGAAGTGGTAGACGACGTTCACATAAAAATCTAATAACACTGACTACTCGATGAAGTACTTGTCGCCAATACTGACGTTCAACTTCATATTGTTGAACAAGTGTACCATCAATTCTTTCACCCGATCGCTTTAAAGTGCTGATCATGATCATAATATCTCTATGCTGCTGACTATTTTTATGAGAAAGTACATAAGCATGCCCATGCTTCCAATTATTGAATCCCTCAGTAAACTTATTTGAACTTTTTCCTAAAAGCTTGCAAGCAAAACAGTAAATGGAACCAGTATTTGGAGAATAGCACCATGTACGTTCAATGCGTTCGCCAGTGAGAGGATGTACACCCGAAAACAATGACATTGAACAATATCGACTAGTAGATTTTTTACAAATTTTCACTGCTGATTTTTCAAACCCTTTATCTAAGTTACAACATTGTTTACTACCCTTTTCTATCCAATAATTACGCATTGTTTCAGATATATCTTTCCATAAATCAAGATCATTCTCAAATTGATATAAAGTATCAGGAATAACTATGGTCACATGAGGGTTATATTCTGACTAATCTTGAAAGTTTTGCACTAATTTGGTATCATCAATTGATGAGTCCAAAACATCATTCTCTGTAACTCTTTGTGATTGCTGGCTCCCAAAAAAAGTGTCAATTTTTTTGATTGATTCAAGAAGTATCCTATCATTTTAATTCTTTTTTCTTTTCTCAGAACCTGATTTGTGTTTGTATGACATTGAATTGCAACACCAACTATAAAAAAGAAATGCTTAGTGAGCACACTAGTTTAACAAAATCTACAGGAAATCATTTAGGTAAATAAGTTTAACAGGGATTTTAACTTGGATTTATTTAAATTCAAAATTACTTTGATATTTATAACTCATGCCTAATCGTCTTAGTTTTAATACAAACACTTTTAATAGAATATTTGATTCTATTTTAAATAATAATTTGTCATCTCAGCTCAACGCCAATTGCAATGAGAAGTGTTTGAGATGAATGTACTTAAATATAATAATTACATGTCTCACCTAACCGTATGCAGCCATTATTAAGGCTGACTAAGAAACTATGTTTCTTGTTAGCCGTAGACATTAGTAAGCTTATGCCCATGTTCCACAGCTTTTGTCTAGCATTGATGAGCCCCCTCTGCAATAGCAGGCTCATTAATACATTCAACCAGTGCTGCCTGTGGTGCACATGACACAGTGTGAGCTTGTCTGGTTTACTGCTACTAACTGCTTCAGCCACTAAAATAGCCTAAAATTATAATTCCCACTCCCAATCTCTAGTTTCCTATACAATGTAATCAAACAAACTGCTATTAACAAAGCAAAGTGTTATAATGATGTTGATTTTGCGAGTAAGCTTATCGCAGGTAATGTGTAGTATCGTGGCCAATCACTGATAAACTAATCATTCACTTGTTGCAATTCCTTTCATGATTTGTAAATGCTTGAGAGTGGAAATAGAATCAAACCAAATTCAATCATTGTGAACTTTCATTTGAATTGCAAATCAGTTTACAAATAGAATACAATGTTATTTCACGATTTCTGAAGCACTATAATAGATTTCAATGATATGTTTCTGTATTTTTAGAAAATTATTTGTGTTTAAAAAATTTATGAATTCAAATGTGCCAATGCTCCTTGTAGTTACGTCACTGATTGTACATGCCAAATTAAAAAAATCTCAATAAATTTCATTACGATCTAACATTTCTGGGCCCCAATTTATGCCGGGCCCCCCTGGCAACTGCCCCCTGTTAACCCGCCCCTGTCAATAACCTATGTATGTATGGTTACTTTCAGCAAAAGCGTATCAATGTAGAAATCATATCACATGCATATATGTTATCTAATATACATACATTAACATTTTGCAAAATTCAGAAAAAATTTCCTCTATAAATCTATTATTATAATCTTTGTTCCAGTCGAATTAAATTGCTTCCAATAAGCAGCAAATACTAATGATAGATCAAGCTGAAGAAATGTAGGAAATTTTATGACAATGATCATAAAAATCCGACTAAATTATAACGAATTGACATTGCTCTAAAAAATTAGGTTAAAGTTGATGGATAAATCTAAAATAGCATTAAGTAAAAATTGCGCTTTCCTATCATTTTTATCACAGACGATAAATTGAGGAAGAAGAGACTTATTTCTAATGTAATATAATTAATTTTCTTATCAGGGAAAATTAAAAAATTTATTAACAAACTATTGGAAGATAGATATATATTAAAAACCTTTGATAAGCTAATGTGCATAAAAAGCATCTGGATTTGTAGATTATCACTATGCTTCACAATAGCACTCATTTCGTAATATAATTGGACAATATGACATGTTATGCTTAATTGCAGTGTAATAACCATCGGTAAATAAGAATCCAACTCAAAACGCCTAAAAAAATAAAGCTATAGGCTACAGACTGTGAAAACCAAATATTTTTTAGAAAACAAGTAACTTTCGTCAAGAACTATAAAATGTTAAATAGCCTAAAGACAATTAATATCACGTTATAAATTTTTATAATGAAATGAAGCAGTGATAATGTAATAAAATGAGAACGACTATAGATTCTATTATAATCATGCTAGATAATTTTAAATATTTCTCGCATATATTAAGATAGGTAGTAAATTACAAATTCCCACCACCATCTTTTGAAAAAATTTAAAATGTTTGAAATTCAAATTTAGTGTAATGGAAAGAAAAAGGACAGTCAACTATTTATTTTTAATGGTTTTCGCATATGCTACCTTTCCGGATTTGTGGCTGTAAACAAGGAGGTAATTAAACTATAAATAAAATTGCTTAAGAATGTATAGCCTTTTAAATAATAAAATTATCGCTATGAGAAGTTGGTTCACATTACATATTGGCAAAAAGTGAATATAAATCTGCAATGGCTAACAAATGCAAAGTTCATATATGATAAAATAAAAATTAATTTAAACAATATTTACAAATAAGCATTAAAAAATATTGCCTAAATTGGTTATTTTTGGCAAAATTTCTTTTAACAGGGCATAAACTGAAAAGCAGGATATTGTACATATAGAACAGGCCAGACACGAAGAAACGTTGAAAAGCAAGATATTTCCCGCGCAATGCGGGCCAGTCATTATTCCAAAGTAGATTTTTTTGTTATTAATTATTACAATCACGGCCCCTGCGAGTTGACTTCCTTATACATGTATGTTGAATTGGAGTTGTAGCCTTAATTGGAGTGTTCAAGTCAAGCCATAATTATATGTAGAATTATATTATTCTCGTTAGGCTAAGCAACACGCAACCTTTGAGCAACCCTATATAATTGTACGAAATAAATACAAGGTAAACTACATAAGAGCAACCAAGCCTGAGGGCTTGCAATTTTCATTTTGAGAAAATAATGAAAGCCTGATCGATTCTTCAACATTGCAGCCAAAAATGGAAGTAAAAAGATACTATTTAACCACACATAACGAGAGCACTTGTAATTTTTACGTAATAAGATCATGGGAAGTCTTAAATTTTAATAACTACAATCTCAATATGTATGCTACGTTTCTTTGACATAATATATTCATCACTACAAACACTTGGAAATAGCTATGGAAATTTTAAATAATTAACAATCTGGTGCTTTAAGATTTTCAGTTTAACAGACTGTAGATTCCAATGCTGATATTCGATGTAAACGAATTTCAGATGTGAGTCCTAAGTAATTCCATTATTAAAAAATCTAGTCAATTTACAAAAAGACGATTCAAATTTATTTCAATTATTTTCATTTAACAAAAAATCTTTTTTTAAATGCTTATCAAATCATCTTCTTATTATTTCGATAATCTTAGCAAACAAACCAACACCCATTCCTACGAAAAGGATTAGGAATATGCCTGCTGTTTGAAACAAAGAGATGGGATGATTGTTTGATACTTCTTTCCCATTGGATTTTGGACATTCATTGCGGTCTTCCCACCAACGATTCCTAAAAATAAATATATTTTTCATATTATCAATTCAATTCATTTTCTGAAATTTAAGGATGTAATGTGAATAGAATTCTTCAATTATTACATTTTCAAAACGAACATTTTATATAATGTACGATTTGTTTATAATTTTAATTACAAATATTAGAAAACGGAGAAATTTGAAAATATACAAGCCTTGCCACATAAACAACTTCGAGATTCAAACGACAACTGTACAATGCTGATGGAAAATGGGATTTACCTTAATGTTGAAAGCTGGCCAGTTTCATGAAGTTCAATAATTCTAAGTGAAAACATGTGTTCAATAGAACTATATTCACGTCTAAGTGCCAGGCCATATCCTCCTCCATCCTTGGGGCCTTGTGTAGAAATAATCATATCAAGATTGCATGGTTTCTTCAAAACATGGGCCAGTAAATTTGGTGTTTCATCAATATAGGCATAATTTGAATTTTCACGAGCCCTCTTAATTCCGTTTTCTGTGCTGTTTACAAAGGGGGAAATAGCAGAGTTGTACATAATATTGTAAAGCATTTCAAATGCACTGTACTGACTATACTTAAATGCCGAATAAACGGCGCCATTAGTGGTTGTCCCAAAAGAATATTCAGGGTAGTTCAGTAGATCTTCAATGGAAGCAGGGTGAGATTTTAAAGTTTGAGTTGTGAAATTTGCTGTCAGCTTTGCGGTGAAGTATGTTACAATCATTAGAGAAAAGAACCAGAGAAATGTACACATTACTTTCCCTGAAATATTTCTGGGATTTATGACAGGTCCTTGAGTAGATATTACAGAAATAGTATTCATTATGCAATCAATGATACGTGAACCTTCACTTTCAATATCAGAAACGAGCCAAATAATAGTTGAAAAGGTTATAAGTGATAACAGCAGTAAAATCCAAACGTGGAAGTCGAATACTTTCAGATAAGCAAACCAACTAATTTCTTTTTGAGGAGATTTTATGACGAATCCAAGGTCTGCATTCATAAATGATTTTGTAAATAGTACATATTGCTGTCTTAAAGATGTTATAGTCAGCCCCGCTAGAATCATATCGGCGTCACCCCGCAACAATTCGCCCATCATGCCATTCCAGGTTCCANTGTTGTCTTAAAGATGTTATAGTCAGCCCTGCTAGAATCATATCAGCGTCACCCCGCAACAATTCGCCCATCATGCCATTCCAGGTTCCATTCAATAAGTTTCCATAGCCACCATCCTTCACAAGATGGAATGTGTATTTTATATCGATATGGTTTTCAACAATGAGTTCTAAGAGATCGATACAGAAACCTTTTAGTTTTAAGGATGAACTGTTTGTATTGTCTTCATCAATTTCTACAAATGGTGGTTCAATTGTTGTAACAACTCTTAATTCTGAAGAAGTCACTTGAATGCCTTTTAAGTGGAAAGCTGAAATTATCAATATCATAAATATCATTGTCTATTCTGTCTAACAAAGATATGTTATAATTGAGCTTTGATTCGATACTGAAAGTTTTTGAGAATCTTGAATCATTTATTAGAAGGGCTCATTGGTTAAGGACCAAATACTTGTGATTGGCTAGTGTTTCCTTATTGTTTATATTCTCTTTGTGAACGCTCCATTTTCCTTTTTTAATTATTCATAAATTTTTATTGTGTATTATCAACATTTATATTTTAAGGAACTTTTTCCATTTGGATTATCATTGTTTATAATTGTTGTTAGAATTCAAATGACACTAATATATGAAATTTTGTGTGTAATGGAAAATTTATATCATGAAGAAAACCATAGTTTCACCGATCAAGTATCTGATTACACATTCAAAGATCTGAGTAAGATATTCAAAGATCCGAAATATATATTTAAAGATCCGAATTAGTTATTCAAAGAAAAGCTATTTTCTTAGTTAATCTGTTGCAAATGTAGAATCACAGTGATGCTGATGATTACCAACAATATTTAGGCACTCAATTAATCGGTTGATTGTCCCACAGATATACAGCTGCAGCCATAAATATAGCATATTTCAATAGCTATCCTCCCTATTGTTCTAATATACAGAAGCATAACGTTGACGAGCGTCAATGAAATGAGATGGCTTGGTATTTGAAGTTAATTGGTTTTCAAATTTCAAATACAACGAATTGAGCTGAAGATATCGATAACAACTTGAAATTTGGAGACTTCTGCATTCATTAATGATCCAAGATGGCAAGAGGCAGGACTATTTCAAGCGAAACTGCGGCTCAAATTGTTGCCTACAGGGACACAGGAATGACACAATGCCAAATAGCAACTCGTCTTCGTCTCGCTCAGTCAATTGTGTGTCGAGTTTTGCAACGCTACCACAAGACTAAATCTTTTCAACCTCGAAAGCAATCTGGAAGACCACGGAAATCATCAAAGCAAACAGACCGAATCATTCGACGCATGGTAGTCAAAGACCCATGTATAAGTTCAACAATGATTGAAGCCAAATTGCCAAACTCCATCTCCCTGAGCAGCCGAACCATTCGCCGACGACTTCAGGTCGATTGCAAGTTACGATCTTACCGTCCTGCACGAAAACCGTCCCTTAGTTGCAAAAACATCAAGGACCGTTTGGCTTTTGCAAGGAAATACCAGCACTGGACTGTAGAAA
>CABFPE010000058.1:925013-944711 GCA_900660155.1 Hofstenia miamia | reverse complement strand
ATATATATACAACAGTTATCAAACTTTATATTTTAAGCAGCCAACTGAAAATCCAATGTTGGCCAGACGTCGCAAAATGTTGCATTTTTTGATGGCACCAACGATGGACCAACCGTTGGGCCAACATTGTGTGATTATTGCAAGCCAACAGTTGGCCCAACGTCGAACAGCCAACCGTTGGCCAGACGTCGCAAAATGTTGCATTTTTTGATGGCACCAATGATGCAATGATGAACCAACCGTTGGGCCAACGTTGTACGACTGTCAGCCAACTGTTGGCTTAATGTCGAAATGTTTACTGGGATGCTCCCTATTGTTCTAATATACAGAAGCATAACGTTGACGAGCGTCAATGAAATGAGATGGCTTGGTATTTGAAGTTAATTGGTTTTCAAATTTCAAATACAACGAATTGAGCTGAAGATATCGATAACAACTTGAAATTTGGAGACTTCTGCATTCATTAATGATCCAAGATGGCAAGAGGCAGGACTATTTCAAGCGAAACTGCGGCTCAAATTGTTGCCTACAGGGACACAGGAATGACACAATGCCAAATAGCAACTCGTCTTCGTCTCGCTCAGTCAATTGTGTGTCGAGTTTTGCAACACTACCACAAGACTAAATCTTTTCAACCTCGAAAGCAATCTGGAAGACCACGGAAATCATCAAAGCAAACAGACCGAATCATTCGACGCATGGTAGTCAAAGACCCATGTATAAGTTCAACAATGATTGAAGCCAAATTGCCAAACTCCATCTCCCTGAGCAGCCGAACCATTCGCCGACGACTTCAGGTCGATTGCAAGTTACGATCTTACCATCCTGCACGAAAACCGTCCCTTAGTTGCAAAAACATCAAGGACCGTTTGGCTTTTGCAAGGAAATACCAGCACTGGACTGTCGAACAGTGGCGGAAAGTAATTTTTTCCGATGAAACTATCGTTCGGCAGTTCGAAAATTTGAAGCCACGAGTTCGGCGCCCACCTGGGTTTTAACAAACGTTATGTGTGTCCGACGGTTAAACATTCACCCGCAATCATGGCGTGGGGCTGCATTGCAGCCGAAGGGAGAGGTGGACTCTCGCTCATCCCACAAGGTAAGACAGTGAATGGCTCCATGTACCTGGATATATTGAAAGAGAAACTCCCCTCCTTCATGCAACTGCAAAATTGTGATTATTTCCAACATGACGGCGCGCCTTGCCATCAGACCAAAGCGGTCAAGAATTGGTTATCCCAACAACACATTCAGGTTATCGGGTCTTGGCCAGGAAACTCACCCGACTTAAATGTCATTGAGAATTGTTGGTATCACCTGAAGAAACAAGTCGCTTTGAAGCGCTCGACATCTCTGAATGACTTGCAAAACAACATCAAGCAAGTATGGTGTACTGAAGTTACCAAGGAAATGTGCCAAAAGCTGGTTGACTCAATGCCGCAGCGTCTTGCAGCCGTAATCGCCAAAAGAGGTGGGTCAACAAAATACTGAATTTCGTCAAATTTCTGTTTATTTAATAAAATGATTTTGAACACAGTAAGAGTCTTTTTCTTTGTTTCGAATGGGTATTGGGATTTACTGTAATCCGAAGGAAACTGGGCACAATTCGCAAATTATGCTATATTTATGGCCGCAGCTGTACATTTATCTTAAGTGATTAACAGCAGTCTTCTAAGATATGGTAAGTATACATATCATTGATATTCAATTTTTAAAATTCTATTGTGACTAGTGGTTTTCTGCCAAATGCTTACAGTATGGTTCAAAACATATATCTGATATCCATCACATTTTAAATATATTATTAATGTTTTCTTATTTCACTATGTTAACTGGCAGCATTACAATTTGCATTAATAATTCGAATGTAAGTAAGGCGGCACTGGGTCAGAGGGGAAGAAATTTTAACGTGTATATCTCTGTTAAACGTGTTTGGAACATGTGAAGTTATGTTGAAACCTGGAAAACCGAAATTTAGCAAATAATTCCAATATATTTTTCCCAAGCAAAAAACTGTTGACAAAGTAACATCACACTATGCCGCGAGTGATCCTTGTTTTGATCGCAATAACGTAACTTATTGTATTTAGACAGCATGTTATCAATCGTAATCATTACTAAATTAAGATGTTTAAATTAATTTAAATATAGCATTACATTTCCATCATTACAATTTCCAATTACAACTAACTCCGTTAATTTAGTCCTCTCCAAATGCATAGCCAGATGACAGAACTTTGGTTTTTAATGGCCAACCTGCTACTTCATTCTCCATAGAAATCTCCAGTCTCTCAGTTAATGTGCAGTACACTCAAGTGTCGTGTTGAAGTTCGTGTATAAAGTGCTATTAAAGATTTTGCAATGGTGCTAACCAATACAATTTAGTATGCATTTTTTATTTATACAATCTAAAGGTCTATACATATAACTACATGTCGAAAAGTAATAATAAATGTGGCTTAAGTTACATATGCTTGTGGCCTATCATTACAACAAATGGTTAAATAAATAATACAATGTAGTCAATGCTCGAATACCAGTATTAGGACTCACCTCAAAATTTGGATCTAAAATAAGGATCCGCCTAGGTTTCTTCCCTTCAGCAGTTTCATCAATAGATGACATTAACTTAATAATTCCAGTACTGACATGTATCAGTAGGAAAGCTAAACCAAGAAAACTCCTACACCTATTCCCATCCTAAGTGCAGAGTGGCAGCACCCAGTAGGTATGCTTGTATCCTCTGGAACTACGATGCCACTAGGGCACAAAATATGCTTAGCTTTCCTTAATTAAATAGGTATTAGGTCTTCTGCTTCTTTGTCCTGACATTTTTCTTGTGTATATTTCGGATGTTTTGTTAGTTTCATTACCACTTCTATTTCTGTGGATACCATGTCATTGTACTTTAGGAATCTCTTGTCAAGTTATGATCCACCACAGCCATCGTTCCTAACTGATTTAGCATCAGTGAATATCGCGTAGTGTCTATTATATAGCCAAAATCCTTTTATTGCTATCATCAGCGTCATGTGCACATCTGCTTTGCTGGTTTTGCAAATCTGGCATCAAATGCTGAATCAGGGGAAGAAATAGTGGTATGTCTGCTAAGCTTTTGTTTTTTGTTAAGAGTTTAGAGAATAAGCCTATGTTGTTTCTCACATTTTCTTCTGCCATTTGTGAACGTTCCATTTTGTTTGCCCTCATCATTGTAATAATTTCAAATCTTTTTGTTATTTTGTAGAATTTGTAGTTCTTCTCAACATNCTAAAGGTCTATACATATAACTACATGTCGAAAAGTAATAATAAATGTGGCTTAAGTTACATATGCTTGTGGCCTATCATTACAACAAATGGTTAAATAAATAATACAATGTAGTCAATGCTCGAATACCAGTATTAGGACTCACCTCACAATTTGGATCTAAAATAAGGATCCGCCTAGGTTTCTTCCCTTCAGCAGTTTTATCAATAGATGACATTAACTTAATAATTCCAGTACTGACATGTATCAGTAGGAAAGCTAAACCAAGAAAACTCCTACACCTATTCCCATCCTAAGTGCAGAGTGGCAGCACCCAGTAGGTATGCTTGTATCCTCTGGAACTACGATGCCACTAGGGCACAAAATATGCTTAGCTTTCCTTAATTAAATAGGTATTAGGTCTTCTGCTTCTTTGTCCTGACATTTTTCTTGTGTATATTTCGGATGTTTTGTTAGTTTCATTACCACTTCTATTTCTGTGGATACCATGTCATTGTACTTTAGGAATCTCTTGTCAAGTTATGATCCACCACAGCCATCGTTCCTAACTGATTTAGCATCAGTGAATATCGCGTAGTGTCTATTATATAGCCAAAATCCTTTTATTGCTATCATCAGCGTCATGTGCACATCTGCTTTGCTGGTTTGTGCAAATCTGGCATCAAATGCTGAATCAGGGGAAGAAATAGTGGTATGTCTGCTAAGCTTTTGTTTTTTGTTAAGAGTTTAGAGAATAAGCCTATGTTGTTTCTCACATTTTCTTCTGCCATTTGTGAACGTTCCATTTTGTTTGCCCTTATCATTGTAATAATTTCAAATCTTTTTGTTATTTTGTAGAATTTGTAGTTCTTCTCAACATAAATCGAGCCCTACTACATCGTTTACTCTGGAGATTAGTATTGGCGCAATTTTCGTTCTTTATTTCTTTCATTGGTTTTCTAATCTGTTTGTGGACATCTTCCCCTTCTGTGCATAGTTCCAGTGATGTGATGCCTCCTTCTATGAAAATTCCTTCTTGGGTATTTTCCTGCATCGTTATTGTTTTTGTGTTTATATATTCTTGTCAGTTGTTTACTTGAACTGCCTTCTCTTTACTGTTCATGTATGACTTATGTTTATGTATATAACCTTTTGTCACTGATTTTTTTCTTAGCCTCTACTTCGGTAAAATTAGAGGTATATGTTTTGTCATGGATGGTATACACTTGAAAAGATCTGTTTGGACCTTTATTTCCATAGCGTTCCAAGTCTCCTGGAAATATCCAGCTGTTGCTATTCCTATTGTTGTAGGGAAGTTTGTTTTTGTGTCTAGGATTTTTCCCAAAATCCTTGAGATAGTCCAGTTTTCTTATGTTTTCTCTATTGATTTTTTTCAATTTTTATTTTCGATGATATACATTCCCCATCCACTGCGATCGGATTTTCGGCTTTCAATAGTTCTTTCTTTCTAGTCGCTTGTGCTGCATCTGTGAATAGTAATTACATGAAGAATTTGGTTTGGCTATCTGTTGTTGGTTCAAATCTCGTATCAATTACTTCAACTTTCATTTATTTTGTGATCGTTAATTCTATTAGGTATCTCATATCTTCCGAGTCATCCACTCCATTCTGCTTATTGGACTGTTATTTTTGGTTATTTTTAAACAGTAATGACTTAGTTATTAATAGTAAAAAATCATTTATTTTCTGTTATTTTGTAAAGAAGTACTAATGTCTAAGAAGGCTAAGATATAACAGTTATCTTTGGGTTATATTTGAAAGGAAATTATTCAAATTTTATAATTAAAAACCGTTTATTTTTTGCAATTTTCTAATAAAAACAGCTACTGTTATAAAATAATTGTTAATTTTGTTTATTTCAAATAGAAATGCTTATAGCTTCGGGTATCAAAAGAGCGTAAATTTTTGGAAATTTTGAAAAGAAAACTTCAATGGTTATAAAATAACGGTTAATATTTGATTATTTCTGAACAGAAATGGTTATGATTATAAAATAAAAGGTAATTTTCTGTTATTTCTCAACAGAAACAGGTTTTTTGCGAATTTTATAAAGAGAACCTTAACGATTATAAGAAACTGTTATATATTTTGTTACTTTTGAACAGAAATGTTTATGAATGTTAAATAAGTTATTTTCAGGTTAGTTTTGAACATAAATGCTTGTTTGTGGGTATCAAAAAGCATAAATTTTAGGAACTTTCTAAAGAATAGGTTATGGTTATGGTTATGATATAACATTTATTTTTGGGTATTTTGGCCATCAAAATTTATAACAATGGTTACTACAAAGCCTAAATTGTTGGTCATTTTAAGAAAACTTTGAAGGTTATAAAGTAACTGTTATTTATTTTGTTATTTTTAGCAGAAATGGTTATGGTTATAAAATTAATATAATATAACAGTTATTTTTGGGTTTATTTGAACGAAAATATTAATGGTTTAAAATAATGGTTATTCGTTGGTTATTTCTGAACAGAAATGCTTGCGGTTATGTGTATCAATAAAGTGTAAATATTTTGTAATTTTGTAAACAAAGCTTTAATTTTTATAAAATAATATTAATTTTTTGGTTATTTTTAATAGAAATGGTTTGGTTATTGTTACTATAAAACCGTTTATTTTTGGTAATTATTCTGACGTCAGCCCCAACACTCTTAAATTTTATTTTCATTATTTATTTTTAACTCTTTTACATTTATAAAACTTTCAATTTGTGAGAATGAAGGCTAATCTGTAATCATTTTGGCAAAAGTTCAAGAACAATCTGAAACTAGTTTTGCTATGAAAGACATAAATTCGAATGCATAACACCAATTCCAGAGATGACATAAAAATATCCAGGTTAGTTTCCACTTAAAATTTAAATCGAAGCAAATCAGTTTTGTGTGTTGCAACTGAAACAGTAATAAGCCTAACTATGTCAGACTTGGTTAGAAAAGTTTGAGGAAACTTAATTCAAGTTATAATTATATTTTTTATATTAGGAGCTTGTGGTTTGGTCAATCTTTGCATATATCTAATCTTTTAATTAATTTATGAAAGTCTTATATGCAATTTTACTGTAGCACTGGAATTTATGTTTCACTTGCTGTGGTTCATGTCACGTCTTCTGTGTGTCCACGACCTTTTGTTAGCTGTGGTGCTCACCATATCCCATCCTCTACTCTGATGGGCATGATGTTGTGTCGCCTTGGTGCTGATAAATTCAAAATTGCATCAACATGTCTGGATTGTCAATTAACGTCTTACTTAGACTATATGTAGTAGTGGTTTCCCTAGAACAATAAAATTTACATTTAGCCACATTGGTTTCACTATAAGTTTCCAGAGAGACCTGACTCTAGCAAAGTACTCCAATCTTTTTCAAAACTTGATGGATAGAATTTTGCCTTAAGATATCACCATAATTCCTTTCTTTATTCCAATGAGTTTCATCCCTCAGTTTGCTGAGAATTAATTTACTTGAAACTTTAGCTGCCATGGGTGAGGAGGTAGCACATGTAGAACCTTTGCGATATTTAAACTGTCTATGCATAGCAATTGAACCCCTTTTATCTACTGAAGCCAAGTCAGAAGCATCCCTTTGCAATAGCAGAAATTAGACTTCCCAACAATCCCAGAATTCTGAAATAACTTAGACTTGCATTAGCTTAAATGATGGTAATTTCAAAATAAAAATTATAGATTATAACTTTTTTTAGCTAATTTACAATCACTAGCAAAACAAGTAATCAACTAAAATATAAAGTGTACAATGTCTACTTTTATCAAGCATGCGCGTAGTGAAATTAATAGAAATACTTTCCTACGAGCTTTTAAGTAACAAAAAGTAGATTACTTTTGATGGGTGAGGGGGGGGAGTTTAGTAAAATAATTTTAAATATAATTGTAATGAATTATATTGGTTGACCAGATTTTCTCTAGCATTTATTAGAGTTCCCTGTAGTCAACAACTCAGAATGCAACATTAACTTTTTTTCATGTGTTAATTTAGACGTTGAGATAATATTCAAAAACGGATTTAGGTCCTCACATGTAGCATGTTTTTCGAAATGAGAAATAACAAAACTTTATGTTGATAAGTGAGCTAGTAATTGGATTGGATTTCTTTGAGGAACTTCATCTTCCCTTCAACCTGGATTGTTCTTGGGCTTCTTTAAAAAACATAAAAAATTGAAAAAAAGCTCTTTAAATACTTATGAAATATTGAGTAGAATGTGTAGAGAAAACTTATCAAAGTCTTATTTATCCCCTGGTTACAATTTTGTTTTAAGATGATAACTAAACACTGTTATAATCATTACATAACACAATCAATTAAGAACAAGCAAACTTTTTATTGGAGCAAAGAAAAAAATGTTTGTTGTCTAGTGTAATCCATAGAACACTAATATCACTAAGTTTTGGCATAAGTACGTCTTCAACAGTGGAGTTTAACCAGTTACAGTCAAAATTTATATTATGAAATTTTTAATTTCATTTTTCAAATTATTTAAAAAAAATTTAATCATCAGTACTTATTTTCTGGCTATGCAACTAAACTTTCAAACCCAGTTTAGCTACTTTTGTCATACATTATTTGGAATTGCATCAAGTCAAGTATTTCATGCCAAATAGATATTTTACTCATTTTTCTATTTAAATAACACAAGATGAGGCTAGCTTCATTTGATTTTTTATTTTATACAAATTTGTTGATGCATAGATTAAAAACCTCTGTACTAAGGCTATTAAACACTTTTTGTAACAGATTGAATCAAAGTGACAACTTCTCTGGATATCAGCTTTCCCATAGAGTGTGGTATAAAAAATAACTTGTGCTTGTATTTTATACACATTTTTAAGATATTAATGTTCCCTACTGATGGTATGCACTTTCTATACTATTTAGCACATGTTTTGAGATATTTGCATTTTTCACAAATAGCGCGCACTAATCAATTTTTAACAAATATTTTCAGATTCAAGTTTTCCATACAGATGTCTTCTTCTTGCTATAACTGAGTTTTTGCTGGTGATAAATTTCTAGCAATGTTTTCTTACAAGAATGTTCCCAAAAACACAAGCTTGTAGATGCAATGAAATAAATCAATACTTCTCAGCAAATAGAAAATTTTGTTTTAACTAATTTCAGCAAATCACATTATATAATGTTAAATACATAGTTATTTGAAAAGTGATGTTAAAACCATATTCTAGCGAATTCTTTTTATGCACTTTAAGGAAGCATTTAAAGCAGAAAAAACCCTTTATAACCCTTAAGCTATAGCATTAGCTTTGGGCAAAAACTTAATAATTTTGGCAATATTATTCAACATAATTCACATGATATTTATTTACTAATCACTGTATTGAAATGTGTTTTCTATACATGTATTTGCAAAATGGTTTCTAGGAATCATTTGTACAATCACAAAGTTGAATATTAGCTGCTGCCAGTAAATACTCAAATACTTTATCTCGAAATTTGGTTAGGTAAAGAATAATTTAATTTTTCGCCTACCTTTAAGTGGCAGCGCGCAGCGGGGCTAATCAAGTAAATTAAAAAACGTTTGCCTCAGGGGAGGATAAAGAAAATTTATTTATAGGCCGCTCAATGTAGAATAATTGTGTAGAAATTATTGAATTTTAAATTTATAAATTTCATCACTATGTACAGACTTCAAAACCATCTACTGACTCCAAAACCACTTTGTTCCTTAAAGTTACGTCGTTGTATACATAAATATCCTGGTAATGCTGACTATTATATAAAGTACATAAAATATGGTGAATGATGGTGAATTGTACATAGGATACGTGTGGCAAAAATAATATAATGGAAGAAATTTAAGTATGGCTATTAGGGAGGGCTAAAAAATTTCGTCTTGCCATATATGGCCATTGACTATACCATAAAGAGCATTCCTGTCATGGAGACATTCAATTTAAATGACTATATACAACATGCAAGAAGTGAAAACATTAATTCTATGCTGTATTTTGCATGCACATTTTTTGCATTTTAATTTATCATTTCATCATGTGAAATTAACTTTTAAATAATTCAGTAAGTTAGTTATTGCTTTTATAATTGTCTTTCTTTTTGTTAAAAGGCACCGGTTATCACTTCTCTTGTAATTAGTTTTGGTAGGCTTGGGAAATTGCCAAATATCTGTAAAAAGTGAATTAGTTTTTGTAAATGGAAGTTTGCCAAATATTTTTCAAAAATGTGGCAAATTATTCCCACGTTTTCCGAATGTGTAAAATTTTTTCAATTCAAAATTTAAATTAGACTGAATATGCATATATAATACATAATACATTTACATTTTGGAAATTTAAAACAAAAAAATTATTCATTATTGATTATAATTAGTTATAATTATGATTGAACGCTTAAATATATATTATTTATGTTAGACTAGTTTTCAAAAAAATTAATGCGGAAATAGAACGACTTAGAAACTCAAATATTAAATTTGTAACTCATAGTGGCCAAAATTGTAAGCACTTTGTTAAATAATATATACAAATAAGCTTCCTGGAAATAATATTTTTTGCATAATAAAAATCTTTGCATGCAATTGACTGTATGCAGCTTTATTTATTGAGTAACAACAATTCTATCAAATGGTATTATTATTTATAAATATTTAAGCTTAGTGGATGTAAGATCCAAGGCATATTATTGGATTGGCTAATGTTTGACATATTCTTGGAAATTTGTAAAATAGTTTGACAAAACTTTGAAAAGTTTGGTAAATGTTTGGAATCCATTTGGAAATGAAATCCAACCGGTTAGCATTAGTTGTGAATTGTTTCCCATATTCTTGTTTATAATATCATTACATGCATGCCTATTATGCATATTTCCTTACAATAGCGCAATTAACTGCCATTGAACGAATTGTTTAAAATTGCTAGTAAAAAATGTCCACAACATAGAAGTATTTCAAATTACGTACGTCGGCTTATAATTTAGTGCAAGTTTTACAAGTCGTGCAAGTTTTTTCAAAGATTATAATAAAATTTAACAGATTTCTCATCAATATATTTTAAAGGCCTTTAGCAAATTGTGGCAATACATAGATTAGTGGAGATTTCTTAAAAAGTTCTTAAAAAATTCAATTTCAACAAAATAATTAAAACAAAAATTAAACTAACAGTATCAAAGTATAGCCTTTAAGTCATTAATACTATATAAACAAGTTCCAACAATTGAATTAAATTTAAGACTTTTATTCATGTTATTATTGCCTTGAGGCAAGTCAACCAGTCTCCAATGTCTAGCCTAATTTTGAAAATAGAGTTGCCAACGAATTTCAACTGACACCTTTTGAAATAATGAAGCCCCCAAAATAATTTCTAACTTTTATTTATATTTAATTCCATTAACAGCGGAAAAACTACTGTCTTGATTTTAAATGTATTTTAAGTGTAATAGAATGGATATTGCGATAATTCAAATCGATAGCTGTTGTGCATAATGGTAAGTCTACAGATAGGTTTATACAGGCTGTAGCCCACCCCAGTCTCTACTCTAAAAACAAGGTTAATTTTCAAAAGTACAATCACATGTAATTATTATTCGCGAATTATAAGAGACAGCCTTGTTGAATGAAAATCTATATATTTTAAAAAGAATCTCATTTTTTGCAATTTTGCTGAATAATTTGCCAAAACTATAAAATATTTTTAGTAATTTAACCGGTAATAAAGCGGTTAAATTAGCTGGTCAACATGTCTAACCGTTTATCGGTAACCGGCACTGTTTGACTTGTGAAAGGTTGCAGCACAGAATTACCCATTGGGGAAAGGACTTAAACAATCCTGAGAACTGCTCCTGGTAAGAAAATTGAAATATTTTTTGTTGTATTTCTGGGAATGTTAAGGAAAAACTGCTTTCTACATTTTCGAGCAATTTGCTGCATGGCTGAAATTGTGAAATGCTGAGATCAGGGTGGGAAACAGGTTACTTTTTTGACTAGCAATGTGACCCGTCCCGTCTAACGATGACCCACGACCCGTTCCGTCCCGTGCAACAATGACCCGTCACCCGACCCAATACGATCAAAGAAAGATTACTAGTAAAGTACGCATAAAATATTGTAACGTCAAATAAAACATTCTATTCCTAAGTCAACAACTTGTCTACGTTTAAGACTAACATGTTTTTTGTGCTGAAAATTTTTCTTGACTATTGGGAAAGCAAATAACGGCGCCTTTTTGGTGGCAAAAAAGTTCACCATTTGGTTCATGAGACAGGAAAAGAGTTAGTGACTTGGTTTGGATTCTAAACTTTTCTTTGTTTGTCCAGCATGCATTATTTGTTTAAGACTCAGTGATTGTAATAAGTTTTGCACGCTTTTTAAGAAATGCTTATTATAAAGCACAAAAAAAGTTATCGGTGTTTTTCATTACACGCAGTATAAGTTTCGATTACAGACACATATAGACATCATAATTGCTGTTGGGCAACAAAATGCCCCAAATTCAAAACAAGACGTCTTCTAAATGTTTTCAAAACTTCTACTAAATGATTTTTAAAACAATATCTAAATTTTTCTAAAACATCTCCATTCCTTGTTAAAATTTGGCTTTACTTTCGAATGGTTTCGATCGGGTACACCCCTAGACACTTAGCATTTCAATATTAGAGTTATAAGAATAATTTATTCAAATTGTCACCACTAATTGCGCATTGATCGAAAACAAGTAAAAAATATTTGAGAGTATACACTTCTAGGTCCTTAAATGTAAATATAATATTTTTAATTAATATTTAGAATAAATATGTAATGCGAATATTATTGGCGCATTGCTAAGAATATACACCAGGACGATTTGGGTAAATTCTATTTATTTGATGATTTTGAAATTATGATTTTCACTGTTGTAATGGAATATCAATGCAAGCATCTTTGAGTTTGCATTGATAATTAGATGCACACATTCGATGTGTGTGCAAGTGAGTACGCTGTGTAATGATGATTTGTCTCTCTTAGTAGATAATTGAAGTTTTGGTAGTGCTTTTATATTTTACAAAATTGCTTAGCATTCATACAGTATATGAAATTTCGCATTGTTTTAGATAGAATCTCAATGGTCTCTAAACGAGGTCTAATAAAATCATTCTAAGCAACTTCTAAGCCATTTCTAAACGTTTTCTAGACATCTTCTAAACCCTTCCAGAACTTTTCAGCACGTGTTTTTCACTTAACGTACGTGCCAATTTTATGCCTGTTATAGACGTTTTATTAGATGTATTCTAAACGTTTTATTGTTTATTGTATGTTAATATTTGGAAGTTTGGTGATGAAAATCATCCGATATAAAAGGGGTTTCTCAAATCATGAATGTTTTATGTATTGAACAATCACGAGGCTTTTGTATTCAGAGTTGACTTAAGGAAGTCCAAAAGATAGCTTTTACTATTATAAGTTAACTATGCCCTTCTTAACTATAATTATGTCAATGTTAAAATAGAGTCAACAATATGGGCTACTAGGCCTTTCATTTGCATACATTTTGCATTCCAATGCTTATGCTAGATGGAAACAGTTTTTAGATATGAATTTAAATAATTTTAACTTTATAATTTACGCATCAAATCAATTTGCAAAATGAATTTTCGTTATTTTGTCATGAAGAAAAGTCTGCCTTCGAAATTTGGAAAAATTCGTCTTCTCATTATTTCCATAATCTTAGCAAATAAACCAACACCTATTCCCACAAATAGGATGACGAATACACCTGCTGTTTGAAACAGGGAAATTGGATGATTATTTGATTCTTTGCCTTCATTGGATTGTGAACATTCATTACGGTCTTCCCACCAACGATGTCTAAAAATTTAATTATTCTTCATATTATTAATTCAAATTAAATTTGCATATTCAAAATACAAGGATGTACTTTGAATGAAATGTCTAAGTAATAGTGTTTTGCCAGTTCAGGATTTAATATATCAGCTTAATCAAGATTAATCAAATCATGTCAGGTTTCACATCAGGTTTCTTAACTTGCCCTTTACAACTTAAATATAAAATCGAATTAAAACTTAGAAAGTTTGCTGATGTAAAATGGGCTTTACCTTAATGTTGAAAGCTGGCCAGTTTCATGAAGTTCAATAATTCTTACGGAAAACAGCTGCTGAATAGAAATATTTTCTCGTCTAAATGCCAAGCCATATCCTCCTCCATCCTTGGGACCTTGAGTAGAAACAATCATATCAAGATCACATGGTTTTCTTAAGACGTACGACAGTAAACTTGGTGTTTCATTAATAAAAGCATAATTTGAATTTTCACGTGCTCGCTTAATTCCGTTTTCTGTGCTGTTTACAAATGGGGAAATAGCAGAGGTATGCATAATATTGTAAAGCACTTCAAATGCGTTGTACTTACTGTGCGCAAACGCTGAATAAACTGCGCCATTAGTGGTTGTACCAAAAGTAAATTCAGGGAAATGCAATAAATCTTCGATAGAAGTAGGTCGAGATTTGAAAGTCTGAGCGGTAAAGTTTGCTGTAAGTTTTGCGGTGAAGTATGTTACTATAATTAGAGAAAACAACCAAAGAAATGTACACATTATTTTCCCTGCAACATTTTTAGGATTTATTACAGGACCCTGAGTGGACATGACCGAGATAGTGTTCATTATGCAATCTATGATGGGTGAACCTTCACTCTCTATATCAGAAACTAGCCAAACAAAAACAGAAATGCTTATGAGTGATATCATCAGTAAGACCCAGACATTAAAGTCAAACACATTCAGATAGCCATACCAACTGATTTCTTTTTGCGCAGATTTCATGACAAATCCAAGGTTTGCATCCATAAATGGCTTTGTAAAGAGTACATATTGTTCTCTCAAGGATGTCATAGTCATCCCTCCTAGAATCATATCTGCTTCACCTCGCAACAATTCACCCAACATTCCGTTCCATGTTCCATCCACTAAGATCCCATAACCACCATCCTGCACAAGATGGAATGTGTATTTAATGTCAGGATATTTTTCAACAATGAGTTCTAAGAGATCGATACAGAAACCTTTTAATTCTATAGATGAATTTTTTGTGTTATCTTCATCGATTTCTACAAACGGAGGTTCAATTTTTGTAACAACTTTTAATTCTAAAGCGATCACTACACTGCCTCTTAGGCAAAACGTTGAAAGCATGAAGATAATAAATAGCATTGCGTATCTTATCTAAAATATATATGTTGTGATTGAGTATTATTTGATACTGAAAGTTCTTATAAATCTTGAATCATTTACTGAAATCGCTCATTGGCTAAAATTCAAAATCTTGCCATTGGTTAGAGTTTCTCTATAGTTATAAATTCTCAATGTGAAATTGCTACTTTAATTTTTTAATTATTAATAAATTTTTATTGTATATGATCAAATTTTATATTTTCAGGAATTTATTCACTTTGGATTTCATTTGATATTGTTTTTGGTAGAATTCAAACAAAAAATTACACTTAAGTATATGTGCATTTTTGGGAAAGTGATATAGAATTTTGAAATCAGTGACAACTTATTACTACAGAAACTTTGATCACAGTTTAATAATCACACTTTAAATTATTAAAATACAGTGCTGATTTTTTATGTAGGTATACTATATATATATATGTATATATATATATATATATATATATATATATATATATATATATATATATAAGCAGTTGAAATTCTTTACCCATTCTACAATATATAAAACCATTTATAATATTTGTTCAATGTATGGATGTATATACAATTTATATATATATATAAAACTTCCCGCTAACTTCAAATTTATAATAAATTCATAATTTTATAAACATTTGTATTTGAATCTGTTTGAAACGCAAAATCGTTTCAATTTTATTTAAGCGTACTATCGAATNAATATATATATATATATATATATATATATATAATTATTGCAAATCCAACTATTTTTATGCAATTTATTGTCTACTGGTTATTATAAATTACATAATTGAAAGCTTGATAGTCAGAAGAAGAACAATTAATCTAAAAGTTGGTATCGCGAGATTACCAATTCACAAAAAATTAGAGCGCTGGTGTTCTTCCGTAGCCTGACTGTAAACAAGAGGCGATCACGTCTTTAAACAGAGAGTGGCCGTGGGAAAGTCGGTATTCAACCCCTATTCGATGTGAAACTGGGTTTTGAAATTTGACCTACATCGAAGCTATGCCCAGCGAAGAATTTACGGGGGTATTTCGGGCAACATTTTATTTTCGCAGAGCAACGGTTAACTTCCGTATCCCCCCAAACCGAGATTGGAGCAGACAGAGCAGACAAGATT
Source organism: Hofstenia miamia (assembly GCA_900660155.1). Classification (NCBI taxonomy): domain Eukaryota; kingdom Metazoa; phylum Xenacoelomorpha; order Acoela; family Hofsteniidae; genus Hofstenia; species Hofstenia miamia. The sequence continues at coordinate 929,127 of CABFPE010000058.1, read as the reverse complement.
GTTGGTTTCAGTGTTTGTATCAATAACAAAAATGTTTTATAAAGTAAATCTCTGTTATATAGTCAGCACAAGCTAAATTAAATTTATTGTTAGCTTGAATAAATAAATAAATATGTGCAATATTAACAACATTTACATTTATGGTTAGGAAATGAATTCAGCTCAAAAAGACCAACTATGCAATGAGTTTATGCCTCTAAGAGATGTATAATATGAACATCAAAATAAGAAAATGCAATATATATATTGAATACCTGTATTGGATGCATGCCATGAAAGCCATATGAAATAGGTTTTCAAAAGTTAAATGTTTTTGCCCATCTGCCAAAATTCAATTCTATAGCAAAAATAACCTTTCCACATCCTCTATTTTTGTTGGATGAATGCGCCATTTACTTCTGATTTTTGACAGATGCGGCAAATTCATGAATGTAAGCATTGAGGATCAGTATCATGGTTTTCTCTAGGAGTATACAGTTCAACCTCTATTTCGGGAATCAAACGATGTAGTTGAGAAAAAATAGCTGTCCTTTAAAAGAGCCAATGGCATTACAAAATGAAAAATGATATTAGGAATATCGAGTTTGACTTTAGAATTTGCATACAATAATTTTAAAGGTTATGTATATGTCGGCTTCAGATCTTTCAAAAACGCTATGAATTGTGTCAGCCTATCAAATTGGTTGGTGTGCCTTTCTAAAAATCTGCTCTATTTCACTGATTTTTTCACTCGCATTGCTAATAGCATGTTCAAACACGTAAAATGTAGTAGCTTTAGCATAAGTTTGTAGAAGTCTTTTTTCATGTACGGATATTCATAACTTAGATTAGGTTTATAACGTTTGGGCAAATTTTAATATCTTTCCATGAATTTTATCTCTATGCATTTAAAAAGCACTATATGTAATTTTATTTTAAATTAAAAATTTAATGTAAATTATTATCTTAATGTAAATATATATTCTGTATTATAAAACGAAACTTCACATGTTACTAATATTGATCAATGCATTTCAACTCTATTTCATGTCATGATTTAATTGCACACCTTTAGGTAAAACCTACACCCCCGCAATTTCAATCCTAGATTCAATACTGGCTATGCCCAATTGGAAAAGATCTAGACCTAAATTCAAACCGAGTTTAATTAAAATATTTTATTCGTTTTTTGTTTCGTAATGAACATATAAAAAATATATCCTTCATAATACATTAAGATAATGTTTACTTTAGTTAATATTTAATCAAACTAATATTACATGTTCGGAACTAACAGTGGCCGCATGAAACCATCTTCTGTATAATAAAGTAAGTATAAAATTTCAAATGAAATTCCCCTTGCCGAGACATTTTCAACATTTTGAAATATCAATAATGAAGAAACGAAAGATGAAGAATAATTGTAAAGCTTTTTCAAAAGTACTATTAAATTGTGATAATGATTAACAATAAACTACGAAAATTTGGTGTGTTATTTTTAAAAAATTCTCATGACATGAATAATTATCCTGGAAAACCTGAAACAAATTGCAGTGGGGATGATAAAGTTGTCCCCATGGGCAGTATTATGTGACAATTGAATTGCTATGATTTCCAGAGGCTATTACTACATGTCTTTTTGTAGTATTGAGGTGTCATGAAATTGATGATTTCGCCGTTCACACTTTAGATAAGTTATCAAAAGATTATTTTTTCTATTGAACATCGACAATTTTCTTCTGCGTTATTTCTTTCGTTAAAATTTAATGGTGAGTAGTGGTAAGATTCACTTTTGCATTTTTTATCATTTGTATTTGGAAACCGTTCATTCTGAAGCTCAAGAATACATTTTATTTTTTTTAAGTCTCCTGGTTCCTGCAACTTGCATTCGTATTGAGGAAGAACTGTCCAATTGTCTGCATTCGCATACAAACACGCTTTTTTCTGTAAAGTGTTGCAGGTAATATCACTAAACCTGTTTATACTATGAACTTTTCAAAATCTGTGATGGTTTCTTTGCAAACTTTAAATAATCATAACTCATGATAATTAAAAATTTTTGAAATCAGGAATCACCACAATCAGAGGCGCACCCAGAGGGGGGGGGAACTGGGGGAACTGGGGGAACGTTCCCCCTTCAACAGAGTAGATGCTTCCATTCCTTATGAAATGTTTGCCTATAACCAGTGGCGTACGCTAGGTGTGGAATGTCCTTCAGTGAGTTTTTCAAAATTGCCTTTGACTGGTTAAACAAAAAAAATTTATTTAAAAAATATTAAAAAAAGTCCAAATTTAGGTAGTGAAATGCATTTCTTAGTGTCGAATTCATCAATATTTCCAAAGAATTTTAGGGGCTTGCCCCGCTTTTTGTTACTTACAGCGGAGACATTCCACCGGTGGAAAACTCTGCGAACGCCCCTACCTATAACAATTATGCAACACTATATGTAAATAACTATTGGTTTTACTCTATGTCTGCAAGGGTAGACAATATAAAATTGATATTGCAATTATTGCAATAATTGCAAATTAATGAACTTATTGAATATTTTAAAAAATCAATTGCCAAATATTTAAGATTCACTTAAATCTTGCTGAAATATATAATCAATTCCCGATTCCAGAAGCATTATCATCCTGTCTAGTAAATTTATATAGAATTGGCTGTGGAATGTACTAGATAATTTGATGACCCAAAAATATGTAATGCTTCCACAACCCAAATCACCATTTAATGCATATTGAATGCTTAACATTAACCTTATTTCGCCCCATTGTGATATTCTGTCGGACACCTCACTTTATCATGCCAAATCTAAAGAAATTAAACTATGATCACAGCATTTATATATAGTATGTATGACAGAACCAAATTTGCCATTAGCAATTATGATTAGTGGCAATATTTAACTTTTGATTTTGTAGAACAATTTCTTCTTATTGCTAACAGATGTATGAACCACAAGTAACCTTTTTTTTATCCACAATTATATGATTTTTCTTTGAAAAATTTTTTATGTGCTATATATTGATTTTTATTAATACCAAACTAGTTAACTTAATATGATTTTTGATATAATATTTTTATTCTAATTATTGCCAAAAGTTGGCAATAATCTATTGTATGAAACGCAAAAATTGATAAATTTACTAAACAAGAAACATCTATTTGTTGAGTACCAATTAAAAAATTGCCTACTCCTGCGTGTCTGTAATTTATGGCGAGGGCCAATTTAATGCGCTACTTAAGTGAAACTAGAATGAGAAATATAGCCATTTTGAATGAAATGTTTATGAAGTTATAGCTTACTGGGGTGAAAATGATTTGAACACGCTTTTTGTATACATTAACTTGTAGTGAAATATTGTGAATAATATAGCAATATGCTAATAATAATTCAAATTATGGTAAGTTGCAAAATATACCTAAAGGTATTTTGTGTCAGCTTAATACGTAATGGTCCCAATCCTGTGCATTGTTCTGTTATCAGGAGTTGAAGTCAGAGATAGACTTGCGCTGGTCTGGGGTTAGACTAAGCATTTGAAAAAGATGGGCTAAAATTGAACAAGGTCACTACAGTTGTAGTGAATACTATACAATTTTTTAACGTTTTGAAATTGTATATTAGTATCATATACTCTTAAAGAACTTAATTTAGAATTTCCAATTCAATGCCCAGATTTTATTGATGATTTCTATTCTAAAATACCTTACTTTGATATAGCAAGCCTCAAAATTGTAGAAAACTTCTTAAAAAATCTCATGAAAATATGCCGAATCGGAATTAAGTGGGTTGGGGCAGTTTCAGGCTGAGCAGGGATTGGCCTAAATTTTCTGATAAGATTTATTAAAGTCTAACAAGGTAAGACATTTCTAAAATGACTCTACTACAAAAGAAAAGAAGTGTTTCCTATTCAAATTGAAACAGTTAACAGTGCATCAGCCTGTATTTAGAACTCGCCTTACCCACTGATCTACGGGGCAATAAGTGTGTTAGCCATTCTAATAAAGGTTGCATTAGTGAGGTGTAGGGAGAAATGATTCATTATTAGTAATTGATAACATGATAACATAAGCAATTATAATGCGTGTTCCGTTTGTTAGGTTAAAATGAAATATATACAATATATATAT
>CABFPE010000058.1:911482-924998 GCA_900660155.1 Hofstenia miamia | reverse complement strand
GACTAAGCATTTGAAAAAGATGGGCTAAAATTGAACAAATAAACTACAGTTTTAGTGAATGCTATATAATTTTTTAACGTTTTGAAATTGTACATTAGTATCATATACTCTTAAAAAACTTAATTTAGAATTTCCAATTCAATGCCCAGATTTTATTGATGATTTCTATTCTAAAATACCTTACTTTGATATAGCAAGCCTCAAAATTGTAGAAAACGTCTTAAAAAATCTCATGAAAATATGCCGAATCGGGCAATAAGTGTGTTAGTCATTCTAATAAAGGTTGCATTAGTGAGGTGTAGGGAGAAATAATTCATTATTAGTAATTGATAACATGATAACATAAGCAATTATAATGCGTGTTCCGTTTGTTAGGTTAAAATGAAATATATACAATTTATATATATATATAAAACTTCCCGCTAACTTCAAATTTATAATAAATTCATAATTTTATAAACATTTGTATTTGAATCTGTTTGAAACGCAAAATCGTTTCAATTTTATTTAAGCGTACTATCGAATATTAGAAAAATTGAAACGCTAAGACTTCTTCATTTTACGAAGTTTCTTACACTTGTAAGTGTAAATACACGTTCTATTAATATTTTTAGTTAGTTCAATAGCAAACTGCCCAGCAACAATAAACTATCAAAAAAGCAGAATAATTCAATTCATAGCAAAAACAATGAAAAAATGTAGAGGGATAAATATAATTATCATTCTAATTGCCACATTGGTTTCTTGTTTACGATTCCTATAAAATATATTAATTCTATCAAAGATCATGCTTAGAGATTAGTGTTTTGCATTTCTCCCATTTTATTACAGCAAATGTACAACAAAATTTAAATATTTTTGCGGTAAAACACAATTTCGCGGAAAATTATTAAATTACCTTTTAAAAGCAGAAACAGCTTACGTCATTACAGCATATATTATCTTGTAATTTTATCAGACTTTATCTGAGCGGGCACAACATATGCCCCATTATTTGAGTGCCCGTTGCCCGCCCTCCCTTCTGCCCATAGGGCACACAAAACACTAGTGTGTTACTCAGGATTTAGATATTTCCCCTCACGCCCTTCCCTATAATAAACATAGTACATAATGTATAATTAAGCATGGTTCTACTCTATGTCTGCAGGGGTATGCTTATTAAATTGAAATTGCAATTATTGCAATAATTGGAAATTAATTAACCTATTTAAAACTTTAAAAAATCGATTGCGAATTATTCAAGAATCACTTTAATCTTCCTGAAATATATAATCAATTGCGATTCAAGAAGCATTATTATCCCGTCTAGTAAATTAATTAGGATTGGCTGTTGAGTGTACTACACAATTTGCTGACCCAAAAATATATCATGCTTCCACCACCCATTCACCGTTTTATGTATATTGAAGGCTTAACATTACCTTTATTTCGCATCATTGCGACATTCTGTCAAACACCTCATCTTGTCATGTCAAACCTAAAGAAATTAAACTATGATCACAGCATTTACATAAAGTATCTATGGCAGAACCAAATTTGCCATTAGTGATTATGACTAGTGGCAATATCTAACTTTTGATTTTGTAGAACAATTCCACAAGTAACCCTTTTGTTATCTCACAATGAAGATTTTTTTTTAAAAAAATATTAATGTGTTATATATTGATTTTTATTAATACCGAACTAGTTAACTTACTATAATATTTTCATTCTAATTATTGTCAAATGTTGGCAATAATCTATTGTCTGAAACGCAAAATTGATTACTTTACAAACTAGAAAAATCTCTTTGTAGGGTTCCGATTAAAAATTGCCTACTCATGCGCGTCTAAATTATGACGAAGGGAATTTAATGCGCTACTTAAGTGAAACTAGGAATGAGAAATATAGCCATTTTGAATGAAACGTCTATGAAATTATAGAATTTGGAAAAGATAGGCTGAAATTGAACAAATGGACTATAGTTTAAGTTAATGCAATATAATTTTATAATGTTTTGAAATTGTATATTAGTATCATATACTCTTGAAGAACTGAATTCAGTATTTTAAATTCAATGATAGTTTCTATTCTAAGATACCTTACTTTGATTTAGCAACCCGCAAAATTGTAGAAAACTTCTTAAAAAATCTCATGAAAATATGCAGAATTGGAATTAAGTGGGTTGGAGCGGATTCTGGCAGGGATTGGAATACATTTTCTTATTTGATATATTGAAGTCTAAGAAGTGTAAGGAGTGACTCTTATTGAAGTTAGGAACAGTTAACAGTGCATCAGCCTGTATTTGAAACTTGCCTCACCCCCGATCTAAAGAACAATGAGTGTGTTAGCCAGCCTAATAATGGTTGCATTGGTGAGGTGTAGGGAAAATACCTAATTCATTGTTAGTAATTGCCAACATAATCATTCATTATGCTTGGTCGGTTTGTTAAGCTGAAATGAAATATATATATATATATATATATATATATACATATATATATAATAGTTCCCCTCCTCCTAGAAAAAGCTGGTGCGCATCTGCCATTGCTGTCCATGCTTAGAAATTTTTCACCTTCATGAATATGAGAAGCAAAATCATTATTCTTAGCAAGCATTCTATTCAATATTTACATTTGATGTCAAACCCGCACGTTGTGCCTGGACGGGACTCTCACAAATAGTTCAGGGTAGTTTTTGTTCCCATGGACATTTGACCTTCTCCTCATCTGAACACTAGGTATGGAAATAATTTTAATATTTTTAAAAAATCGAATTTCTCATTAAAAAAATTCATATATGCATGCATGTCATGCAGGCATAAGCACATTTTCAGCAATTTCTTTATAATTGCATAAACGTGGCCTACTCTGTGGATGTGTCCACGTAAAAAGCCTTTAATATTTCTGAACAGGCTTTGCTAAAATTGTTAAAAAATCCATAAAAGTAGGGTTAATGTACTAACTTTTAGTTTGGTGGCTGCGTTTTGTTTTGTACCCATTTGCTGCAAATATTGAAGTTCAAAAATTACTTTCCATTCGGGAAAAGTGTATGATTTTTTGTCGATAAATTTCATATAAAAGGCTTAGGCCTCTTTAGAAGCATAGACTTACTGTGATTTGCTGGCATGTTATAAGGACTCTTCTGGATGTATGGAAGAACAGTTTGAAATATTGCATTGTCTTTCACATCTTGGTTAGTCATCAATGCTTGCTTATTTACATTAACATCTTAATCAATCTTAGCAATTAATATATCGAGTTTTCCTGTATAATATGGCTGAATTTGTCTATAATTTTAGAGATTTGTACAATGATATTATTTTTTTCCGTTACTACTGATTTCTGAAAGTTTTGTAATTTTATATTAACCATTTCAAGCATATTACTGCGATCATTAACTTTGGGTTGTGTTAGTTTCGACAAATTCTTTAATGAAAATAAACCTTTGATCAGAACAAGACACAAAACTAATGTTTAAGACTGGATTAATTGAAAAAAATGACGATTTTTACTCCAAAATATTCTCACAGTTGAAATTTTATGAAAATTGCAGAGCAAAGCAGGCGCCCGGGTAAAAATATTTTCCAATAATAATTATTCTTATCTTTAATCTTGCGAATTATTGTAAACATTTTTTAAAATTTCTTGAAGAAATTGTAAGCACTCTTTCACTTTGGCACTTAGCCAGAGACACCTGACGCTAACCTTGCGCACCACACCCTTCAATTATGTTGGGTGGGCGGTCTACTTAAAAAGAAACAGTTAATATTAGTTGTTGCTCTCATGGGCATTCGAACTCCTGATTAACTGAACATTAGAAATGGTAAGAATTTAAATCTTTTTGAAAATATTGGAATTTTCAATGAAAAAATGTGAATTATTCCTGACACTTTAACCACGGCAGTACACTTTAGTTCAAGTTTTCAACAATTGCTTGAAACCTGAAAAAAACAGGTTCTTTTTTGAAATAAACATGTGGAGATTATGGTTAATACATTTTAATGGTAAAAAAAATTTGCATCAGGTTTTTACTGTTAACATATTTGGCATAGGCATAGCAGTTGATACAAATGCATAACTCCGCAATTTTCAAAAATCGATGAAAAATACTTTTTTTAAGAACGCGGTTTCTGTTTTTCGATAAACTGCTTTCAATTACCATTACACAAAAGAAGTTTTAATAAACTCTGAATGCTTTCTCAGAATGAAAATTTTGCACCAAAAATAACATCTAATCAAATTTAATAAGTTTCTAAATAAATCTAGTCAATAGAATGCAGCGTAGAACTGAGTTAGTTTTTTTGCAACTTGCACGATTCAACCGAACACAAATCTTTGAATTTGCTTTTATTTGCTTTCGGAAAGAATTGTAGCCCTGAAATTTCTTCAAGACGCTCTAGTTTTTCCTGATATGCATCTAAATCTTTGTCTTGAAGAGGAACATTTGGAACAATAAAAGCGCCGATTACAAGATCATGTGGCTTTGTACTAAACATTTTTGTGCAATATGTATTATAAAAAAATTCTATATGTTTGAATACCTCGTTATAACTTTTCCAATGTAAATTTTTTAAATTATAAATTTTTTCCTTATTCAGAGGAAATTTGACAACACTGTGATCATTACAATTTTCAATCACATGGCGGACTAATTTCATAACATTGCTTGGCGCCCGTTAGCAAACAACAGAATCTTATTATAAAGTAGAGGGTATCTTACTAATAGTAACATGTTTCTTCTACACAACCAATGGACTATATATAAATAATACTTAATCTACATTTATTATCCATATTCATGACGACTTTCTAACATCCATTTCAATAGTTCTTAACAAAATAGCAACCGTGTCTGCAAGTAGACTTAAATCTAATTCCAAATTTTTTACAGATATAGAATGGGATTAAATTGTTAAATTTAATAAATATTTTCAATTAGAAGAATCTTTTACATACTTAAATTTTAAAATGATATTTGGACTTAATAGCAGTTTTGATTCACAAAAATTATTTCAATTTTTTTATGTCACATCGTAAATTATGAGAGATTTATATATATATATATATATATATATATACATTATATATATATATATATATATATATATATATATATATATATATATATATGAAAATATATATATATATATATATATAAATATGCATATATAGTATATATTATATACTGTATATATATAATGAATATTAATCTTAAAGAAAAAACCAAGCTTAAGAAAATGGTCAAAAACACGTGAGTAAGGGAAATATTTTCCTTTATGATGAAAACGCGTTCAACAAATTTTACTAAATATGGTGAAGAGTAAAGAATTAAATTATGAGTTGATTTACAAAATCTTTTTGGAAGTGCTGGATGTCAAGCACCGTGAATGAATAGTTTGTAAGAATACATTAAAATCTTGGGTATCCCACATTTTGACGATCCCATCTATGGTAAATTCAGAAAACCTTAGTTTATCACAGTGGTGATATAAAATTAAATGTCCTTTATGTTTTAATAAAAAATTAAAATATGTTTCGAAATTATCAAGGATAAGTCAAGAATGACGGCAAGCTAACATTGCCAGTTTAAATGTAAAATTCAAATTCAGTAATATTATATGTGAACAAATTAAAAATGTGTCTATGCGATCACCCTAAGGATCAAAAGGACCAACGATGGCTTGAATTGCAATGGACATTGTTGAATCAACTTTCGAAAACTTAAGAATAGCGAAACCTCTTTGCTACCATCGATATATCGAAAATATTGTTGTTGTTTTTAAAAGATGTGATGATTTTGATGGCTTCTTAATAGAATTTAATGGATGTGTGGAGGAATACAATTTACTGTTGGAAAAGGAAAATTGAGCAAATTGAATTTTTTGGATGTAACAATAACAAAGAGTAAAAGAAGTTATAAAACATCTCTCCTTAGAAAACTAAAATACCCCAATTTATACGTCCCAGCACATTCATATTGCAATCATAATATTTATGATCAATACAATTAAATGTCAAATTTATCAAATAATAAAGTATTATCAGATTTTAAGTGCTTAGTTGATTCGATAAATATTTTTTTATGAAATCTTGATTAAAAGTGATTACTCGCATAAAATCGCTAAAATTTATATTGATAAAGCCATTAAATCAACACCAGCTAACAACCAAATACATAAATGCAAGATGCACTGAATCCTCTTTATTAGAAACTACTATTATTTGATTCAAATATTAAGTAACTTAAATCAAACTTTTTCGAATTTGAATGAAACACTTTAAAAAAATCCGTGATTAAGTCAATATTAAGCTGCTTAAAGACCCAATACATTTTCGCGAAAAAAGGTACCATAAAAATGTCCAGCTTCTTCCATTGTATATAAATATGATTGTGAATAATACAAATATTTTATAATAAGAATGAATGACCACTCTTCCGTCCAACTAAGATCAGAAGTTTATGCGCATAAACATCAACAAGTGAACAAAGAATTTAAATATAATTATGAGAAAACAAAAATTGCTGAAACTAGAATAATTTACGCAGAAAAGTCGAAATTAATGAACAACAAGAAAAGTAGTAATTCATTAATATGGGACCCGTATCCAGCGCCTTGTAGATATTTTAAAATTTTATATTCAAATCCCGTATATATATATATATATATATATATATATATAATATATTTTCCTAGAAAATTGTGGCGAAATCTGAAAATCATTATAAAAATGTGAATTAAGATTTCATTTGAAGGGAAAGGAAATTTAAAGTCGAATTAAAATGGTAAATAGCATTTTTGAAGTTGGTAAATGTTTTCACCCATTACAAATTACATCAAATTTGGATAGCTGCCAAGCATCATTATCAATGCCATCCTCAAAAAACAAAACCATCCTTTTTCATTTATGTAATGGAGAAGGATTTAATTGGTTAATCTTTCTGCTATTCTTACGCTTGGATGAAAATATTCAATTGATCTGCTGAATACTTACTAGTGATGTGCGGGTAGAGCTTTTTTAATGTCGCACCTGTTAGTTCAAGATAGATGCTGGCAAATAAAAGCAAATCAAAGTCTTTTGTACAATTTCATTACAATCATATCTATAGATAAATGTTCAAGCATTCTCATGGAAAACCTGAGAACACAACATGACATGCGACCGTGCAATTTCACTGTAAACAACCAATTTCCAACAGCCATTCTTTCCTAAATTAGTGTGAAACATAAGGTCCAAAAATTGCGTTTGTTTCATTTCGCGTACAGGTCTTTTTGTGATGTTTTCTCTTGTTGTTGCAGCAGTGACAGTTTTGTCTTCATTGTCGTTCCCCATTCGTACTTCTTCCTCAAAATCATCGTAATGCTTTAACTGTGAATTTCTCGGTTTCTCTGTTGACTTAAGGTGCTATCGATTTTTTCTAATTCCAGATAGCAGTTTTACGTAGAATGATCGGGGTGTTTCTGCCACTCCTGATACAATTCACTTCATTTTTTCAGCCATTCTATTAGATCTAGGATAACGTGGACTAGAGGTACTTAGTTTTATCCCATAGTCATGGCAAAACTCTGTCATTTCTCTGTACGCGGCTGGATTATTGTCCGCAATCATTATCGCCGGTATTTCTAGAGTTGAAAAGATGGACTTCAAGTGATTAATAATTGACCAGACTCATTTTGATTGTAACTTTTGCAGAACAATGAATCTCGAGTAGTAGTCAACTGCCACTATGTAATCAGCTTGTTTGAAGCTAAGCAAATGAAACCCTATTTTTTTCCAGGGTATGCTTAGTGTTCTTATGTGCTATCATCGCCTGTTTCCTGGGGATGGCTGTTTCTATGTTATGCTTTATATCATTGAACATTCCAGGCCAAAAATTCAATGCTTTTGCTATTGAAATCCTTTTATCATATCCATTATGCGCTTCATGTAGTTTTTCTTTGATTATATCTGTTAGCTATGGGGGAATTATAATGCGATGATTTCTCATGAGATCACCGCCTACTTGGTGAATTCTTAATTTCCAAAATTTTTTGCAAAGTGGATTGCCTAAAAGTTCTTTCTGGCCAACCTTCTTGACTGCGTTTGTGTAGAATTTGGAAATCGTAATTCTTTTCAATCGTTTTCTTCAGGACTTGTTGAAAGTCAGTTGTGAGAGAATCTTCGATTTCCTTAGACAACTTATACAAAGCCCAGATAATTTTTTCATTTTCATTTTGAGTGCACTTAGGGAACTCCAGTCTTAAAAAGGTGTTTGCAGCATACATGCATTTTCAGGTACATATTTTACTTGGATGTCATGATACATCTGAAGTTCTAGAGGCTTATGATCTGTGTGTATGATTATGAGTAGTCCATAGAAGTATTCGTGGAATTTCTTAAACCCAAACACGATTGCCAAAAGTTCTTTCTCGATTTGCAAAAAACCACATGGTCTTCCGTCTAGTAAAAGGAATGCTCCTAAGCCGAATTGTGATGCATTTACTTGTGATGTCAAGGTTTTGTTCTTTCGATCAAAGTGCCTCAATACTGGTTGCGTGCAAAGCACTTTTATCTTCTTTATTGCTTTTGTATGTTCACTTTCCCATTTCCAGTCATTGAAGGATTTTAGCAGTTGCAGCAAAGAATACTTCATGTCAGAGAGGTTTGGCAAAAGGAACATAAGAAAGTTACTATTCCCAGGAATATTTGTAATTCTTTCTTTGTTGAAGGAAGTGGCATTTCATTAATTATCTTTGTTTTTTCGGGATTGGTACGGAATCCTTCACGGTTAATGACAAATCCCATGTAATTGAAGGAGTATTTTTTGTATTGAAACTTTTTAAAGTTAAACCCGAGAACGCAGTATGACATGCCAACGTGCGATTTTAAGGTAGGCAACCAATTACCAAAGCACCCGCCCTTTAAAAATTACATCCTTGCCCACCCCTACCAGAAATTTTTTCTGTACCCAACCGTAGCCTAGATTAAAATGTTGTTTGCTGCTATAAAGTAATTTAAAAATATTCAACTGTTGAACACAACTTACGTCCATTATAAGCTATTTTTCAACAATATAATATATATAATCAAAATATAAACATTCAATCTATGGGGTTTGCAGATTAATATGTCCATTAGTTCTTAAGAATGTTATGGAAAGCGTTTCTCTTCACATATAAGAAGATAAAATATTGTTTTCTTTAAAATTGTTGGAATTTTGCTAAATTACTTAATTGCCATTGCCAATGGAGCTAAAATTTTTGAAAATTGATGTATTTTTTAGTTTAAAATTTATTAACTATCATTGAAAATTTGAAACGTTTTTAAAATTAGCTTATATATCCATCTTCCGATAAAATTTTTTTTTGTAATTCGTTTCTATTTGCCTTACATTTAGTTAATAATAGCACTGACTTTAAAAACATAAACAAGCAAAATTTCCATACTTTGATTCATTTTCCGCAAGAATAACTTTGAAGAGATGGGTTGGAACATGAACATTATTTTTTCCAATAATCTCATACCTCACATAGTTGCGATCTTGGTCTTGAATTGTAGGTAACCATAAAGGACCAGTAACTAATCGTACATCAGTATATTTTGTAGAAAGCGCTTTGCAAAATAATTCAAACTAAAATTGAAATTAGATACATTTTATATAGAATTCTTATTTCGATGAATCTTTTCATAAAATTAAAGGTCTTCAATTTGTAGATACATTTATAATTTGGAAATTTAATAGACAAGAGCTCGAAAATACCTACGTAACAAACAGCATCACTGTCTTCATTATTGAAATGTTGAGTGTTTTTTTAATAACGCCTTTAATGTTCTATACCATTTCCCATTCTAGTTGGCACTAAATTTCACAAAACTCTATTAAAATACAATTTATTTTTCTTCAAGTGTGTCTGGTACAGTACAATTAAGTATTCATTAAATAAATGTCAGACTTAATAAATCCTATAAAAATTGGTACGCCAAAATGATGCGCTAAGCATTTCCAAGCAGTCATATTTTCATAAACATCTACAATACGAGGTTTCTTCTTTGCCTACTCATCCTTAGTATGTGGGGTTTTATTGGACAAGGTGCATATCTCTCTAAAGAGAGTAACCTTGTTACCAAGAATGGCATAATTGTAGATTACCTACATAAAGGCCTTCTTTAATATTATTTTTTTAATTGGGTAACAAACAATTTGATATGTTTTGAATTATAAATACACAATGAATACTGATGTCACCCTTACAAAGAGACCTTATTAGTTAGTAAAATTTACTATATAGAAATTTTAAAAAACTATTTGTGAATTTATTTTTTTGACTCTGCCAAGTAGAAGAACAATGTTGCCAAACAGAATACCGCTAGTGCCAAATATAATTTATTCTTGTAATTGAATAAAAAGCTAGAGGTGTGAATTTGTAGAATCCTTAAATTTGTGTATAATAATATTGTAAAAAGTGATGTTTTTCTCTTTTGTGTACTGTTGAATAAATGCTATTGGGATTCTACAGGATTGAGAAATTTATAAAATCCCTGATAAATTCAAAGTCATTTAAAATTAATTGAATGTGATAACTACTTAGATGAACAATTTGGTTTGTAAGAAAAGTTTTTAACTATAAATTTCTACCACAATTTTTAGTTAGTACTGCACAACAGAGTGGGAAGCGCGGCACCCGCCACCCGACCGAACCTGTCTAACAGTGACTCGTGACCCGACCCTTTTAGCAATCACAGGCCACCCGGCCAGACTTGTTTACTTTGAACAGGTTTTGGAGTTAGGTGTCTTAAGTGCTGAAAATTTTTCTTGTATTAAACTTTTTCGAAAACGACGTCGACGTTCAAAAGCCCAGAAGATATTTTATTTTACAGGATAAAAATAGACCTTAATTGGTATGACAAACTATTTATCGCAATTCATTCCAAAATATTCCAGCATCACCGCTCCATTAAGAAACTTGCTAAAAACGGATAGCCAATTCCAATAGAATGATCAACAACAGTCGGCGTTTGATCATGTCATTCAATGCCTTACATCGAAACCTGTATTACGCCATTTTGATAGCACACTGCCGATAACGCTTCAGACAGATGCCTCCAATATTGCTCTAGGCGCTTGCTTACTTCAGAGTGGAAAACCGGTAGCATATGCGGCAAGGTCTATGACAAACTGCGAAAAGAACTACTCCCAAATAGAAAAAGAGTTATTGGCCATAACATGTGCGTGCACACACTTTCATCAGTATGCGTACGGACGAGAAGTAAATGTGGAAACAGACCACAAGCCTTTAGAAAATTTGCAGCACAAACCTCTTACCAGTTGCCCACCAAGAATATAGCGACTATTGGTAGTTCTGCTCTTACACTAACATACACAAACCAGGGCGTCAATTACACTTAGCAGACATTGTCAAGATTGAACCTTCCTCCTGAAAGGTCAAGTAATATAGAGACGCAGTTGTCAGCTGCAGTTCACACAATAGAAATCCCTGATAAAAGAAAAAATCTCTCAAGATCAAATTGCAGTAAAGGTTATAGAATTTATCAGAACATCATGGCCGCAACAATTAGAAGAGGTAGAATTAAAGAACATAGAAAAGATCAAACATGAAATGCATATTCATGACGATTTAATAATGCGGCAAAACCAAGTGTATATTCCGAAATCATGTAGAAGACAGCTTCTCAACGAAATTCACGGATCACATTTGGGAATAAACAAAACTAAAACATATGCACGACAGTTTTTCTTTTGGCCGAAAATGCCAGAAGACATTGAAAGGCATATAACAAAATGCACGCCTTGCAAAATGCACCAAGCAGCAAATAAAAAAGAGCCAATCATACATCATGAACGTCCAAGAGTGCCATTTTAAGAAATAGCCATAGATATCACCCAAGCCGAATCAAAGACCTTCTTGATTTGAGTAGACTTCTACTCACGATTTTTACAATGTTACAGACTTGCAGCAGCATTAGCAGTTACCGAGAAGATTAATGAGATGATGGCGCAACACGGGATACCTAATGAAATCTTTGCAGATAATAATCAATTTGGTTCTGCGGAGTTTAGACAATTTACAAAGAAATACGGAGTTAAGCTGACTCTAATTAGTCCCCGCTTCCTACTGTCTAATGGAATGGTAGAGCGCGCTGTAAGAACATTTAAATCAATGTATATAAAGGTCCTGATTATAGACTTTCAATACTACAGTACAATAATACACCGCTTAGTTTTAGCCAATTTTCGCCTGCTCAACTGTTTTTTAGTCGTATCTTAAGAACCAGCGACATTATACCCAAAAAGTTGTTAAAACCAAAGATGATATCCCAGAAGAAGTTTATGGAACACGAAGAAAGATACAAAGAAAGTCAAAAGAAGCATTATGATCGTACTGCAAAGGATTTATCTAAGCTTGGAAAAGGAGACACGGTACGCCTCACTAATCTTAGAGATGTTACTGGGAAGATAGTCAGAAGACACCCTGCACCAAGATCTTATCTGATAAAAGTAGGATCAAAAATTATAAGAAGAAACCGACGTCACCTCATACCACTAAGTTCAGAAGGAAGGAGTGTCCGTCATTGGAGAGACTTTGAAATACCCCTACCATTGTCAGAGCAGGGAACCTCTAATGAAAGTCTACCACAAAGTACTCGCCATCCCAACGAAAGTCTATTACAAAATATTTGCACAAAGAGGCCAACTAGGAATAGACAACCTCCTCAATTTTACGGATGCCCAGTCAACTCGAACCAAAGATTTGCCTGATCGATCTGGAAAGGAGAGATGTGCCATGAAAATGGTAAACACCACGCGTAGGTTGCATGGTAGTTGTCCGGGACGCGCTGCGTGAGGATCTGGTCTCCTCCACCAGTTGTGGTTTAGCATATATAGGCATTTGTTATATTAGGTTCACACAATAAATTGTTTTATTATTTTAATTAAGTTCTTTACACCTTGCACATTGCTCAATCATCTTAAGAAAAATTTTATGTATACTATGTTCTTCCCAATTTCAAGTACTTCTCCCTGTATGATATCCTTCTAAGGGTTACAAAAAGCGCTAGAAAAGATTCAAAACAATGTCTTGCTCTGGATTATATTTAAATCTGATTACTAAAAAAGGCTAGTGAGTCTTGAATTGGTAAATATGCCTTCGTCAATTGTAAATATCTCATATTAATTCTATAAAATGTTATATCAAAAAGCTATATTGATATCTGAAGCTTTATATCTATTTTTTTGCCTACTATATATTTTCTGAAACTAATGTTTTGTTTGTGAAGACGCTACACGTACAATTGCTTATTTAATTACAAAAATAGTCAAAAATATTCACAAAATACAAAATAAACTGAATGGCTAGGAAATAGTAGCATTAAAAAAAATTTTTAGTTATCTATCGGACGTATTTGAAAATATATCTAAAGAAGCTAATATACTATAAAAATAATATCAAATTTATTTTGAAATTAGCGTCATTATGCAATTATATTATATGAACGATTTGGTTTGTATATATATATATATATATATATATATATAT
>CABFPE010000058.1:893936-907135 GCA_900660155.1 Hofstenia miamia | reverse complement strand
TGATAAAAGTCGATAGTGGGAACACACCTTTATACGTCGATTGGAAATTGAACTTAGTCGACCGCTTCACTGGTCCATTTGTCTACTGCATTTGAATGAGTTACCACTGCGTCACCTGTTTACTTCCTTAGATGGTGCAACAACCGGTCCACATTCATTTAACGGACCAATCGGAAAATCTCTTTTAACGTCAGTGCAACAACCAATTGTCAACTTTGCGCAAATCGTTGGTGAACCTATTGATTGTGATAAACATTTAAGTAGTGATCAACTGTACTTTTTCGAATTTGTTAATGCTATGAAGACTGGGGTTGTACCGGAGAGGTTCGAATCGAGATCACCTGCAAGGCTACACCATGCAAGGTGGTTGACACTTGCGAATCGTGTACTGCGTCTCTATATATCTACTGAAGCTCCATCCGAAAAACTAATCCTCTTGGCTACATTCATCATGAATTCTTATGCAGTTGTTTGGTTTGATGTTAAGAAGAATTCAAAATGTTGGGACGCTGCACCACACTACTATAAAATGATAGAAACATCGAGGTTTCTTCCCGTACGGCAGCGAATGGTGGTTCAAAAAGTTTTGGAACGCAATAGCTACCCAGGTCATATTGAGAGCATCATTCTTGCTATGCTGAAAGACAACCGTCAAGTGATCCNTGTTTGGTTTGATGTTAAGAAGAATTCAAAATGTTGGGACGCTGCACCACACTACTATAAAATGATAGAAACATCAAGGTTTCTTCCCGTACGGCAGCGAATGGTGGTTCAAAAAGTTTTGGAACGCAATAGCTACCCAGGTAATATTGAGAGCATCATTCTTGCTATGCTGAAAGACAACCGTCAAGTGATCCGACGGCTTGCATTGAAAAGAATTTTACGTTCTCGTGAAGAAAACATCCCAAATCGCCAATTCCAGACTCCTAAGATACGTCTTCAAGCGACTAGCTACGAAGAGCTCATTGATTGGCAAACCACACCTCGTTTGGAGCCTGTTCTGACCAAAAACATTTCAACTGCCCAAATTTCGGCGTGGGTTTTGTCAAATACAGATGTTGTTGTCGACATTGAACCATTTCCATGTCACAATCAAGGTGTTGAGCGGTTGATCAAGATTGTAACAAAATCAGCATCGAAAGTTTATGGTCACGATGGACGTGATGGCTATATCCGCGTTCTCATGGAACGCCGCAAATTGATGCCACACTTCGAAACTAAGTCCGAATTCGAAAGCATTTAATTAGACTTTTCTAATCGAACTTTAGCGTGTTATTGGTGCTTTGGCTTTAAGTATGTTTGCTTCAAAACACTCTTTTGTTGATTTTTACGATCATGTAATTGCGTATTAATCATGTATTCCTCGGACAAAACATTGTTTCTCACATGTTTGTTCAATAATTTTTTGGTTAAAAATTTGCATTTTTAAGGAAATTTTTCGGAACTTCAAGGGCGAAAACGCAAAGTATAGCAAAGTATTAAACAGAAACGGTGTGCTGCAGTGGATTCAGTGCATCTGAAAGCCACTAAATGGAGATTCTCTAAGAAATTAGCCGACATTTTAGCATTTATGATCCGGCCTATTATACATCGTCTATGTAACTATGCACTTTGCAATTGTAAAACTTCATTTGCATAATATTGCATGCTAAAGTAATAGCTGTATTAAATTACATCAATAAGTACGAATAATGACATAGCAATAGTATGTCTATCTATATTGATTAAAGATTATTTTATATAGATTTAGTATTGAGCCTATTTTTGTTGGGGGTAGAAAGTTGTACCCATATTCTTAAATGAATCACAATTATAATTAGCTGAAAACTCACGGCAAATTTTCATTTCATGAAATTTAGTTATATCTATTTTCAGAAAACATTATTCCAAAATGTTTACCCAAAATATTTTATGGAAATTTTGTCAGATTGTAGTAGTAGCATATTTTGGTTTAAATTTTAGCTCATTTTATTCCACATGCCTCATTTTTGTTAAGATTTTGGTATCGCCGACGTGTGAATAAAGATATTGTGCTGTACAATTTGAGTCGAAGGTAACAAAATATGACAAAATTCTATTGGTACAATCTTATAACAACTGACATACCACAATGCAATATCACAATGTGGATTTATTGTTCTATGCTAAGTTTGAAGAAATCAGCAGAGCAACATTAGTTGCTGCACTACACATGGAATTGGCCCAAAATTTCCAAACCGACTAGTACGGAACTACATTCTTAGAAATAATTTTGAAACTATAATTTTATAAAATTGTGGAAGAAGCAAAGCCTTTTATTTTTGTACCTTAAAGTCATGTACATGAGAAAAATGATTGCTGGAATCAAATCCAAGCGAATATATAGCAGTAATCTATTAACTATATCTAAATTCAAATATAAAACTATTTTACTATAATGTTAAAATTCATAATAAATTTCACATATAATTCACTGCTTTACACTTCTTATTATAGTTAGCAACGCGATTTTTGTAATTGCTCATCAATGTTGTTATTTACGCACAAGCACAAAACCAGAGTTGTTAATACACCTAAACTTCAAAACCATCAAAATTAAGTACAAGCCTATCCCAGCATTAAGTTTGCTTAAAGCTGCTAACGATTATGGCTTGAAATTAATATGTCAAATTTACAGTGCTCATTTTAAGTTGGCATTAAGTCAAATTTAATATATTATGTGAAGAAGAAAACTACTATTAAAGTCGAAAAACTTCATTGCGGTGCAAACTTTGTCACATCATTTTAGGTTCAATAAATAAACTGTGGTAATTAAGTATTTGAAATAAATTATTAATAACACAACTTTCCAAGATAATTATTTTTGTGGATGAGCGCTTGAATATCATTAGTTGGATTTAATGATAAAGCAATTTTCCTGCTTATAGCATAGAAATTAATTTTAGAAGTAAAACTTCAAAAACTAATCGTAAAACATTTTACGATTAACTTTAGAGTAATCGCAGTGCTCCAGAATAATATTTAACGTAACTATCACGCCTGCAACTCTAAGTTTAGGTTAAATTTTAATTTCATCATATAGTAAATGTAATTTATCATCGACTCTATTCAAAATTTTGAATGTTGCGCTCTACAATACACTCCCAGGATTATTTTTAAAATATTCTAAGTATGGGTGCTTTTTGCATATGAATAGAATATTGAATTATCATCCTTTATTGGAGGCTTCAATGGTAGGATCATAATAATACTTATGATTCATTGTAAAGTTTGGCTTCAAGAAGGCTATTTTTTTCTGAACTTTACGCAGGAGCCAATTCTCTTGTATTATTGAGTACAATACCTACATCATTGTTGTTTTCTTCAATTTCAAAAACTGTGCCAACGACAGTGATGTGAAGAAACTATCACTTGTTCGCTATAGTCCTGGCTAAGAATATCATTCATCACTTCCACTAAAAGTGATTAATCCAATTTAGCTATACATATTTTAGTGGATTTTTTTCCCAAAAAGCGAAAATGTCCACAATATACTTCTATCTGAAAATCAACTAAAACCCAAAACTATGCAGCACTTGTCTAGTATGAACACCCAAACCTTATTTGCCTTTATAACAGGGTTGCCGTGGATCTGGATCTAGACATGGATTGATTAATCCATGGATATCCACAGGATATGGATCGGAAAATTAATGATAATTGCATATATAAATATTTTAAATCAACTACACCAAAGGAAACCATAAATATGTTGCATGCACTATACATATATAATTATTGATATTATCTTGTGTTGTTTATTAAGTAATTTTTGTTTGTTTGCAGTTTTAATAAAAATTTGTTCAAAAAATTTGGATGCTTTGATCTTCCTAAGCAAACTAATATGTAGTGCTTGTCATATGCATGCATGCCTCAGATGGATAAGACTTCCAAGATGTGGCAAGCTTTTAGTACAAATATGCAAAGCTTAATATTACTATTGTTTCGAGCTTGATATAAGAGTTTGTAATTTTAATTGAGTAGTATAAAATAAGTTTTAATTTATTTTATAATTTTCAACATTTACATTATTTATATATTGATTTCAATCATATGAATAACAAATTATCTTCAATTTTTTTAAACTTAAATCAAATTTTAAAAGGATATAAACATATATTTAATATACTATACCATATTTATTCTTTCATGAAGTATATTCACACAAAAATATTCAAACATTATTTACAAAAACGAAAATGTGAAAATGTCATTTGTGAATACCAATTACTAAAAAATATCGAAAATTTAAAATTTAAGAAAATAGGTTACCTAAAATAAACATGGCTGGGCAGCTGATTAATGGCAAAATATGATTGTTTCCCATGTTAATTGATTCTTCAATAATCGCATACTAGAATGTTAAATTACAAATATCAAACTGAATAAATATTTTCATGATCTGATTTAGTGTATGTGGAAAAATATCAGTTACTAATATAAATTTTCATGATTTCAAACTTGCAGAAACACGCACAAATCCCAAAGATGAAATATTTCCTTATTCTATGGGCATATGGGGCAGGCTTGCTCTGCAGTTATTCATTTTAATGCAACGCAAGCAATGGATCTACAAACATGCATTGAAATTGTGCAATGGTTTTATTCTTGTACGGGAAGTGCAACTGCAGCTCTACGGCAGTCTAAGCTGCATAGAGGTCTGTTTAAGGACCCGTTCTCTCTATCAAGTATCACACGTCTTATTACAAAGTTTGAAGAGACTGGCAGGGTCACCAACAAGCCACGTAGTGGTCGCCCTTCTATAGATGACGATACGGCACTGCTAATCTCAGAGGCAATGGCGTCATCATTGGCGTCTTCCAGTATTGTTCTGTGCATTCCATTGCTGATGTAGTTGGGTTAAGCAGTACAACATGTCACAAAATCTCTCTACTTTGTTTATTCTCCTACAAGTTGCGTCCAGACACTGGAAATAAATAATTTTATTGAAATAATTTCAATAAATAATATTGAAATAATTTATTTTTGGGAAAAAATAATTTCAAAATAATTGTGCTTTTCTGTCACTGAATATATGGTTCTTTTGCCTGCCTGGGAATTTGGCATTTTTATCTCTGAGGCACAATTTATTTGTTTACAGACAAGGCTCGTTGCTAGCTCTCACGTTATTCAGTGCATTAGCGGTCAACCTGCGGCGGCTGTGCAAACTGCATCATCAGCGTTGCAAACAACCAACCAATCAGGCGCAACTAGAAATATTCAGTTCTGCATTGCGTATAGCATTGTGACTTACAATTTGAGTGCTAGCATATCAATATGCCTCCACGAATGAATAAGCAGATCGTTGAGCATTATTTTACGGAAGTTGAAAAAGGGGAGTATGTTTGCAAGTGCGGCCGTAAACGCAAACAACGCCCGAATACAGGGTATGCAAATCTTTTAAACCATATTACCATCGATCACCCGAATTATATAAAGGAGTTGTCAGACAAAAGTGGTTTACAAAGTGCTTGTATTGAAACTGCTTCGAACTGGAAAGCGTCCAAAAAAGCGAAACTGCTTTATAACTGGATCGATTGGATTGTTACCGACAACCACTGCTTCAATTTTCCGGACAGTGAGAAGACACGCCAGTACTCCAGCTTAGACAATATATCTGGTAAATCTGTCCAGTATTACATGGAGGAAGTTACAAAAGAAGTCGAAAAGAAAATCAAGGCATATTTACCCTGCAAATTTGCACTGATAATAGACGGTTGGTCACACAATATGTCACACTACTTGGGTGTCTTCGCTGTATTTCCTCACGATCACAAACAGGAAGTCGTATTGCTCGCACTTTCGCCCCTGATTGAAGAAGAATGCATGAACGCAAATTCACACATAGATTTCATTACATTTGTTTTATCTTTGTTTGGAAAGTCCCTCAAAAATATTCAATTCGTGAC
The DNA here is from genome assembly GCA_900660155.1 of Hofstenia miamia. Lineage (NCBI taxonomy): Eukaryota > Metazoa > Xenacoelomorpha > Acoela > Hofsteniidae > Hofstenia > Hofstenia miamia. Next base: position 901,208 of record CABFPE010000058.1, on the reverse strand, counting down.
AGGTGACAACGAAAACCTCAACAAGGCCATTGCAGACAAAATTGGTGCACCGTTTATTGGGTGTGCTAGTCATCGTCTCAACTTGCCTGTAAAAAGCCAATTAGAAAAACACGAGCCGACAATCGAGAAGTAGCTAGACTCATGAAGGCCATCAGTACTCTAAAAGAAGCAGCAAAGCTCCGACATAAGACATTTCTTCGTCCCGTTCTTCGAAATGCTACAAGGTGGTCTTCAACGTTTGCAATGATTAGGCGATATTTTGAATTGACACCGTTCATTGACAGCACAGACCCGAATATGGCTGTTTTGTTACTTTCGCCGACAGAGGCGCTAGAACTGAAAACCTTATTCTCAGCACTCCAAAAAATTAATTCTGTCACACTTAAATTACAGGAAGAAGATATTAACCTTGGGGATGTGCGCATACTCTTTGATAGAAGAATTTCCAAATTTCCACTATTCCAAAATTATCTTGAAAAGAACTCGACTATCATTCATTCACCACTACTGGAGAATGCTATCAGCAATTCTATATTAGGTGAAAATTTGGCTCAGATGAAACCGATATTCTGGCATCTGTTTTTGGAGAAAATGAAATTTCTGTTGTTCCTGATCAGCCAAACTCACTTAACTTTGCTGAAGTTGCTTTGAAAAAAACGAAAGTCTCCGCTTCATGTCATTTAAATTGGGTGCCACCAACTTCCAACCTGGTCGAGCGTCTGTTCAGCTCAGCTAAGCAAGTCATGAGCTCACATCGCAAAAACATGACACCCATGCATTTGGAAATCGTCATGTTCTTGAAGGTTAACAAGCGATTTTGGGATTCCTCAGTGCTGGATTTGGTTATCAATAAAGATACTGCTGAGTAACTGTTGAAAATTGTAGAATCTTGCCAACCTTCCCACAAGTAAAGCTTAACTTAATTTAGGAGCTGCTGTGACATTTTTCCCTCCTTGAATAGTACGGTAGGTGACAGATCCCAAATTTCCATCTCTCTTCTTTGGTTCTAACTTTGAGTTGTTTGTTAATTAACTTAATATCTGATCAACTAACATTGATAAGAAACTCACAACTATTCTTTTAGATACAAGACACGAGATAGACGGTACAATGTACAGGGTAAACTACCCGACCTGAAGCAAAGCACAAAAGAGGAATCGAAGAATTATGCTATAACGAGCATTTCCATCCGATACTTAAACACCAAGAGAAACACCAACCACAACTCTAATGACTCAGAGCAGTGAAATAGTGTGCATGATTACAATAGTGAAAATGTTTGATACCTTATTAATTTAGTGCATTGATTGTTCTTGTTATTAACGAGTTTGTAATAGAAGGGAAGCTCGCAACTGGGATGCAATAGCTTGTTAGGTTTCCTTACATATAATATCCTTACATATAAATAATTACATGATAACCTAAAGTACATGTGAACAACCAGTATGGTCATAAAAAGGGAAGATCGGTAGTACTTCGGGCTGCTGGTGACTATACATAATAAAATCCGTACAAGATAACACAAACTGATTTTGTAACTTTCTATGAGGGCTAGATGTAATAGCATAATGTAATAAGTGCAATAATACGAACAATGAACGATAGGAAAGCTAATACGAGTAAAAACCCCTATCCTTATACCTAACTTATGAGCACATCAGGTAAGCACCAGCTATCAACAATGCCCCCGTTAACTGAAGTCGTGAACCACCGTCTAGAATACCCTAGTGCTCGAACGTTTAGCTTTCCATGATAATTAATAAAATACCCTGACACAGAAAAGCAAAGTAAATCCAGTAAATTCAAGTCATTACCAAAATGATAAATCACACAATTCTTATAGTGAAAAACAATAAACAGTCAAATATTTGACTAGTACCTGCTAATCTAAGTTGTTGACAATTTCTAATTCTTTAATTTTCTTTTGTCTGCTGATGACGCACTTCTCCCTTAATTAGCATTTGTGATTTTGGTCTATTACTTTTTTGCCAAATGAATTAATATCAAAAATTACTGCACTACAATTTTACAAATAATTAATTAATCATAATCATGTGTTGTACAATTAATATTTATTTTAATATTCAGTCTTAGTTTCTTCCTCTATTTTTCTTAACTTGACCACACATGATTGGATTACGTTACACTNAAATTCAAGTCATCACCAAAATGATAAATCACACAATTTTTATAGTGAAAAATAATAAACAGTCAAATATTTGACTAGTACCTGCTAATCTAAGTTGTTGACAATTTCTAATTCTTTAATTTTCTTTTGTCTGCTGATGACGCACTTCTGCCATTACTTTTTTGCCAAATGAATTAATATCAAAAATTACTGCACTACAATTTTACAAATAATTAATTAATCATAATCATGTGTTGTACAATTAATATTTATTTTAATATTCAGTCTTAGTTTCTTCCTCTATTTTTCTTAACTTGACCACACATGATTGGATTACGTTACAAAATCATTGAATAATGTTTTTATCTTGTGTGCTGTAATTTTGAAAATAATTGCAATTATTTATTTTTTGTTTTTAAAATAAAAATAATTTATTTTTGGTTCAAAATATATTTCAATAAATTATTTCCAGTGTCTGGTTGCGTCTGATGCAGTCACTTGAGGTCACTCAAAAAACCACAGCAAATGTCATTCACAGAGTGGTTTCCTTAAAGCCAGAGAAAATTACAAACATTCTTTTGTCTGATGAGGCCAGCTTCAGGCTTAACTGTACTGTGAATACACACAGCTGTCACATCTGGTCAACATCACAACCAGACTACTGTGTCAATTTTTCTTAGGATGTAGTGCTCAGTTGAGGCTGTACACATCTATGGCCACTGAGGTCTACGGACATCAATCTACTGGATTACTGGGTTTGGAGGCTGGTTAAAAGCTAAGGGTTAACACAACCTCATATCCTAAAACAGCATCGGGATAAAATTATGAACGTCTGTAACCACATGGTGTAAGAAGAACTGGAGGCTGGTTTAGCTCATATCATGCACCAATTACAGCTGGTAATTGCTCTCAATGGTGACCAGTTTAAACACAAAATTATAAGCTTCCATTTTGATATTGTTTAAATATACATTGTTTTCCGGTTTACGACTTGCACATACTTCTAGGCAGCAACTTAGAAAATTTGGATAACTTTATGAGCGCATTCTAGCAATATGTCACAAAAGCACTACTAAATGGTCATTATAAAATGGAAAAAGGGATTGCCACTTACATTGACGACATCCTCATTGGATCACAAAATATACAAGAACACATGGAGCAACTACACAGAATATTACAACTACCTTACAATGCTGGCTTACATATCAACGCCAAGAAAAGTACAATAGCAAAACAAAGTCACTTTTCTAGGAGGTATTATAACTGCAGGTAACATCACAATAACAGACAAAACAGTTAATGGACAAAATTCAACACACACAAAACAAAAAAGATGTGCAATGCATCCTAGGATTTCTGAACTACTATCACATGTTCATTCCTAATTTGGCAGAGAAAACAGTACACATTCCCAACTTACTGAAAAATAAAAGTTTGAATGGACATAGCAACACCAAGAACTGAAACATCTAAAAAACGTGATGAAGAAAATTAAATCTCTAAATTCTCCAACATCAACAGATCATTATGTATTAGATTGCGACACCAGTACCATAGCAATAGGCGCCACACTAAGCCAAATACACAATGGCAAAGAACTGCCAATTCAATGGTTTAGTAGAAAATAAAGAATAGCAAACTGAACTATGGTGCCACCAAACTAGAGTTGGTGGCATTAGTAGAATCCTTGAAGAAATTTCAACACTTTCTTATCTGAGAAAAATTTTTACTGTATGAGTAGGCAGCAGTTCCCTATGATGGCTAAAAAAATATGCAGGTGACCACTCCAACATCATCACATGATGGATCAAATATTTAAACGATTTCCATTTTATAATATAACACAGAAAAGGCAAATTGCACACAAATGCAGACATCTGGATAGTACTGCAACAATACCAACGTGTACTAAAGAAAGAACAGGACAAAGCAAAAGACTTCCACTTCAGACCCAAATGCCAATATGAAGAGCTACCCAACATAAATACAGATCAAAATGGCAGGCCTATCCTCCCACTCCTATCAATCATGATAAAGGAGGAAATTACTGCAGAAGAAGTTGCAACTGCACAATGAAACAACATTGTACTCAAACAAATAATGCAACAAGCGACAAATCCAACCTACATTATGGATACAATGGCCATCAGATACTACCACAAACACTTGTGGAAAATAGCAGATAACAGAGTGCTATACACTAGCTCAACTACAAGAAACTTTATCACCTTACCTGTACACTACAAGCAGGAAGTTGTGAAGAAAATTCATGAACAAGGACATAAAGGCATATATCAAACTTAACTAACAGTTCATGAAAATTTTGTCACCACCTACTTAAGAAAAACAATAAAAGACGTTATCAACAAATGTCAGTCATGCATATTACTAAACAAAGACTGCTTTCCTGGTCAACCTACAGAACTAAAAAAGATTACAGCTAACTACACAAATCATTTTGTTAATGCAGATATAGAACAACTTTCCAAAGATGATGAAGGATACACCTATGTTCTAGTTATAGTTGCCACTTTACAAAGTATTGCAAAATGGAACCTCTATGCAATATAAAAGCATCAACAACTGCAGATGCCATTGTCAACAACTGGATATGGGTATTCAGCACCATGGAAAAGTTAATAAATGACCAGGGGAAACAATTTGAAAGCCAACTATTCCAAATGCTTGCTAAAAACTTGAAATATGGCATATACACACACACCACAGTGAATCACCCACAAGTCAATGGAGCAGTCAAACGTGTCAATCAAATGCTTCTAAAACTAATGTGGACAATAACAGCACATGTAGGAGGAAAGAACTAGTGAGAAATCATGCCAATGGGGGAATGTTTCTACAATACCTCAGCACACTCTACAATGAGAATACCACCTTTAAAATCAATGTTCACCCACAAAGCACCAACACCAGTATCAGTGCTATTCAAAGGATACTGCAACTCCATTGAAAATAACTAAATAAAACAAATTAATCAGAAAAATGAATCACACTCACAAATCCATGTGTGCCAACACATAAAAAATCTCAGTATACCAGCAACATTATTTCAACAGTAACATCTATGGTGAACCACACTTCATAAGTTACAAAGTCTACATATACACTCTTGGAACTGTCACTGATGAAAAACAGGTCCGCAAATTGGCATTCCATTGGGATGGTCCACACGTGAGTAAAAAGGTCTTACCTCATAACAACTATGAACTGGAAAATGACAAAGTTACTCATTTTCAAAACATCAAACGTCTTGGTACAAAGATTGAACATGCTAGAAGTTCAAACCTAAATAAATTTCAATTAGTACAAAATGAAAACAATGAATATTACCTTACATCAGGTTGTTCTGTCTTCAAAGAAGCCTCTTTTGATGATGAATGCAAATGCAAAACTTTTTTGCCGGTCCAATCACGCACTTTCCTAAATGTAATGCTAAATCCAATATCAATTATAAAGACCCATGTTTTAACATTGCTTCCTTGCCTTTAGATATCGCTCTTATTGTAACAAAAAACTGCACAAATCACATTAAGGAAGTCACTAAGCAAAAATATGGCTAATCTGCATTCTTAGAATACATCTGTATCTGCTTGTAGGTCATTGTCAGGCACCTCCAGTGTACTCGATTCTACCTTGGACGCCTCTAAATGTAGGTTGTTCTCAGCTACTGACGATGAGCAACAAGCTCGTGCATCCCCCAAAACACCACAGAAAAGGGTCGGCGCTTTACTTACAAAATCTCAAATACCAATTAAACATTGCATTCTACAACTGCTCTCTACAGATACATCATCTACCACGAGAAACAGACAAGAAGAACCTTGAACTATTTCAGTATCTTCAAAGTTCACATCCTGAAATTTCATACAGCATCATCAACATAAACAAAAAAACTACCAATATTCATGTGGAATTTTAGGCGAATTCATAAACATACAACTACACAAATCACAACATTAGCCTACCTCAAGAAGATTTAGAAGAAATCTCAATGGGAAGATATGAGAACCTTGAAACTTCTGGACGACATACAATGAATATTCAAACAAACCTCTCATTAAAGACCACGTATAAATCATGCCATCAAGTGCAGCAATGGGTGGGCGTGTGGCATTGGCAGTAATGAAAACGTGATTTATCTTATCCCGTTTTTTAATCAATGTCTGTCATGCTTATTGGCGTCGCTTGTAAACATTATTTAGTTCTGCCGTTGGCAGGTGTTGTTACATGTTATTTATTATTTTCTGTTATAAATAGGGCCTGATTATGTGCGATTATCTAATTAAACTTTTTGTTAGTTAAACATTTGTCTTTATCCTCTCATAATAATCCCAGATAATCATGAATAGCTAAATCCGACTTGGAAAGGAGAGGGGGTCGTACAAGAGGCTTTTGCTTGTAGGTGTTCTCAGGGTTCTCTACCGGCTGTACAAAACTGTTGACCTCCAAGGTTTAGCGAATGTGGTTCGAATTTCTTAACTAAGTTTTGATGACTGACTACTTGTCTCACTTCGACAGGCATTGCCACATAATTCCTATTTCCTCCACTCTCACATAGTTATGTGCTGTATCATAACTAGCCACTATGTATTCTCAATCACTGGTATTTATTACATTACTTTGCTGAAAGTGTGCACATTATTTTCCCATGTTAATTGTTAGTGCTCATGGTGAATGAATTTTCTTATTTATTTGATACTAGATGCTAAGCTCACAAGAATGCTATAACTTGGTCAGACTTGTCAACGAGCCGACATTTCCAAGCTCGGCTCGGCTAGTTTAAATTTTGTGTAAGTTTGGCACAGCTCGCCACATAAAATCTTTGAATGAGGCTCATTTTAGCTCGGTATTTTTTTAGAAATATTGTGCTAAAAGAATTTTTTACATAGCTTTTCCTATTATTTAAAAAACATTTCTTAAATAAGATTATAGGAAAGGCATACTGACTGCAAAAAATAAGGAAAATCTCCATAATCAAATTAACAAGCAGAACTATAAACTTGCTTTGCCTAAAATAGGCTCGTTGTATATCAAATACTGTGCTCGGCTCATTAGAAGCTCGGCTCGTTGACAAGTCTGAACTTGGTTTATGCTAACCCTAATGATGCTAGAATATATATATA